>VZTG01001007.1:0-94180 GCA_013397845.1 Melanocharis versteri | reverse complement strand
CCCACAGCAGCTTTTTATCACATTTCAAAGCTCTGTGGTCTGGGAGGCAGCTGCCATATTAATTACCCAGACTCAGGATAATTGCCCAGCTGACACAGAGCTTCCACTGAAACACACATCGACTGCTGTGCATTGTTATTGTCATTTAACTTGACTCTTACAACTAATCAGGCGTCGCCTTCTACAACAGACGAGGCCACTCCTGTGGGTGGAGGTATCTGGAAACCAAAAGCCCTTAAAGCTGCATCTTTCTGGTGGAAAATATCACCACAAGCCATCGTGTTTTCTTTCCTGTATTTGAAAACCACCCACATTTTCAGTAAGAAAAAAAAAAAACCATCCAAAACTGATTGAACGTTTCGCCTGGGCAGTGGGCCTTTCTGAAGAGTTTCATTCTCAAAATATTTGGTCTCTGCTGTTTGTTTTTTTAAGGGTAATTGTTTGTAGTTTATTGTTAATTTAGAGAAGGAAGTGGGGGAAATAACAAGGGAACATATTTAATAACTTCTGTGAAAGCACATATAATATTCCTCTTGGTCTGTGGTTTGAATTCATTGAAATTAATGAATTAATGTGCTTGAAAAATAAAGAATAAAATATAGCAGATCAAGTTATTTTCAGGGTTTTTTTTGTATTTTTGTTTTTTTCTTTTTCCCCCTCAAAGGTTTCTATTTCTTCCACAAGTGTGCACTGCATGTTACCATGAGGTTTATTTTACATTTTAGTCTCTTCTAGCAGTGATTAAAAAAAAGGCTTAGAAAGGAGCAGAGAGGTCACTTCATCCCTTTTACCACACAGGGGGTCCAGCACTTCCCAAAACCCCTGTTCCCATGAGATGTCTGCCCAGCTGGAGGTTACACAATTCCAGCTCAGGAGTTCCCTGGCCTCCCCAGAAGAGGACAGGAAATGCAGTGAGCAAATCAAACCGCTTGCAAAATGCTGTGTGACGATGCCCATCTCCCAGGCTTCGCCAGAAAACGTTGAGTAAATCTTTCTACAGGGTCCAGCCTGACTTTACTTCCTTAGAACTCCTTGACTGGAGATATGTGTTGTCCCTTTCAAGCTAAAAAGAGAAATAAATCAGTTGTGGTGCCGGTCCTATCACTGGTGGTGTTAAAATATCCTTCAGGTTGTTGGTCTCATACCAAGGATCAACTGAGCATGTGGTGCTAAATGTGTTCCCAATACAAAACGTTTGTTCAGCTGTGATTTTATAAAGTTTCAAAGCTTTTTCTCTGTCATTTTGGGCTCAATACTATGGTTTGTCAGCAGCAGTCAAAAAAAGCAATTTAGGCAGGTTTATAAAACGCGTTTTAGGGCACAGGTTGAGGGAGGCAAAGCCTGTGCCTGCCTTCACCTGCTGGTTTCCACACTCTGCCTCGCTCCTGCCTGTCTCCTGCCTCCCCACTCCAGGCTGTGGCTTCCTCACTTTGCTGACTCAACCCATCACCTCACCGTGCTCTCAGCCAGAGCAGCACAACAGCCTGGATGTAAGAAACACAAGCAAAGCAAAACTGAAAAAAGGAAAAAAAAACCAAACAAAAGAAAACAAAAAAAAAGAGGGGTTGCCCTTTGCCTGTAAGAGGCATCATTTTCACAGGAAATGGCCATGTGAGGGGCTGAGTGAGCAGAGAGATGGGGGAAAAGGGGTGGAGGGGTGTGAGTGGGTGAAAACCTCCCCATTTCCAAAAGGTTCGTGGTGTGTGAGCACACGCTGCGGGTGACACTGCATGAGAGGTGAGCTGCTTTGAAACTGCTGCAAAAATGCAAAGTCACTTGTGATGAAAAGCTCCTCTCCTGTCCTGGAGAACAGGTGAAAGCTGTGTCAAAGCAATATTCCCCCTCTGACTTCTGCAGAGACAACAAACATCCCCAATAATTCTCCCTGAAATGGGGATCATGGAAAGCCACTCCACACTTGGACTGGACTGTTGACCACCCTTGGAGACAAAGTGCCTCGTCCGAGGGCTGCAGGACCCTTTCTGTCTCTTTTGATGACATGGACTAATAACACAGGGAAATCTGAAGCAAAATCTACAGACAAAAATCAGCTTAGAAATCACAGAGTCCCGGGATGGCTGAGGTTGGAAGGGACCCCTCAGGCAGTCACCTTGTCCAGCCTCTTTGCTCAAGCAGGGCCACAGAGACCTGATTGCCCAGGACCATGTCCAGGCAGCTTCTGAAAGTCTCCAAGGATGGAGAGTCCATCTCAATGACACTGGACTCTTTCTGTGGTGTATTTTATTTATACATCCCCTGTCTTGCCGGTTAAAAGACCTTTTAGTTTCATTTGGAATCAGTAGAAGGCATTGCCCAGGGAGGTCACAGAGGTCAAGAGATCAGCGAGATTTCCAGTATGCTCATATTTATTTTTGTTATCCTTTTTACCCCTCTAGAGGGTACTCTAAAGGCAAGATGACTCTGAGGCTGACTTTTTTTAATTTTTTTTTTCATTTTCAGCTTTAGATTTGGGTGTCTGAATTTTGGTTCTTTCTGCTGACCACTCACACAATGGTGTGCTCCCAGGACTGAGGTCTGTACCAAGATTAAAGCTGCAGCATAACTGAAATCTGAAATGAGCATCATGGCTGGAAGATGCTGCTGATGCTTGCAGAGGTGGGACAGAGGTTCTTGGAGTCACCTCCTTCAAACTAAAAGCTGGAAAGGCCTCTTGCATTTGATGTACTGAATGTGCACTCACAGCAGGTTTGAAAACTCCTCCCAGGAATCCAAAAATGTTTTTCATTTAATCTGTACAATTTCAGCAGACATACAGTTAAAACAGTTTGCCAGAAGGAGCAATAAGACACCCATTTTGGATCTTAAATGCCTGCCATCTCATGTAATGGTGAGGATGTGAGAGGTTTTGCCTGTTAACTTTGATTCTGGGCTATACACTGCAGTAAATCAAAGCAGTTTATCACTCATAGTTCAGAAATGTTGATTGTCCAATACAGAAATCCCTCGTGCTGGGTCCTAAAAGGGACCAACTTCTAACAGCAAATGATCTGGATGGGGAAAGCCAGAGAGAACAAGCTGTTTAAGGCAGGACCAAAAGTTTTCACATCCATTATACTAATATCTCCTAGTTTTTAATGCATTTATCCTTACTCTGCCCTGAAAAGGATCAGCCTTCCCTCTTTTACAGACGAGGGATCGAAGCCTCGGGACACAGAAGGGCAATGTCTGGCTCTTGGGTAGCCAGGCACATCTCCCCATGCTATAAGTCCTAGGACATTTTATTTCCAGGTGTCTTTTGCACTTGGACTTGGTCTGTGAGGCGTGTGGTGAGAACTGACAGGTTGGGCCTGACAGGAAAAAGGGGGAGACTTGTCCTGCGGGAGAGTCTTTCCTGAGGAGTGGCATAAGTTAATGACAGAATCCCAGGATGGTTTGGGTTGGAAAGGACCTTAAAGATCATTCCAACCCTTCTGCCATGGGCAGGGACACCTTCCACTATCCCAGGTCGCTCCAACTCCCATCCAACCTGGCCTTGGACACTTCCAGGGATGGAGCAGCCACAGCTTCTCTGAGCAACCTGTGCCAGGGCCTCACCACTTCTGTGTAAAGAATGAGGGAAACTGCTGCAGGTGGTGAAGATTTGGGCAAAGGAAGAGCTGATTTAGCCAGGGAAAAGCTCCAGGAGCTATAGCAGGAGCTGGTAGATGTGCACCAAGCCAATCCCTTCACCAAATTGATACCAAGTGCTCATTAGAGGCCTTCACACTCTCAGTAGTGATTTTTCCAAGAAAGGCTTTGAGAGAAGTCATCAGTAGTTTAGGAAGTGGGTCTGTGAAACTGAGACAGAGTTTGGAAGGTGCTAACACTGGCTCAGCCCATTCTGCCTCCCCCCAGCCCAACCCAGGGTGATGAGCAGCTCCTTGCTGCACTCCCATCCCGCTGCCCCTCTGTGTGCTGAGGCCGTGCTGGCTCCTTCTTGGTGCTGCAAAACGAGCACCGATCTGCCTCCTGTGCTTACTTTGCCAGTGCCACCCCTCAGCTGGGCCCAGCCACCCAAACCCCAGCCCTTTCTGTGAGTTTTGCCTCCCCTCTGTAACCTCCCCATGGGCAGCCGAGAGCTGAAGATGATCTGTGAAGGTGCTTGTTTTATTTCTCTGAATTCTCTCCGTGTTTCTCACACGGGCTCACTTATTAATTCTTGTGAAGTGCCCTGTTCACGAGAAACAAGGGCGCTGCCAGGCAGTGTTGTTTCCCAGTGAAATTTTGCTAATAGTGAGTTACTCAGTTGGGTGCTGTGGTGTGCACGCTCCCTCTAAGTTTCCCAGAAATCGTCCATCTCTGCTGCAGAGTTAACGTAAGTCAGGGTGAGCAGAGGCTGCTGACGGTAACGTTTCAGACCTGACCTCTGTGTGGTGAATATTTAGGGTGAGGGGTGGGTTTGCTGGCTTGCTTTCTCTTAGTGGTTAAGGTGAAAGGTCAAAATGTTTTCTCGATGCTATGAAAATGTGTGGTGTGAGTGCATTTACCATCAGGGCTGGCTGGTGGAAACATGTCAGGGTCTGGTTAGGGGAACCGTTGTCACATCATTGTCACACATTTTAATTGCTTCTGTGACTCTGCATTAATTGATTCTGTGATTCTGTGTTGACAAGGTGGTGGTTGGTCATAGGTTGGACTTGATGATCTCAGAGGTCTTTTACAACCTAATTGATTCTGTGATTCTGTGATTCTGTGATCCCTTCTATTATGGCCATAAAATTCTCCAAATGATGACTTTCCACAGTAACGTCAGATCCCTGGAAGACACTGGGTCTCCAGGATACTTTTTCCATCGATGACCTCAGCTTTGGGACACACAGAAAGAGACAAAAGGGACTCAATTTTCAGCAGCACGGAAAAGAACAAAATAAGATGGTGTCAAATGTGTCACCTTCCCTCTGAAAACCAGGTGCCCTCAGGCCAGCTCTGGCAGCCACGAGAGATGGCCTTCAGAGGGAGATGCTCCAGAGTTCTCAGCTGGGATCAGGAGGAGATACCTGGGGCAATGTCTTGAGAAATTCCAGCTTTAGGAAGGTACCTAAGGTTGGGATAAGCAATAATCTCACTCTGTCACTGGCCACAGTCGACTGGTTATAACCCACCTAGGTGCCCAAGTGCCTGCAGCATTGCTAGCAGGAGCAGAAATGGGATTTCAGCAAAGGTAAAAATAAAAGGGAGATCTCCAGGCACTCCATGGTTGTGGTGCTCACTGTTCATTACTGTTTTCCTATGAGTGGCTGCAGGCCAGTTCATCAACCCCTTCGAGACACAGCTTGGTGTGACAGTCACGTCCACTGTGGCCAAGGGGCATTGCAGCGTGGACAGCAGCACGGAAAGCTCCACACTCCTGTTAGGAGAGCAGGGGGAGGAAAAAGGGAAAGAAATTGAGGACAGATTATTGCTGTAGGTGACCTTGAGTACCCTGTCTAAGCTGTGGGAAGAGGAGAGGGCTGTGAGGGAGGCACGGAAGAGCTCCCGTACAGGAGGTGAAGGTCTGGGGCAGCACGCAGCGGGGACACTGCCGTGGGCAGGTGTGAACACAGAGGATGTCACCTCACTCGGGGTGGTTTTGCAGATGCCAGCGCTGCTGCCACCCTCAGTACAGTGCAGAAATCCTGAGCTCAGCTGAAACGAGCTCTTGGAGCTGCTCAGGGAGCTGCTCTGTGACAGTACCCATGTGGAGGAAGGGCTGGTTGATCAGGGATGCCTGTGCATTGAATCACAATCTTTGTGTGTTGTCCTTGTCACTACAGCAATGAAAATGCAACTTTCGGATAACCTAACAACTGGCTGCAAGTACTCTCTAACCCTGGCATGAAAAAAATCCTGGGCTGCTCCACTGAAAGTTGCGCTTGATGATCTCAGAGGTGTTTTCCAACCTTAATAATTCTCTGTCCCTCAGTGCTCTTGTTTAAGTTGGTAACAAATGAAAGCCATGGTACTACTGCATGATCTTGTCCCATCTCTCTCTGGAGAAAGTCAGGACCTGAAGGGTGAAAATATCCTAGAGCATTCCTCCTGTAGGATATCTCCTAGCTGTGTTCTAGGAGCCTCACACATTTACCCCAAGCACACAGTCCTGAACCATTTATTTATTATTAAAAGTAGGTCATCACGGTGTCAGCTCAGGCTGTTTTGTCTCTGGTGGATTTGAACATTTTGCTTGCCAGACAATGACAAACACAACTGTGTATGAATCATTTTTTACCTCCAGCTTTGTCTGATTCTTAGAGAGAGCTCTCTGAGAGGATTAGGTGGCTGGAAGCCTGCTTGGCAGTGCCTGCTAATGAGAGGAGAAACAAAACATGGAGAGGAAAAACAAAACTACAATCTGTTCTCTGCTTTGTGATCCCAAGTGGTTGATCCTACGATTTCCTTCAGGATACATAAGAAAAAGCTCAAACATGCCCTGAAATTAAATGACTGTATTATAGAGGGTCCCCCACGTAGGAGTTGAGTGCAGCACTCCAGTTGTACCTGAAATCCATTTTGAAGGCTCAAGTGGGACTTTGGTGATAAGAAGGCTTTGTGTTTTATCTTCCAGTACAGCCTTGCAGATTTGGACTTAATCTGGGTGTTGTGTAAGGCATCAAGGTGCTGTAGCACTAAATGTAACAATTGAAACCAGGAATTCTTTTCATTGGTACCTCTGCTTTGCACTCAAATGCTCTTATAATTTGTGAGCACTCTTCTGTGCAGAGTAGCATTTGTCAAAAGTCCTTTTCCAGGTGACGGAATGCAGGGCTCCATTTATTAGCAGCAGAAGAGACTTAATTCTTTTGAAGTCTCAGAGTGCATAAGGCTGCAGAACCGGGGGAACAGGGGAGTAGTGCAGCGACAAAAATGATTCTGAAAGGTCACTGCACATAACAGAAAGTCAGGTCTTACCCACCAACCCTAGGAAAGGCAGGGGCTTGTTTAATATTCATTGTGGGCTTTCCCTAAAAGTCAGTGAATGTTTAAAAATGTCACTGCACAAACTCCTAATTCATGTTATTTCTTATGCCCTTGCACATTCAGTAATGGGGAATCAGCTCCGTATTGCAATTGGAAGGTCACGAGGTGCATGGGGCCTTGATTTTTTGTAATGTCACTACACTTAGCACTGGGTATGAAGACTGTGCATCAATTTTTGTAATTTCATTCCAGTGGTGTGCCTTTCTTCCCCCAGTTCTTCTGATTTGGATCTTTGAGCTCTTTGGGGCACCAATTTTCACTTCTACAGGTCTGGACATATCCTAGCATGAGAGCTTTTCACCAAGGTGCTGGTGAAATATGAATGCTAAATAACAATTCTGATGCTATGGCAGTATATATTCCCTTCAGGAATGATGTCTTTTCCTCCTGAAATTCATGTAGAATTCCACTTTCGTGAAGAACTGCCAGTCAAATTCAGACCCAATTTGTTGGGAAGGTGAAGTCAAAGAGGCAGCTCTTTATAAATCAGTAAAAGTTCATTGACTTGAGGAGGTTTGTGCTCATTTAAACCACAGCAGGAACGTCTCCAATAATTTTAGAAGCCTGGATCAAGAGGCATACTTGTATGAGTTTAGTTCAGTGTCAGTGGAAGGGGTTGTTCTGTTTGAGTCTGGGGACAGAAGGAACAAAAACTTACATGGATTGGTTTGTGTTTGAGGTTTGCTGGGAGAGTAAGTTAAGAGCTTAATTTAAGAGTAAGATCTTAATTTAAGATTTAAGGTCAAGAGCTTAATTTAAGAGTAAAAACCATGCTTTTTAAGAGCCAGAAAACTGAATATTGAAACCATTGTGCATTGATCTAGAGGCATACAAGTAACAAACCCCAAGATATTTATGCATGCAATTCCATATTCATACATAGAGTCACTTAGGTTGGAGAAACACTTTTTAGATCGTCGAGTCCAGCTGTAAACCTAACACTGCCAAGCCATATCCATATGCACTCTGCAGAAATGTTTAGATGCAGGGGTGTAGCAGGGGCATAATCTGCATAGGATATCAGAAGATCCTACAAATATACACCCCCAGACACCCCAGGGTATGACCACAGGTGTCTGTGTCTAAAACCAAGGAGAGGGCCTTGTCACCTGCAGCAGCAGGGCAAGCAGGAGGTGACAGCAAGTTAGAGATATAAAAAGAGATGCCCAGATGATGGAAGAGAATTGCAGGAACAGAACAGTCTTGTGTCCCATCTGCCCATGTGAGTGTTTATGCATGTGTTTGTTTGTATTCCCCACTGCTCTCACTATTAATTTTGCAAATGTTCTCAATGCTTTTGCCCAGATATTGGAATCCAGGGGGATGTGCTGTGCCATGCCAGTGACGTAACAGAGCCAGGGAAGCTGTTCCAGGCTGTTATTCCTGTACAGACATTTCCCTCTCTCCAATGTGAAAGAATTGTGGAAGTGAATGGACTCTTCCACGCTTGAACCTTTAATCTGGTGCCTCAGCACAGTGTCTGAGTCAGCTCCAGTCCCTCAGCTGAGGAGACTGATGGATACAAGGGAAAACGAGAGAAAATGCAGAGATGAGCACAACCATGTGCTGCTAGATCCAATGTAGGAGACATTTCAGAAGATGAGAGTCTGCTTTTGAGGAGATAATCTAGAAGATATGGAGCAGGAGGTGGAGAGGACCAACAGCTATAGCTGTATTCCAGGCTGGAGTTGCACAGCTATTTTCTTCCCACTTGAACAGAGCTGATGTAATTTTGCTTTTGCTGTTCGTGATGAGGTCTGTGAGGCTGTGGAGAAGGTGGCTGCTCCTGTCTAACCAGCCCAAGTGTTCCCAAACACAGAGTGGTTTGAGTTGGAAGAGACCTTAAACACCATTCTGTTCCAACCCTCTGCCATGGGCAGGGACACTTTCCACTATCCCAGGTTGCTCCAAACCCCGTCCAACCTGGCCTTGGACGCTTCCAGGGATGGGGCAGCCACAGCTTCTCTGGGCAACCTGTGCCAGGGCCTCACCACCCTCACAGGGAAGAATTTCTTCCTGATATCTGATCTAAATCTCCCCTCTTTCAGTTTGAAGCCATTGTCCCTTGTTCTACCACTACAAGCCCTTGTAAGGAGTCCCTCTCCAGTTCTCTTTCACACCATTTTCTCCAGGTTCCTTGCAGTAGAGGTGGCACTGTCTCTCCAGCTGGCTAAAGAGAGGGCTGTCACCTCCGTGTTGGAGGAGTTGTGCCCCTGATTTACACTGCCATGCCTTTCAGCAGCCACAGCCTGGAGGTGACCTCCCTCCTCCAGCCTAAACCTTGAGGCATCACTTTTATTTTTGCGCATCTTTGTTTGCCTGCTTTTCATCAGGCTTCTCTAGTGAGCCCACTAGCTAGAGCTTGTAGCCCTTGCCCAAATAAAATGCAGCCTCCCTGTGACCAGTTTGTCCCCTCTGGGCAGGGCCTGGTTTTCTCTTTGTGTGGTGCCTGCAGTGCAAGGGGAGAAAGGGGAACTGATCGCTTGTGACCGAGCGCTGGGCACTATAATAAGCAGAAGATGATGACACAAGCGAGGCTGAAAGGAAGGCAGGAAGTGCTCGTTTGGAGATGAGTAGGTTTGATTCTAATTCATGTGACCTATGACCACGTTGGCCTGAGGGCAGGTGGTGGCATCCTAGACTGGTGAGCACGCTGAAAACCACGGCAGAACAAGGAGGGATAACCTGGATATCTCCGTCCAACCTGCCAGAGGTGCACTCGTGTGCCAATCCATCTTCCAAAGCAGTTCAGTGATCAAACTGCAGACCACAGGAAAACCAAAGGGATCATTTTCATATGTGTGCGTGTGCGTGTGTGACTTTCACTTTGAATCCTTCTGCTCTCAATTTGGCAGAAAGAGAAGAACAGAGGAGCCGCTGCTCAACCCAGCGGGGCAGATGAAGTGAAAATTCAAGGTCATCAACTGCAAATTAAAAGGGATTTAATGGCTGCCTCCTGGTGGAGAGTGTGTAAGCCATTTCATCAGTATTTTTGGAGTGCCACCCAGCAACAGAATCACAGAATCACAGAATGCTTTGGGTTTGAAGGGACCTTAAAGATCATCTAGTTCCAACTTCCTGCTTTGGGCAGGGACACCTTCCACTAGAGCAGGTGATTCAGGACCCCATCCAACCAGCCATCATCTGGGACACACTTGCTTCTGGTAGGACCCTCAGAGTTTATAATAATTCAGGCAACATCCTTGACATTAGTCAGAAGTAATTACCATGCAGGGAGTTTCAGTTTCACCGTGATCACTTTATCTGAATACAAATCTGAACCCTCTGTACATCCTCAGACACAGCTCAGGACATGAAAATACCTTACCACCTAATCATGTTTTTCTCAGATTTTTGTTTTCACTGACAGGCTGTTGGTTTATTGCTTCCTAGGGTAGAGGAAGAGTGATTTGGGTTTGCCGTTTGCTGTCATGGATTTGAGGGTCAAGCATTATCATTAGGGTCACAGGGACATGTGAATAGTCCCCAGCTCCAAAGCTCCAAAAGGGAATCTTATTCTAAAAGAGCTTTTTTACAGTCCACATCAGTAACTGGAAAGCTGGCAGCTGCTGAAGCTGGACCTGCAAACCCACAAGTTTCCTGGAAGTAGATTGGATCTTGAAATATTCCTGGCATCACAGCAGTAGTAGCCTGGCTTTGGTCGCTCCCAGGAGAAGATCATCCCCGAATTCTTTCTGGTGTATGTAGTACCATATGAACAGAGCAGGAATTCCCTATTACAGATAAAGTTAGGCTCCAGTATGGAGTGACATCCCAGAGGGTGCACAGGTGAAGCTCAAGGGTTCACCTTTTTCACAGTTTTCATCACTGATGGAAAATTAATCAGCAAATTTTTTGATCAAACCCTTGCTGTAAAATCCTCAGACTCCCACCCCCGAAAACAGTGAGCAAATGAGCCGTCTCTCCTCTGAGCATGGGAAAGCCAACATTTCCAATGGCAATTTGTCAGTGGCATCTGTGGGCAGTTTCTTTGTTTTTATTCACCCAGATGGGAAAAAAAAAAAAACAGAATAAAGCTATTGATTTTTAAAGTAATCCTTTCTGTCAATACAAGCCAAGCAGGTTTTGACTTCAAACAATTTATAGAGGTTTGCACACCTCATTTCAAGTATCATGCCACGATCCTGCCTCCACGCTGCAAGTTATTTAATTAGACACATTAATCCACTAAGTGATGGCAAAATGTTTAGTAATGATGTCTAACCAGGGCATTTCAAGGGAATTTTGTTGTTTAATTAGGAGATAATTGATGATAGTGCAGAGAGTACCTGGTTATAAAAGGCTCCTGCATGTCAATTGGGCTTGTGCTGAGCTCAATACAATGGCTGTTAAATGGCCTGTTCATGTTAATTGCCATTATTATGGTACATAGATTTAAGAGTATTTTTATTCACACACACACCAAAAAAAGAAAAAAAAAAAAGTGTTTTTTTAGATATGGCTAATTAGATCTAGGGATAATGAAATGCACCTGAAAGGAGTGGAAAGGTGGTGAATTAGCCAGCTGGCATGGAATTAGCCACAGTGACAGCACTGGCTGAGGAGCCAGCTCCGTGAGGGACCTGGAACATGGAACTGTTGGGGCTTCCCCTTCGTGCTGCTGTGAATGTAGCCCTGATTTAGGAACCCGAGTACTCGTGTGGATGTGGGCTGTGGAATCCAGGTCAGTCCTTGGTGCTGAGCTCCATGGCTGTGTCACGGCTGAGGTGGTGGTGCCTGTCAAAGCCAAGGTCACCTTTTAGTCATTTCCACCACGGAGATAACTTTGGGTGAGCTAAGCCCACCTGAAGTCAGTGCCTGCCCCATTGAGGGAAGGTCAGTTGTTGATCCCTCAGGTCTGGAGATCTGGGAAAGGAAGGAGCATCCTGATGGGCAGAGCCACAGCATTGGACTCTCAATGGGAAAAATACCTGTTACAGGCTTTGCTGAGAGCAAGGAACTCGAGTGATTCCATCTTTTCCTGTCACAGTTCAGCGTCTTGTCTTCACTTCCACTCCATGACCTGAGAGAGCTCAGCCACTGTTTGTTTCTGCCTTGCACAGTTTGCAAAGCCAAAATATCTGGGAGTTGAACTGGTGCTGTGAGCCTGGCATCGAAGAGCACACAGGAAAAGCAAGTTTTTGTAGCAATAACTCAAATCATCATCATTTTTGTAGCTTCCAGTAGTTCTACGGTTTTGCTAAAGGTGAAAGTTTGTCAGTCCTGCTTTGCCTGGGTAGACTCAAATGGGTGGTATTGTTCTCCTCTAACTTTAGTTATCTTCCTGTAGGGAGGCTGCTGGAGCTTCATGGTTGTCACTGAAGACCCAGTCAATAGTCAGTGGAATTTAAAGTGCAATTTAATTGACTGAATGTGGACTTTTACTTCAGAATGGGATAAACTGCATCATGAACAGCATTGATTGTCTGCCTTCTTGACACATGCAATCAAGCTTATCCTCCTACCATACAATCTATTTCACCATCTCGTTCTCTTTACCACTAGAAAGACAATTTTTCATTAACATGCAATCCAAATCCACCATGATAAGCTAAGCCTCTGACTTCTTATCCTGTGATGCAGACCTGTAAAAACCATGAGTGCCATTGAGACGACACATAAGAGATGTTTTAAGCAAGAGATTGCCCACGGTCTTTTCTAGCACGAGAACACCAAATTACCATCAAATTATATGAAAGAAATAGGTTCAAACGTGCAGATGCAGTTATTCATGCAGCATGCAAGGCCTGTAATTAAGTTATGAAACCTCTTGCTGGAGGATGTTGTGACCACTGAAAGTTTAGCCAGGTTCTAAAAGCACTTAGACAAATGCACAGATAAAAATCCATTGAGGGTTATTAAACTCCAGTAGATTCTCTCTGGTTTAGGAAATCCTGGAAAGGCAGGTTCCTGGAGGTTGAAAATATCAAAGGAAACGTGTGTGCTTGGCTTATTATAATTTTTCTTGGTTCTGTCTGCGTTAGTAACTCTCAGAGACTGGACACCCTTTTGCCTGCACTGAATTTGTCTTGTCTTAACACTAAATTGCTCCAACCCATTCTACTTTTCCTTGTGGGTGATGCTTTCTTAGCCTCTGAGGCCTTTTTTGCCATCCTTTCCTATTTCTCAAAGAGCAGGCTCGAGGCTGGACCTCATCCTCCACGGGTACCAAGACAACACCACAAACAACAGGTTTACCTCACCTTCTGGGTGTTTACTCTTTCATGCTGATGTGGGGAGGAAAGAGAGGGATTCGGAGTCCTGTGAATTTACCAGGTAAATCCATTCCTGGGAAGATGTGGCCATCCACCTCTAGTTGTCCTCACTACATACCACCTCATCTCTGGTAAATGTGTCTGGTGTACTGGGACAGAAATATCACCGATATGGGTGAAAGAGCCAGTGGAGGGGTACAGCACATCTGCAATTAATTCTTGCAGCTGAGAAAGACTCGATGAATGAACTCCTTATGGCTGAATCTATCTGGTACCTGTGACTCCACACCTGCCTTGCTTGCTGGGCTCACCAGCGACCTTGAGTGCTGGCACCTCTGTGTTAATATTATTTCTATTTCTTTTTTTCTTTTATTCAGCAAGATCCCAAGTGTGGAGCTCTTGACAGTTCATGAGGTGTAAGATCTAGATCCAGACTCGAATTTTTAAGCTTGGGGCCATTTTCTAGAAATGAGACAGATGTTATTTGCATATGCCATCTTGTTTAAAAATTGTACGATCCTCTGAATTAGCATGGGTCTAATGAGAAACATTTATTTCAGGATACTATCTAATAATTCCCAGCTACATTTTATAGAAGATATTATGCTCCAACAAATACCCTCTATAGAAGCACTGCCTTGCGGTGCTTCTGAAATCCTTTAGTGGGTGGAATCTGATTATCAGGAAAAAATATGTAAAATATGCAAAGGTTAAAGCAGACAGTTGTTTTGAGGTATTTTCAGATCTGAACATCTTGATCTTTATGATAATTTGTATTCAGACATGCTATGTTTGCTAAAGGAAAGCTTAAAATAAAAGTTAGTAAAATACTTTGCTTTAGGGATTTGCTGGCTGGCTGTGAAGTGCCAGACTGCTCTTTAACTTTCCTTGGCATTTAGAGGCTCAGCACTTGCTGCGTTGCACTGAAATGTCACATCCTCAGCAGAAAATGGAGATGATTTGGTTGGGCCTGGACTTTGAGGGTGCCAGGCCATTGTTCTGTTTAGGTGTCTGGTGCAATTTTAGATGTACCTGAGTGCCACACATCCAGAAAGGCACGGCTCCTATGTAGCCAGCCTCACCTGAATGTCTCACATATCCTCAGATGGTTCCAGGTATCTAAGTTTAGGTCAGTGAAAAAAGCTCTGCCTCTTCTTTATGAGAATTCAGTTTATTAATGATTGCTTTTGTAGCATTCTGTTGAAATATAGAAATAAAGAAGGCAATCACTAATCTTCAGGGAGTCTTGGAAGGGAATGACACAAACTCCCTCTCACAAAGGCTCCCTGATGCTCGTGGAATATGCAGGATATGGCTTTGGTCCATATGTCCCTCACACCTTCCAATCTTATACCTGCAGTTAGAAATAAGTTTGTTTTCTTGGGTATAAACAGAAATCCTGCGGCACAATTTTCTTGGAAGGCAAAAAATTCATTGACCAATTCTTTGACATCCAAACAAAGCTCTTACCCATGTCTGGCGAAGATAACATCCTGTCTTCTTCTGGGTTTTCACCCACAATTTCTACCACGATCTGTCATGATCGGCCTCCTCCCACATTCTAGCCAAGCGCTGCCTTCCTCCTCTCCACAAAAATCAGCTGGCCTCCCCCTCCACTCAAGGAAATGAATATTTGATGTTGGTGGGGGAATTGTTTTAGACAGGGGAAGCTGTGGGCGGCCCAGGTGCTGGCAGACAACACGAGAGCTGCCAGAAGGGGTTTTTGGGCCTGTTTTCTGTAGCCACCCCCTGCACCGCTGTCCCACGAAAGCAGAGGTGGCAATTGCACAGCTTAAGGTGTTGCACAAGGGGATGAGGTGAGGGATAAAGCACCCAGCTCAGGAAACCTGGGCTCTTCTTCCCTTCAACAGCGCAGAGCAAGATCCCTGCCTCAGTTTCCCCCTTTCCCACAGAAGCAGAATGCATTGGTGGGCTGAGTTGTTTCAGAGCTGACAGTTTAAGGAGGAATGAAGTCATTCCATGAATTACCTGTGGGTTTGCTGCAGGGAACTGGTTTCCTTCACCCACTTGCAGGGTGTGAGGAGCAGCACAGAGGTTTTCCTGGGTGGATTCTCCAAGGTCTGATAAGGGTTGTGTTTGCAACTACAACCTTTGTAGGTGGGGTGTGTCCCCATCTTCCACTGTCTGTGTCTTTCTGTGAAATGTGAAATTCTTAGAGCCCTCAGGCTGATCTTCAAACTGACCCAAAGGTGTGGAGCTAGGGATACACACAAGATGTGGCTCCACGAGCCCCATTTTTACATGGAATGAGCCTGAGGCCTGGCTCCAAGCATGGGCTCCAGAGGAATTATTTCCCTGTAAGTCAGGGACACAGCAAAGATATGTTCCTCAGCCATGTCCAACACTGAATTAAATCTCAGAGGTTCCTTTGCAGGCCAGGAAAAAATCAGATTAAACTGAGAAATGAAACACTGATTTAATTGTGATAATGAATTGTTTCCATTGCTGCAGTATTACAGGTCCCCTTGTGAGGCTGAAATTAAAAACAGCTGCCCAGGACCATGGGTCTGTCTCGAGGAAGCAAAATGTTTGCATGGCCAAAATGTAGCACATGTGGAAGTGACTGGAAACACAGGAGAGTAACATTTCAAAAATAGCAGTGGCTTGGAAGAAGGAGCTGGGAGTCAACTTCAACACCTAACAGAGCCTTCAGACCGCAGGTAGGGGAATAAAAGGTATTTTCTGCTGTAGACTGGCCTTGCCAAGGGTTTTTTTTTTTACTGGAATCTGGTCTCTCACAGACAGCAGCCAAGGTTGTTGCTCTGTGGAGAAACACCTAAAAATGTTTATTACCACCTAACCAAACCAGGCACTGTTTGCCTGTCCTGGGAATGCTCCTGGCTATGTCCATACTACCTTGCACTTGGCCCTGGCTATGTCCATACTACCTTGCACTTGGCCCTGGCTCTTCTCCATGACATATCTTATGTTCCTGTGGTTCTGAGATGTCCCTTTAGGGTCTTGTTTTCAGGCCAAGGTCACGACAATAAGGCTGCAGTGGAGTCTGATCCACTTGTCAGCAAATGTTTTGTCCCTTGGGATGTGGCATGAGGTTATATTGGTGGGCATGAAGCTGGCGAGCAGCAGCCAATTCCTGAGCTTACTCCCTGCCCCTCTTTCATTTTTACAACATCTGCAGGGCCAGGAGAGATGCTGTGGGAGTGCTCCTTGCAGTGTGTCAGTCCAATGTCAAAGGCAAAAAAAATTTAGGAGAGGGATAGAAGTGTGATAGACCCTTCTTGTACTCCTCAGCCACCTCCTCAGTCTGGAAGTGAGTCCAAGGTTATTCTTTTTATCATCTTTGTCATCTTTCTCTGCACCTTTCTTGAGCTGTAAAGCAAAGCTCTCCCTTTCATGTTTTTTTACAAGTGAGTAAACACAAGACCTGAAAGACAAATTTACAGAGAAATTCTCCTTAATGTATTATTCATTTGACTTTTTACTAGAAGTGTTTCTGTAGCCCTGATGTCCTGAGGATATCAGTAACACGAGGTTTGTAAAGAGAGGTAATGTTTTTATTGGAGCAATGGACAGATTTAAAGAGGTGAAAAAAACCACCGAGTTGTGGATGTATTTCTTGTGTTTGGCTGGGATAGAGTTATTTTTCTTTCTAGTGGCTGGGACAGGGCTGGATTTTGAATTCAGGAGGAGTTAATAACACACTGATGTTTGAGTTGGGGCTGTGTCTCAGGTCTTCTCAGCCTCTCATCCTGTCCTGGCAGTGAGGAGCCTGGGGGGAGCAAGGAAGTGAGAAGGGACACAGCCAGGACAGGTGACCCAAACTGGCCAAAGGGATATTCCAGACCATACAGCATCACTCTGAACAGGAAAACTGAACAGGGGGGAGTTGTCCAGGGGGTGGAAGCTGCTGCTCCAACACTTGCTGGGCATCGGTCAGTAAGAGGTGACAACTGCAATATGCATCACTAATTTTGTACATCTTCTCCTTCTCCTTCTCCTTCTCCTTCTCCTTCTCCTTCTTCCTCCCTTTTTCTGTCCTATTAAACTGTCTTTATCTATCTTAACCATTAATTTTACCCTTTTTCTGATCCTCTCCCCCATCCCTCTGAGGGTGAGTGAGCAGCTCTGTTCAGCTGTCTGCCAGGTTAAACCACACCAACAGAGAAGCTCAGCTTAAAACCCTTTTCAGAATGATTTTTGTGAGTACAAACTTATCTACATTCCAGTTGCTGGTTGGAGTCATACAAGATTTGACATCTTTCCCCAACACTGTTTTTTTTGTTTGTTTGTTTGTTTGGTTTTGGTTTTTTTTTTGTTGTTTGGTTTTTTTTTTAGAGAAAAGAAGCTCAATGCAAAGGTTAAAAGCTGTGCAATGCTCTTGGCTACCGAGCTAATTAACCTCATACTCTTGTCAATACAAGCTGCTGGGATGGTGCATGTCTTTCATTGACAGGCTGATATGTTTTGGGTTGCCAGTAACCTCTTCTCACGGATTTACTCTGCCAGAGAAGATTACATTTGCACCTTCAACAGTGTATTGTGGCATCCTCATGCTGACTAATTTAGACCTATGGATCTGCGCTGTTGAGTATGAAGTGGTGATGAGATAAATGCACATCATACTCTAAGCATGTCATGTTGGAAGATAAACAAATAGAATTAATGGTATTTTAAAATACAGTAAATAGAGAAAAAGATCCACAGTGTGTGAATCTGCTTAAAGTGCACTGTCCTTGGTAATGAGATTCCACTTTGGCTTTTTTTTCCTGATGTTTGGTGTGAATTATTATTGTATGCTCTACCAAAACAACTTGAAGCAACCTGGTCTAGTGGAAGGTGTCCTTGCCAATGGCAGGGGCTTGGAACTAAGTGGTCTTTAAGGTCCCAAACCATTCTGTGATTCTATGATTATAAACCTTTCAAAAGCTAAAAACTCCATCTGGTTTTACCACCCTGCCCCACAGCTTTCACTACAGAGATTTCTAGAATAGATGACATCACTGCAGAGGATGATTTCACAGGATAAGGACCAGTCCTGCCATTCATTGCACCAACTCTGCTCCAGGGATGGGAATATCTGGTGGAAACAGAGCAGCAGGCAGGAAGAGAGGGCAGGATCTGGAACACAGCACAACACTCAGCTTGGTGCTCTGTGCTGCTTCCAGGGCTGCTGCAACAGCTCAGTCTTGGTGGCTGGAATTCCCTTGGGGTCCTGTGAGTTCCTGAATCATCCTGAGATATTAAATTAAGCGAAATAAACAAAGGGGTCAGGAACAGAAGAAGAAAGCAAAGTATTAGGGAAATACTTTCAACCAAAGCTTAGTTTGTGGCTTGAACAGTAAAAATCCAGCCAGGCTGGATGCAATGGACAAATCCCACTGAAACAGGCTCCATGGAAAGGAAAAACTGCTGTTTTAATGCAGACTGGGAAACTTGTGTTAAAAGGCTGGACCATCTAGGTGTCATCTTCTCTTTGACTGCAGTGAGTGCCAGATGGGCTCCAATGTGTTTTTTGAGGAGGCCAGAGGATGGCAACAGGGATCAGGGTGTAGGGAACATGGCCATGGAAATAGATGGAGGCCGTCAAAGATACTCAGGTCAACAGAAATGAGCAGCAAAGCAGAATGCACCAACTTCTTTCAAATTAGTCAGTAGAAGCAAAGAAAGAGATGTATGTCTTCTCTGTGTCTGCTGAGGACAAGACATTTTGGCCTGAAATTGCAGGAGTGGCCTTAAAAATGCTGGGATGTAGCTGGAGGAAGGTGACATGGGTAATTTTTGGGACTTGCTAATGAACCAGGTAACAGCAGGGTGCTGGGTGAGCTGAGCTCTGGATATCTGCACTGGGTGCATTGGATCCGAACTGGATAAATCAGACCTGGGCTTGTGCAAAAGCCTTGTAGATATTGCTCCCAGGTCCTGCAGGATGTGGGGCCTTCAAGTCCTTAAAACTGACTGCATGGGCAAACAGCCAAATGCAAATCTTTCCCTTTAATTTATTTGTTTTTTCGTGCCTCAGGTCATAGGATTAGGTCAACGCTGCTTATATTTCCTGTTCTAAAAAATGCAATCAAGATGAAACCAACCTCAAATCAATCCCTCTTGTGAGGAGTCTTTGAAGGACACATTTTCCATGAGAGTCAAGGGTTACAGATGCTACAAGGGGAGAAGAAAGAATATTTAAAAGAATAGAAAGAGTTTTTACAGCAGCCTCAAGTTACACCATATGAAGTTAAAAAAACCAGCTCTCCCAGCTGAAAAGCCTGGGAATAAATGAAACTAAAATAAACCTCTTCAGCTTCATGTACAGAGGATTATTATTCTTTTCTCTATTGCTATACTTTCATGTTGGTGTAACTCCAAATAATTCATTTGTGTTACTTCTGTTTGTGCCAGATTTGGGGAGGAGAAACCCAAGAACTGGGTTGATGATTGACTCATCTTTTCCAATACAAAGAGAAAAACAGTGAATTGAGATTTTATGACTAAATCTGGATTTCAAACTGCACAAATTAAATATATATATACACATTCATATGCATATATGTATATACATGTGTTTGCATGTGTATGGATATGTACTTTCTTTTGAATTTCAGTAAAACACATTGAATCCTGGGGTTTTTTTTGACAGACTCTTGAAATGTGCCACTTAAAGAGAATTTATGTTTGAGGTAGATCTCAAATGTGAAATTTTGAAGATTGTTTGACAGCTTGACATGCCAAAAGAAAACAGATGATGCAAGCTCTAAAACTGACTAGATAGTGGCACATCCTGGTAACCTATTATTCATGTAGGGTTTTGTATAAATGTGGATATTCTTCTCCTTTTTTTTTTTTTTAATGCAATAATTCAAGAAGAGGCTGTTTTCCAGCATATTTCTACAGAAATATGAGGATCAATTCAGACTTCAGCTGTTTGGACTTATAAATCAGGCCTGAAGCCCATGAACAGCACATAATCTTAAAAAAGGAAGAAAGATGTTTCTTTGAATGAATGTTGCCAATATTTATGTGTCCACTAGCTTACTGGAATAAAACTGTGCAAATGTTTGCAGGATGGAGCTATTAATTAAATAAGAAGTCATATGGGGTGATGTATTACACACCACCTTGCTGTCAGAGTATCACTTTCTGTCTCTCTTTGACAGCAAGTGCTTAAGGGGAAAAAATGGGGCCTTATTATATATTCTTCCTTTGTAAAGAAGGATCCACACTAAAGGCAATTATTACCCTAAAACACCGAAGGGCATTTGCTGTGGTGTGCATTCTCTGGCTCCAATGACAGGAACAGGACTGGCAGGAATGGGTTTAAACTCCAGCAAGGAGGAATTAGGGCACACACTGAGGCTGTTTCATCAGAGGTGGCCAAGACAATCTGACCAGGTTTGTTGGAGATGCTCCATCACTTCGGGTTTGAAGAACGAGTCAGGTGAACATGCACGTGTACAAAAACTTGTGGGAGAGGTCAATGAGGAATTAAGGAAGGTCAGGCAGTGATAGGACAGGGGGGGATGGCTTCAAACTGGAAAAGGGGAGATTTAGACTAGATGTTATAAAGAAATTCTTTGTTGTGAGATGGGGAGGCCCTGGCACAGGGTGCCCAGAGAAGCTGTGGCTGCCCCTGGATCCCTGGAAGTGTCCAAGGCCAGGCTGGATGGGGCTTGGAGCACCCTGGGATAGTGGGAGGTGTCCCTGCCCATGGCAGGGGGTGGAACTGGATGGGCTTTAAGATTCCTCCTAACCCAACCCATTCTGTGATTCTGTGCTACAGAGAACTGAAACAGGTACGGTCGATCCCACTCTGAGAGAGATGATGGAAGAGGTGATCTCTTAAGATCCTATTTTACTGTGATTCTGCGATTTCTCTGAACACACTCACACCATCTCTGAGTTTGGATTTATATTTTTCTGTAAATATTTGTGCACGGCACAAATAAGAGCAATTACTGTAGATGGGAACCACAGTGGGTTTCAGTGGGAAACGTAGTTTTCAAGTTTTCAACCCACGTCACGTTTAGTGGAAATTATGCATCCGAGTTACAGACCAACCAATACCACAGAAAATAAAACATGTTTGCAGACTGTCTGTACACCTGGGTGTTGAATTAAGAAAAGTTTTAAATACAATTAACATAACAAAATTTCGCTGTTTGCCTGTGAGCAGTTAATCCTGAGTTCAAAATCCTAAACCCGGTAATATTTAACTTGTCTAAACCTAAATGGGACAAAAGAGCACTGCATGAAAAATCTACTGCAGTATGTAAATGACTCACTTACTTTCTGAACTTTATAAAGTTTCTCTCCTGGCAATGTGGGAGAGTTTCTCCTTTTTGATCGTATTATGATGAGTGATGATCTGTTTCAGAACGATGGGCAGTGGAGGGGAAGTGGCAGCATTAAACACTCATGGTCACCAGCACTGAGGTCACACTTAAATTGTCATTGAAATAGATTGACCATGAAATGTCAGTTGGAGTCAAACTAATTCTTGCTGAACATGTCTGGAGAGCCAGAGTTCCAATCCTGGAAGTCAAGGCAAAAAGCAGGAACCCGAGCAGTCCTCTTGGGATGGGACTTTCAGAAGTACTTTGGAGCTGCTGATGGGTTTTTGTGCTGACATGGAGAGTGTGTGATAGGGACAAACTTCAAAAAAGGCTGAGTGTCAACCCCTGAAAATGAGTCTTTCTTAAAATTCTTTGCTGAGGACCCAGAAATGAAGCTTCCCTAAACACTGGCATCCTGTCACATCTTGGGAGATGTGCTGTAGGAGAAGCCTTGTGAAGATTAACTCTGCAGGGATTGAGGAACTGGGAATGAAGGACTGAAACTCTCCTCAGCTTTGCAAACTTTTGAGGTCTCTTCTGGCCTTGATTTATTGTCTGACAGGGCTGGCAGGCAGCTCAAACATTATTCCAGCAGCAGTCTCATGTACACGTGTATTGAACACAGCAGCAGAAGTCGGGTCATGAATCTCATTTCACAAGACAGTAACGAGCCAATCAATACAGCAGGCCAGTTTTACACGTTTTTCCCAACAATGGGAGCCTTTATCCTGGAATCAATATTCCAGGATGAAGACAGAGGTGTAGCCACATCACAGATACTGAAAACCACCAGGTATGAGCAAGACACCTCAGTGGTTCTAAATAAAGGAAACAAAGAGCCTTGCATTTGGAAAGCTCTGTTTTGGCAAGCTCCCATGAACTGGAAAACATGGGAACACACGCAATCGATCAGAAGCAGCTAATGTATGGTAACAGGATTGTGCACAGTAATTCTCATGTGTGAAAACACCCTGGTTCCACTGTGAGAAATATCTGAAACTCAGGCCCTGGAGAAAGTAGGGCCCTGGCACAGCCATTGAGAGTGATGAGTGAACATTTAATGGTGTAAGGAGTAAACTAAAGGAATGAAAAGGAGCCATGCACTGCCTGGAAGATGAGCCTGGATATAAACACTAAATGAACTGCATCTTTAAGGAGAGAGGAAAACCAGTGTTTCATTTTGCATCACCAAGCTATGCATGCCAGGAAAGGAAAACATTTCTGACAGCAGCTGGCTGTGAAACACTTCATGCTTTTAATGTTTTTCAGCTAACTCAGGCAGAGGAAGTTAACAACAAGAGTGTGCAGCAGGGATGGAAGGAGTACTGCACTCCACATCGAGACATGTAAGAGTGATCCCTTAAACCAGCTATTATCAAAAGAAGCTGAAAACACAGAAGACTTTATGACTGATCTAAGATTGAAGAGAAATCCTTGCTATATGGGAAGCTAGATCCCTCGATAGGAGCTCAGGGTGTGGTGGTAATATCAGGAACTAAAACATCAGAAGGAGAAAAATATTGGCAGATTGAGAATTTACCCTTGGCAATGTGGTTAGGACACAAGAAGGAAACACTGGGAGACACAGCCGGAACTGTGACACCAGAACTTGACATCATAAATCCCCATGACCAGCTGAGGTCATTTCAAATTCTGCTTTCTGTTGGCATTAACTATTGGTACTCTTGTCATTCTTCTGTTGGCATTATGGGCATATGGGCCTGGGAAAGGAATATGTGCAGGACTGTGTTTTGAAGAGGTGCAGAAGGGCTTTTACCTCCCAGCTGCCCCTCCAGCAGCAAAGAAAAGGAGTTCAAGTTGAGTTGAGAAGTGGACAGAACCAGGGCACTCATAAACTTCTGGGCTCAGTAGATGAAATTAATAAAATAAAAATACAGGAGGGGAGTGTGAGATGATTTCAGAGAAGGAAGGTGTTGAGGGAAGTTCTCTGGAAATCATCAGAGCCGCCCAGAGAAGGTCTCTTTAAGTCAGGTTGAAATGTTTTGTTCCTTGCCAGGTTCAGTGGTTTCTTTTATTTCCCCTGTATTTAACCCCCGTCTGTGTTCACAGTTAACTCCACTTCTCAGAGCAAACAGGCTGCTCAAAGTCCCAACATTTCATTTTTAGAGGAGCAGAAATAAAAATCTTAACACTTTTACTCCTCTTTTTTTTGGAGGTGAGTTTCTTTGTTGAATTCTGCCCAGGTTGCTGTGCACTTTTGGCCACCCCAATTTTTCCTCTTGTTATCTTCCTCACACACTCCCACTCATCAGCCAGAGCCCATCTCCACATCTTCTGCTAACCCACCCCACCAATCTCAGTCACCACTTCTCATCCCACTCGTCATGAGTCTGAACTGGTACTTTTTGGAGGCTGCAAAGGTCTGGAGGGACCTGGTCCAGGGACCAAGAATCAGTGCCTCTCCTGAGATGATGATCTCCCATTTTTTACTCTTCAAGACTCCCTGGGGAGTATGATTCCCAGAGCCAAGTGAGATATCTTGTGGACGCCTTCAAAATCAGGATGTTCTGGGATTATGTGATCTGATGTTTTTGTGCAGGGACCATGCAAGGGCTGATGGCATGGTATGACTGTGGCAAATTTGGGCATGAAGTCTCTGAGTCACAGACTTTTCCACGGGTTCAAATCCTCTGACCAGGCCTCCACGAGGGTGGTTCCTCTTTAACTTCCTCATAAACAAGTACCATAATATTTGACTTTCCTTCTAGGAAAAGCAGAAGATCGTGAATCACAAAGGGCCTTTGTTATGAAAGCAGCTCTGCTTTCACTCTGCTGCCTCAGAGCAGCCTTTGATGCCTATTTCCTGTGGCAAGTAAAAACAAAAGAAAAGAAGTATGGGAACACGTTTTATTGTTTTTCTTTGACCCTGTTTATGATGATTCAGTAGCACCCATCAGACCCCAACAGCCTCTCCTGCACTGCATTACTCTTCTCTGGGGTGAAAGCATGAGGGGGAAGATGGAAACCAGCAGATAGATCCATACTGTGGATTCAGTGGGACTTGGAACTTCTGCACCTGGGAAAACTGCAGAGCCCCATGGATCAAGGCTCCAAAACTTATCTGAGACTGCTTAGCATGGGAGACCACAAAGTAACTGCCCCTGAGGTTTCTTCTTGAGTTTATTTTCCTCTTGCTCAGGTATGTCTGAGGGCAAATGATTCAGAGGAGTTGAGGGAAGAGTGAGAAACTCTCCAGGCTCTGCCTCCCCACGGAGCCCAGAGGAAGGAGATACTGTCTCTGTGGTTAGAAAACCAGACATGTGTCAAACGTTTGCCTTCGAGTCTTCAGTAGAAAAAATTGTCACATGAGCTGCACCGTAGCTTGCGGTGGAACTTTATCTGCTGGGCCCACCGAGGGCTGGTTTGAGGTGGAAAAATGTAACACCCAAATGCAGCTATTTGCCTCCTGAAGAAGGATGCTTGGAAACTTTCCCACCTTTGGAGGTTTCAGGGGTCTCTCCTCCCTGTTGTGCAGCATACGGCACTGGAGGAGCAGGACAGACAGCAGGAGCTCCCTGAAAAATCAGACTTCCTGACTGTGCTTTTAAGAAAAAGGAGCGTTTGGTCTTTCTTTTTTTCTTTTCTTTTCTTTTTTTTTTTTTAATGTGTGAAACCGAAGCAGCGTGAGATAAATAAGCATGGTCTGGCACACAGTCAATTTACATGACACAGGCACGAGCTTTCTGTAATTATTTCAGCACACGGACTAGGGGAACATCCTTCCCACCATGGTCCCTAATGTGCAGAGCTGTTCACCGTCCCAAACAGACCTTCCTCGTGCTGCCCTAGCACGTGAGGGGTTGGTCTGACTTTGTGTGCTTGGTTCAGACACCAGACAGGCCATGCCAGTGGTCAGAGAAGGTGTCCTGACCTATTTACCTCACTGCTGCAGTACAGGATTGTGTGTTGGGTTCAGCTCTGGGCCGCTCACTACAAGAAAGATGCTGAGGGGCTGGAGCAAGTCCAGAGAAAGGGATGGAGCTGGAGAAGAGTCTGGAGCCCCAGGAGCGGCTGAGGGAGCTGGAAAGGGGCTCAGCCTGGAGAAAAGGAGGCTCAGGAGGGACCTTGTGGCTCTGCACAACTCCCTGACAGGAGGGGGCAGCCGGGGGGGTCGGGCTCTGCTCCCAGAGAACAGGGACAGGAGGAGAGGGAACGGCCTCAAGGTGCACCAGGAGAGGTTTAGACTGGATATCAGGAAAACTTTTTTCATCACAAAGGTGGTCAAGCACTGGAACGGTCTGCCCAGGGGAGTGATGGAATTGCCATTCCTGGAAGTGTTCAAAGGACGTGTGGCACTTAGGGTGGCACTTGGCAGCACGGTTTAGTGGTGGCCTTGGCAGTGCTGGGTTAATGGTTGGACTTGATGACCTAAGAGGGCTTTTCCAACCTTAATGATTCCTTGCTTTCATGTTATCTTGGCTTTTTGGGTCTCTTTTAAGTTATTTCCTGTAATTGGGACTCTGCATGACCCAGGACTCAGAGGAAAGGACAATTCCTATACTCCAAGGTTTCTTTCGACAGCAAATGGTGATAACTGGTTGAGATCATGAGTATGCAGCAAGGTTTGCGCCTAAATATGTCAATGAAAATAAAATTAGCAGTTATTAAAAAACCAAAAAATTCCAGCCGGCTTACTGTTGGGTGTCTGGAACAAAAGCTGCAGGAGGGAGCGCGCAGCGTTTGAAGTGGGCACGGGTTGTCGTGTTCTGCCTCAGCAGATGGTTCCTTTACAGGAAGCCGCCACAATTTTTGTTCTGCAGCTGAACAGATCACGAAAACCCTCGGTGCTGCCACCTCACCCATCCGCATCGGTGAGAAAGGTTAAAGGAACCGTTTTTCATCAGCCCTTTTGGGGGCCCGGAGGTTCAGCAGGGACCATTTTGTAAGTCACTGCTGCGATTCCCCGTTTCTGATGCGGTTTGCCTGGACATGGTGGAGCCAAAAGCAGATGCACCTGAGTTATGAGTATTTGTCATGCTGGGCGTTGTCACTGGCAGTGCAGGACACCAAAACAGCAAATCCAGTCTGGCCATTTGTGCAAGAATATCAACTTTTTAGTGGCTGGACAGTTATTGACCCTATGAGTCACTGAGTCACTTTGCAAGTTCCTGTATTTTCCTTAGGTAGAAATGATACCAGATATCCAAACCATCTGGTTTAGCTTTGTATCATCTTTTTACCAAGCTATGATTGTCACGATGTTGTGGTGCTGAGCAGTGATAGCTGGAGGATATTAGTTCTGTTCCTTTTATTTTTCTTCTACCAGGGAACTAATCCAAACTGTTCTTTGGCAACAGCTGCTTGAATAGAAAATGTTATATAAAATTGAGTGGCCACAACAGCTCAGACCATAGGAACAATTTCTCCCCACAGGTCAATAACTTGAGTTGGCAGGTCAGGACAGCATAAATCCTGCGACGGATTTGTCACCTTAGTCACAAATAGGGTCAAACACCGATAAAGGAATGTAATACAACTTTTAAGTGACTGGTATTGTGGTCAGAGTGTGGTAGGTTAATAATTGTCAAGACAGTATAAGTGAAATGAGCATTTCTTAAACATATGGAGCTCTTCAGGAACATTCATGGTAGAAGATTATGTAGGAATTGAGTGTGTTTTGCCTACAGATATTCCAGGTGTGGCTCCATCAGAGAGCTGATAGCCACAGCTGGAAGAGTTAGACACTTGCTGACGCCAGTGGAAACTTTAACACCCTGTAAAAGCACACTGAGATAGCTTAGAGATGAGAAAGAGGAATTTCTTTTTCCTACAGATAAAATTTTATAGGAAAACTACTAATTGTTAACGGTTAATCTTATGATTGCAGAGCTGTCTGAAGAACCCATGCTGATTCATGTGTGTAGGTTAAATGCATGTGTTGGATCTGTTGAGAAGATTAAATTATAAACAAAAATATGATCAAGCATGGGATCGTATCTTCCATCTGGTCAGCAGTTAAAAGAGAGTAGTATGTGCAAAAGAAACACAAAATCTGATCAAGTCACTGTCGAGCTGAGGAGAGACACTTGGATGTTTGTGGAAATAAATTAACATATGTTATGTGTGGAGGGTACAGCCATTCTTTAAAAGACCCGTGACAAAAACCTAATCAAATGACAGCTATAATGACTTGAGCCTGAAGGGAGCTGTTACAATAATTACACAACATGCAGAGGGTTGTAATAGCAGGGCCTCACCCGCTGAAAGATGAAAGGATCATGGCAAGTGGAAGCATTTGTATTCTCAGAGATGCCAGGGAGGCACATAGAGAAGAGCAGAGGAAAGGTGCATCAGGAATCAATTTACCTAGAGTAGTTTTGCCCCCAATGGGCTGTGTATTTGGGCTGATATTGGAGCGGGATGAGGATTGATTGGTGCAGGGTGTGAACAGGGAGAGCAGATCCAGCTCCCAACCCAAAGGTACCTGAGGAGGTGATGAAGGTCTGCAGGGGGGTGGTTGGTGGCCTGAGCCACATCTCTGGCTGTCAGGGTACGAGATTCCCATTCTTAGAACACGATTCAGTGAATCATCTCCTTTTACCCTCACACAGGTCACCTCTGTCTTGCCAAGCTGGTGCTTGCAATGTCCCTGGGTGATGTCTCCAAAGAAAAGGAGGCTTGAAGTGCACAGCGGAGTGTGGAGCTCAACTGAGCACTAGCACTTTTTTCTCCTAACGTAACACTTATTTCTTAAGACGACCTTCTTGATTTTTCTCCATCATTTTCTCCATCTATTCAACTCTGTTGCAGGCACTCACTGTTGCAGCGAAAAATAGGTGTTGTATCAGGGCAATGTAGGTAAATTCCTTGATGCACAGTCACATTTTCTTTTATAAACAAAAGTAAAAGTAGACAACATGAACTAGGGAGCCCTGCACTTCAGGCAAGGCCTGTGATGAGTTTAAAGGTGTTGTGCCCCTTATATTGCCATATATTTAATGACAATCTAAAAAACCTATGGAATATTAGTGATCATCCTGTAAAATGAGAACTTGATGAGGAAAGCTCTGCCACAGATCTGATGTGCTGCATTTCACAGGTCAAAAAACGGTATTATCAAAACCTGAAGTGTCCTCCTCTTCAGAGTGAGAAAAAGAGAACATGTTCTTCCCTAGGCATCCCTAATTTTCTCAAAAACATGCCAGCTTTATTTTCCCTTTAAGAAATACTAATAATGTGTGTGGCTTGCTTTCACTTAAAAGACTGATTTTCCTGAGGGCCAAGAGGAACACTTTGTTCCAAAGCTTTTTGTTCTTTAGGATATCATCTTCATGTCAATCTGGATGGATGAACCTTCCTAACAGCTGGGGCTCACAGAGTTATTCCCAGATTTCTGAGAAGAAATTGAATAGCTGTTGAGGAGCCAATGGCTAGTGAAAATAATTCTGAGATGTGGAACAGCAAATTGGAAAAGGACAATTTCAAACATGAATGTCAGTGGTGCTGGAGCCAGAACCACATGTTGGATCTGTGATTGTTTAAGTTGTACTTTTATCTTATTTTCCACCGTAGCAAATTTGTGGTAGTTTATCCCAATTCTCTGAGTAATGCATCCATTTTTTCCCTCAGTAGCTCACAATTCTTGAAAAACCCTTGTACTGAGAGGATGGATCTGAGTCACTCCTAACTAGTCCTGGCTCAGAACTAGACCAGAGTGTAAATGACAGTGGATAAGAGCCAGTGGCTCCAGGCTGTCTCAGGGAGGGATTAATGTCACCTCCTGCTTGGATTTGTTCTGGATTGTATATCCTACTGTAAAAAAAAAAAAAAAAGCTGAAAATGCCATTAAAACCCCTGTGTTCATTTTATCCCTGTGATTTCCTTTAATATTTCTTTCTCTGAGCACTATTAATTCTGTTAATTCCCAGCTGTTGCCCTACGATCAAGAAACAAATGTTTATCCTCTCCTGGCCATGGCCCACAGGTATTAAAGGATAGTTCCACTAATGCTCCACACCAAGACTTCGCCACCACTTGACATATGGAGTAATTTACCCCTGTTGGCAAAAGGAACCAAAACCAGCACGTTCCTTTTACAGCCTAATCCTCTACGTCGTGTTGATGTGTAAACAGTGACACACGAGAGTTTTACTGCCTGACATAAAACGTGCATTAGCACTGAGGGAATGTGTCTGTGCATTGCAGGGAAGTTGGGTTTTTTTTTTTTTGCTTCAGGGAAGACTGTTTCCCTCACCTAGAAATCTTGGTGAAATAAGATCGAACCACCTGGAAGAGCAAACGGATGTAATACAGAGAGCAAAAGGAGATGATGCATCTCTTTTGGAACCCTGAGAGATGCAGATGTTCAAATTTGGAATGCAAGCGCCAACCCATGAATTAGATGGGTGCTCAGCATCCACTGCAGTTTAGGGTTTTTATCCTGAGAGAAACAGACCCTTCCAGAACACATTCGACTCAGACAATCACAGACGTGGAAATCAGGTCAGATGAATCATGTCTTAAAAATGACCATATTTTTCTTCAGTCGTAAGTGGGGAAAGAGTGACTAACACCTACAGAGATGATATTAGGTGGGATGAGTCCTATCCCCAGTGTCTCTGAAAATGGAGCAATTTTTGCTGATGAGACACGAGGTTGATATTTCAGACAAAAGGGACAATATGGGACTGTCTGAAAAATATGAGGCCCTTGGGATTTACAAAATACAGAGAGTCACAGCATTACTGTCTTGTGTGTATCTGTGTCCAGGTATTGAAATGTGTCCTCTGGACTTCTAGTTCTGTGCTCTTCTGCATGCTGCCTTGATGTTTGTTTTTTAATGAAAAATGGTGCTTTTTTTTGTTTTTAATTAAAAAGAGATTTTTTACTAGCTTTGGGAGGCAGGGAAGACAGGCTCCAGAGCTGCACTGGCCTGAGGACTTCTATTAATCCAGAATTCTTGCTGCGGCAGAGAATGAACCATCTGGGGTTACTGGGGACTCTTGAATAGACCAGTGAAATTCATGGGCAATCACAACTCCTGTTCACTAATTGTGCCATTTCTGCAAGGTCTGTGATGGATGTGAGAGTAATTTTGGGGTTTTAATTGTTCTAAGACAAAATTTCGTGATCAAGAAAAGGCCATTTATGTTCTGTTATACAGCCTTTGCTAACAGAACAATAACAGAAATCATCATTACACTACTATATAAATCTTTCCATGGCCTTCAGCTGATGTGATTTATTGTCGCTGTCCTCTCTCCCCACCTGAGAGCACAATATCCTGGGACTGGAAACAGTGGCAGTGTGACAAAATGCTAAAACATAGACTTATTTCTCTATAATGAAGAATTACAAACTCTAGGATCTTATTTGTCTGAAAAAAAGGTAGCTGAGAGGGCACCTGATACAGATCAATACAGGAACTTGTATCTAATTTTCCTAACACTAAACCCCAGGGGAACATCAAATAGCATTGCTGTCTGATTAGCTCAGAAAAAAGAAGACATATTTCTTGTAGCAGGGTGAAGTACAGCTGTGAAACACTTTGCCAAAAGACAAGGGGATGAGAACACCTAGAAGGTTTCAAGAAGTGATAGAACATGTTCTGGGAAGAAAACATAATTAAGGGCTTATAAAATCATCTTGGTAGCTGCTGAAGGCTCAGGGCTGCAGGTTGTCAGGGTGTTCTTGGTCTTCTTTATGCATTTTCTGTTGGACATTGCTGGAGGCAGAACTTGGCTAAGCAGATCTTTATTCTGATCTCAAACAGCTTCACGCTGCTCCATCTCATACAGCCTGTGCACTCTGAAGGAGCCTTTTTGAAGCCACTGTGTCCACTAAAAGCTTTACCTTGACCTGAAGCAGAAGGAAAAATCCAAATTTCTTCAGGAAGCTTGATGATTAGAATAGTCTGGGTGAGATATTTATTAACAAAGTACTCATATGTGTTATTAGCTTTAAGTCCACAGGGCATGGAGAAGGAGGACTTGTGAGGCTCCAACAAGGGTTTAAGGCTGAGAATGTTTCAAGAACAAAACCCCCCTGTTTTCCTGTGTATTTTATATCCTCTTCAGAAAGGGAAGGAAACACTTTTGGCACTGCTACCTACAAGGCACCACAGTGAGGCTGGGAGTCCAAACATCCACAGTGTGCAGAGGGTCCCCAAAGCGGGGTGTTTCAGGGTCCCCCCTCACCAGCTCTGTCTGTCTTTGTGTCTCCAGGCTGCCCCACACAATGAAGCTGGTGACACCTGATGTCACCCTCCTGCAGCACAGAGGAGCTGCACCTTCATGGACATTGAAAGGGACAAGAACAATTCCGTCTCTGTGTAAGGATATCTGTGTTGGGGCTGCCTCGTGGCCGTGAGCAAGCACAGGAGATCACAATTTTTGGTTTTTTGAGGGAGGCTCTCAGTAATCCTCCCACCTGTGAGCAGGAGAAATGGAGAGCGTCACACCTCTTGTGTCAACCTCGCTGCTCGCCTCCTCTGTCACCTCTTGTGCCTGGCACCAGTTCTCATCCTGACCCACGTGTCTGTGACCAAAAACGCTGGATTTTTATGGCTGTGCCACGGGAGGGAGTTCAGGGCACTGCAGTGCCAACAGGACCCTGTTTCATGGCACTGTGAGCAGTGGAAACCCTCTAGATGCCACCTGCTCAGCTGCTGTCTGACACCATCCTCCTTCACTACCACAAGAGCTTTCAGCCTGGGGGTTTAAACCCTCATGGGGCCTCGACAAATTCAGCCCTCAAGGCGAAATCACAGACCAAGTCAACACTCAGCTGCTGCAGAGCTGATTTGGTTTTCAGCATGAAAAGCAGCATGGAAAAAATGTAGATGTTTCTGGCTTCTGATTCCTTCTTTTCCCATTCCCAGCGTCTTCTCTCAACAAACTGTTTAAATGATTCCCACGTACAAGGAAAGCCCAGGGAGCAGAAATGTTTCTGACCAGGCAGCCAAGTGAAGTGTTGAAGGTCTGAGGAACAAAACTTTCTGGTCAAGTAGGTCAGCTAACAGCATCTCCCACAGAGAGACAAACTGGAGGGATTCAACTCCTTTAATCTCTCTCTGACAGAAGCGTGGTTGAGAGCACAGAGTGCCTGTCAGAGCGCACATCTCCTGCCTGCCCTCCCTGATAACATCTGAACCCTGATAACATCCTCCACCAGCAAGGTGGAACAGAGCTCAACGCCAGGACAGCAGCCTCAGAGGTGCTACCAAGCAGCCCTGCAGGTGTTCATGGCTGGGGGCCGAGAAGAACACAAGCACTTTGGATTTTCTGCTGTGGTTGCATCCCCTGACCATCACACTCACTCTGCACAACCTATGACTAAACAGCTCGTGGACATGAGGAGAGCTGAGGTATTTCAGAGCAGAAATGTGATGCAGGAAGAAAATGAAGGTAGGCAAGAAACTTTTGCAGAATGAGGCTTATAGAGGATTGGACAGAAAAGTGGGCTGACTGTGGAAGAGAGAATGTGAGACCAAAGACACCAAACTGCAAGGACACAGACTTCTTTATTCAGAATAATTGTCCCTGAAGAGATCATGATTGCTACTTTGTTATGTCTCACATTTGCCTAGAAATTCAGGAACAAAGAACCCATGGGACACTTTTTCTCATGGTATTTTCTTTTGCTACCAACAGGATAATGCTTCTGTTCATCCCTTGCAATACAAACTTTTCAACCTACTCCTTTCTCAATATATGAGACAACTGCCATGTTGTGGTTTCAAAATGTGCTAGAAGGTGCTCTTGTTGTGCTTGGAATCCTCTGTCCTCAAGAAATGAGATGTGACAACCTTGCAAGTGTGCACGGCAGCCTGATGGGAGGGACATCAACCAACCTAACACTGAGCCTGGTGGCTTTCATCCCACTGCTTCCAGGGAAAGTCCCCAGCTCAGGCTCCCTGGAATCACCATCCCCACAGGCAGGGGGGCTCAGCAGAGGAGCATCACAGGGGACAACCACAGTCAAAACAGAGCAGGAGCTGAGGGTGTGGTGCAAGATGGTCACTAAGGAGGAGGAGACAGGCTGTGTCGCAATAATGGACACAGCCCGGGGACGAAAGAGAGAACCGAACTCATGAGTAACTAGATAGAAATGCCTTTATTTATTTATATACAAAAGGGTTTTATACCCTAGGTTGTAGAAAGTCATTGGATCTTCGTTAACCACCCCTCAGGGTTATTGGCTAGATCCTAAAAACACACATTTCCTAAACAATCCTTCAGACTGACAATAACAAAGTGCAAAAACACCTCACAGGTGCAAGATAGAAGAATTATTTACAAAAAGCTCTCTAGCTGTTTTGCAGCTAGCTCCGTGAGAAACTGAGAATGCTCACAGACACAGGCAGATACTGAAAAATCTCTCTGCCACCAAGCTTTCAGCATCCACAGGCTGTGACAATGAGACTCCATAAACTCAGTGGAGAGGGGCAGATAAAACTGGAGAACAATGTAAAACATTTTTGGGAGCTGATTAGCCTTCTGGTACCTAAAGGAGTCTTACAAGAAGGCAGGAGAGGGACTTTTCACAGAGGCATGTGGTGACTGGACAAGAGGAAATGGCTTTAAACTGAAGAAGGGTAGATTTAGATTAGATATGAGGAAGAAGTTCTTTGCTGAGAGGGTGGGGAGGCCCTGGCACAGCTTGCCCAGAGAAGCTGTGGCTGGGACACCCCCGGTTGAATGGGGCTTGGAGCAACCTGGGATAGTGGAAGGCGTCCCTGCCATGGAATGAGATATCTTTAAGGTCCCTTCCAACCCAAACCATTCCATGATTCTCTGATTCTGTGAATTAGCACCCTTTCAACCACAGAGTGATCTACAAGTGATTGTGCTTGGTTAACCCATCCTGGTCATCTGAGAGAAGTTAGACAGCAGCAGCCATGGTTGAAAACTGGAGAGTGCAACCCTTCCTCCTCTCCCACCAATTAGCACGGCTGTTGGGACAAGCTGTTTAATTACTGCTGGAAAGCTGCTGCTTCTACTCCTGGGCCATGGTCCTTCTCCTGTTCAACTGGAGGGCTCCAAAGTTCACCCCTGTCAAGCCCTGGCTGAGCAATATTAACACAGCATCTGCCAGGCTGTTTCGAATAGCTGCTAAACATCTACGCTGCTTTTAGCGGGAAGAAAAGGCTTTTCAAGTGCTGCATACATTACCCATAGCAGTGGGGAAGGATGTTAATAATTCATTCATGCTCTCAGACTCTGGAGTGTGCTAGATCTTTCAGCTCACAACAATAGACATCACCCTGCAGGCTGTCATGTCCCGCTTTTAACAAAGGGAAAGAAAAAAGAGGCGCTAAAAAGGAGGAAGATTTCCTGGGTGGAAAATCTGAAGCCTGATGAAGAATTAAAGCCTGTTAAATGTCTACTTGAGGCAGCCATTGAGCAATAAAGCCTATTTGCAACCAGTTGCTGGAAGAAAGAGCTGCATGTGCAGGAAAAAGCATTTGTTGGGAAGATGCTGGCATTGCTTTCCATGGGTTGTGGAATACATCAACCCCCTGGGGTGCCTGTTCAGCAAGTTTTTCTTATTCAAACCAGAGCAGAGAGAGAAGAGGAAGGAGCCACCCTGAGAAAACATATGTGTGGAATTATTTTCATGTGACTGGACCATCCTTTGAGTACCCGAATTGCCTTCAGCTATACCCTACCCCCACAGGATGTTCCCAGTGGGTCTGATAGAATCCCATACATGTATTTCCAGCTCCAACAGAAATAAAGGCAACCAGCAGTGACGAGAGGATTTGTTTAGGATGAAGCAGGTAGGAAAGCAGCCACTGCCGAAGGCACAGCCAGGACTTTTGGGCTGGTGACCATTGCTAAGTGTGGCCACCCCCAGGAACAATCATTGTGCCCATCTCCAGGGACAGGGAGAGCAGCCATCCATTTCTTTAGGACGCATCCTGGGTCAGTATTTCTGCTTTCATCTCCTCCTTCCACATCTCTGAGTGGAAGAGCCTGTCCTGTCCTTGCTCCTTTGCTCCCAAGGTGGTAAAATCCTGCCTGTCATGTTGAGAAACCCCCCACCAGTCTGAGAGTAGAGTGTCCTTGTCATGGGGGAATTACATTTTAAAAGAGCAAGATTGAGGTCCTTTATGTGGTGGGTGCTCAACTACACCCAAAAGTAACAGGAAGGTCACTCCAGTAAAGAGTGGATCATGTGAGTGAGCAAGAGAAGGCGACAGAATTAAAATGTTTCCTTCCTGGGGAGGCAGGAGATAAATAAATAGAATTTAATCCTTCTGAAATCGAACCAGCCTTCTTATTCCTGTAGCCATGTCAACAGTTTCGAGCCACTTAACAAATTCCTCATGTGACTCCCCTCATTCTGATTCAGAATTATCCCAAACTGGTTGACAAATGGATAAGAGGGCTCAAGTCTTAGCTAATATCTTGATGAAAACTCTGGTTTTCATGACATACGCTGGTCCATTGAATTCAGTATTTTACTCCTTAGAGTTCACTTACTGCTATTTTCCATGGAAAACTCCCTTTGGATATTTTTGTGTACTTGGGAGAGGAAAAGCAATACTTTAATTCTTCCCTCGTACAAGTCTGCACATCGACCACATAACAGTTTTCCTTCAGGACGGGTTCCCTCAAAGCAGAATTTCAATTTGAGCACTGCTGCACAAAAGAACAAATTGGAGATTCCAGGCTTGCTTCACTCAGTTGCATTCTAAGTTCAATGCGGGCAGATTCTGCTGGAAAGATATTTGCAGCAGATGTAGGGTCTGTTGGGACCCTTGTCAGCCAGCCCCACCAAACCCCTTAAAAGAACCAGGGCAAAGATCTGCTGAGGCAGGGGCAATCCCTGTGCCTCTCTGAGCTCAGAGCAGTGCCACTTCATCTTCTGAGGACATTCTGGGCACCAAGTGTTGGAGCCAGTGCGAGGAGCTGACCTGCCCTTTCACTCCCCTCAGCTGTGGGGGCCTTATTCAAGGCTTTCCACAGCCCATCCTCACCCCCCAGCACGGGCATGGAGACCACAGAACCTGGGTGAGCTCTTAGAGGAGGCAGGCAGGGGCTGCCTTGCCTTCCCTTGGTCCCTCCATTCACCCGTCTCCTCCTTGTCACCCTGGCATGTGACAAGATCGCAAAGTCTTGGCACAGAACTCCTGATTTCTTTTTTCCTTCTCTCTGCAGGGACATGGAGCCAAGAAAGTGTCAGCTCCATAACTCTGCCCCAGCAGAGCCCTGCGAACTCCCTCAGCCAAAGCAGCTGAATAGGAAATGGGATGGAGCTGGAAACTTGTCCTTGTCAGCTGGGTTCTCCATCCAACAACTCATAAAAAACCCTACATTAAAGCGGCCAGAACTGTTGCAGCTTAGTGCTATCTGAGAAATGGCATTTAATCCCCACACTGTTTATTTAGCTCTACACGACAGTTGTGTAATGTCATGCTGTTCTGTCCTGATCTTATTCCACAGGGAAGCTTTTCAGCTCAGGAAATTCATGGACCAAACTGCCAGGTCTCGGTGTTTTGCAGAGCTCTGCCATGCAAACGATTGTTCTATAAAAGAAATCCCTCTAACCCACAAATTCTGGCACCAAAATAAAATAAAATATAATAAAACTGCAGGTTTTGCTTTATTTTCATTTTAGATATATTTGTGATGAAACACTTGAATTTATCCCAAGCACACAGGAACAAATAAGAAAACCTAGGTTCCCAGGTTTACTGTTTTTGGGTTTTTTACCTGTCACCATTTTTAAGGATATTTTAGGACTGTTGAACCCTTAGGCTGTGCTTTTCTTTTCCCTGATTACACCTGCATGACTGGATTTCCTATTGAAATCACTCAGCTGAAACCAAGGAGGGGTAGCATGTCTGAGAACAAGATCTGGTCTCACGCTTCTCAAGCAGGACTTTTATAATTAACTCTTCAAAACCTACTCACCTTCCAAAGCTGAAACCATGCAGAAGGGAGGTGTCTTGATTAAAATATTTCCCCCATGTTTGGGAAACAATAAGGAGCAAAGAGATTTTTTTTTGGCATAGTGTAATGCAAATTTTTTTGTGTATGTGTGTTTATCCTGAAAAATATCACAGAATCATAGAATGGTTTGTGTTGGAAGGGACCTTAAAGGGACCCAGCTCCATCCCCTGCCACGGGCAGGGACACCTTCCACTATCCCAGGGTGCTCCAACCCTGTCCAGCCTGGCCTTGGACCCTTCCAGGGATCCAGGGCAGCCACAGCTTCTCTGGGCAACCTGTGCCAGGGCCCCCCCATCCTCACAGGGAAGAATTTCTTCCTAATTTCTAATCTAAATCTCTCCTCTTTCACTTCCCCCTTGTCCTATGTCTGTCCATGTAAAAATTCACTCTCTCTGTTTTCTGTAAGCCCCATTTAAGTACTGAAAGGATGCAGAAAATGAATATATACCATATATATAATAAGGTCTAAAAGGCATTTTTGCTGGCATAGTATTTTTTGACGTCACGTTGTTTTCTTACTGCCAACCAGTGCTAAGAATAATATGCCAAATGATCACCATGAAAGCGCTCACCCTAAACCCTGATCTGTGCTTAGGTAAGCAGGGAACTTTGTGCAAGAGTTCTCACAGTCAGACATGGACACGCAGAACATTCAGTTGCTATTTAATTGTGTTGTGAGTAAATAATCATAGGCAAATGTCGGGGAACAGGGCTGAGGGGCAGTGATGCTGTGAGCTACCTGCTTCCCCAGGGAACGGTGAATTCTATTTAAGTGGCTCCTGAAAATATGACCTGAGGTGTTTTTCCCAGCAGTGGAGAGGCCAAAACTGCCTTGGGTGGGTGATTTCTGTGCTTTATCAGCCTCCTGATGGAAATTGCTGCCCATTTCCCCAGGGAAAAAAAAAAACCCTCTGGACAGCTCGAGGCTGAGGGTGCTGGCTCCAAACCCACCCTCATTGTGGCTGCTCTCGCAGGGCAAAATCCAGAACAGCCTTTTCTTCCACTCACAGCCCTTCTCCTCCCTGCACACATGGAGCAACAAATGGCATCGAAACACGCGGTGGATGCAACAAGCAGATGGTGGGAGAACAAGGGCCCGGATCCATCAGCAGAAACCTGGATCGGCTCGGGGATGAGTCAGCGGCACAAATCAGGGGTAAATACACAACAACTCCACGCCAGCCGTTCCCCCGGGAGCTGGACGCCTTGGGAGGCGAATCCAGGGCTCCGGCATCCTCGCGTGTGTCTTTTTGCGGATGTACACAGGAGGGCAGCAGACATTTACGCAGCGTTTGGCACCGCAATCCCTTGCCTGCCGCAAATTGATGCTGCCGGGATAGTGTAAACTGTCCGTCAGCACGAGGAGATGGATGCCGGCTAAAAAGCCCCATAAAAAAAACCCCAAAGTGGCTGTAATTAGACACAGTGCACGTTTCACTGTTATGGCAAAGACAAAGGTCTTAGTCATTTTTTCCTGCTTTTGAGATAAATTCATCCCCCACCAAATTATCTCAGGATATTCCTTTCTTCTCTCTAGTTCGTTTTATTGGGTGTTTGCTATTTTTTGTGTAAGTTATTGCAGTGGTTTTCATTCTCCAGGAAAAACACACTTCTATTTTTCCCATCGAGACGCTGACACAGGAATCCCAAACATCTCTCTCCCCTTGTTTCTCGATGGACAATGTACTGTGGATGGGGGAACGGGAGAGTGTGTAAGAAATACTCTCTGATTCTAGCTAATGAAGCTTGTCAATGAATATGAAAATCATTATTTAGCTTTGGAAAACGAAAGCCTGAAAGAGAGTGTTTCTCAGCAATGTTTCTATTTTTTTTTGTGAGTGGGTATAATTAAAGCAATTGTCTTTAGCCTGCAAAAATACCCACTGCCTTCTTCCTGCTCCCAGCCCAGCTCCATTCATTCCTTTGAATTTGGCTTCTTGATAACTTTGTCCATGATCCAGCACAAACAATTCTGCACACTGACGTCGATGCCAACTCAGATTGAAGCCTTTCAGGCAGAGCAGTGTATTTTGCCTAAGTATTTGCTCAGGCTGATCCTAATTAAAGCACTAATTGCCATGTGGTTGGGTTCTCTTCAGCTGCCTGAAAGGAGTTCAGGATGGGTGTCCAAGCTGAGCTGAGCTCCTGTCCACATTCTCAGTGACTGCAAGAGGTGTCAGTGATGTCTCAACTTTCCCATTTCACAGACTCATAGAATTATTAAGGGTGGAAAAGACTTCTAAAATCCTCGAGGCCAACCGTTCCCCCAGCACTGCCAAACCCACCACTAAACCGTATCTCTAAGCACCACATCTGCACGACTTATTTCAATCCCTCCAGGGATGGTGACTCCACCACTTCCCTCAACAGCCATTTCCAATGCTTGAAAACCCTTTCTGTGAAGAATTTTCTCTTAATATCCCACCTCAGTCTCCCTGGCACAACTTGAGGCCTTTTTCTCTTGTTTTCACCTTCTCTCTGGGAGCAGACCCCGTCCACCCCAGCTGTCCCCTCCTGTCAGGGAGTTGTGCAGAGCCACAAGGTCCCACCTGAGCCTCCTTTTCTCCAGGCTGAGCCCCTTTCCCAGCTCCCTCAGCCGCTCCTGGTGCTCCAGACCCTTCAGTAATCTGCAAGTAGGATGAATTCTGAGGGAAAAACCCACATTTTCTTTCCATTTAACTTCACGTACCAGGCTGTAGGTGCATATCTGGTGTGCAAAGCACGCTCACAAACCAAGAGGACAGTGATCTCCTGGGCAGTTTGCACTGCCCTCTGAAAATAGCTGTTTTCTCCAGCAGCAGAGAGGGATTTTCAGAAATAATACCCTCAGGTAGGTGCTTAAAATTCCATAGGGTGCTTTGTGCCCCAAAGCCAAATTTTACAAGATTTTTGAGCACTGATATTAATGAGATTTAGGAATCTACGTGCTTGAAAAGAAAAACCCAACAGAGTTGATCCGTCTGCCCATGATCCCGTTGGCAAATGTGTGCTAGGAACCGAACACAGATCTGTGAACTGGTGTAATGCACTAAAAACAATCATTCATGCTGTGAGATTCCACAGCCTGACACACGCAGAGCAACCCCAGCACAAGCAACAGGCATCAAAAGCCACGGTGGGAAAGCGACTGGAAGGGTTTGGAACAGCAACACTGCCTGTTGCTGTAATCTCCACTCTGATAATGTCTCTGGGGACTGGGATTATGAGAGATGCTCTGTGAAATGAGGCTGGTTTGTGTCACAGGACTCCACTAAGGCAAAACACACAATAAAGAAAAGCCTGACCAAGCAAAACCCAGACATCGTCCAGCTGTGGTTTCACGGCAATAAATACGATGGGGGATTTTGCTTATCTCCAAGTTTTATCCTGTCTTCTGCCACGGAATTGCAGCCCAAGACATGAATGCTGATTTGAGGACTTCACCTCCCGAAACAGAAATGTGGGTGTTGGGTGTGCTAGCAATACAGGAACCGTCTCAGTGTGTTAAAATGAAATCCCTGGCATGGTTTGCTCTGGTGGCTGTGTTGGGAATACAATGTTAATTGCTGGACCAGGCTTTGGGCAGCTAATGAGTAAAGAATCTCAGGGGATTGGGGTCTTAATTACCTGATTTCCTTTAACCTGATTTCCTCTAACCCAGCGGGTCACTGGGACTAATCCCAGAACAAGACACTGTGCTATGTGATATCTTCAAACAGGTCCAAGGATTTCCAGAGATGAGGAAGGAAGTGGGGAAAGGTGCTTGTCTCAGTGGAAATCAGACACCTATGCCTAATATGACGATATAGAAATAACACTTTTTTAGCTACTTAGCAGCCTAGAGGCCCACAGACACATCAGATCTTGCTCTTCCTGAATGCTTTGGTGCCCAGACTTCCGTTCCTGCTCTCAGTCAAGCTAAAAAAGCAGCAAGCTCAACAATTCCTTGTTTCTCTCAGCTGGAAAAAAATAATAATAACAAATTTGCACTAGNAAACCAAAACAAACAAACAAACAAAAACAAAAGCAAAAATAAAAACAAAGCACCAAACAAAAACCCAACCAAAAAACAAACAAACAAACAAAACCAAAACCAAACTTCATAGAATCATTAAGGTTGGAAAAGACCTCCAAGATCAGGTATAACCCTCACCATCAAGTCCAAACCTTCTTATAAATTGAGAACATCTGCACAGAGAGGGAAGGCCTGTGTCTGAACCAGTAAACACACAGTAATTCTCAGCTCACCACAGGAACTTCGAAGCTTTATCACCTTCCTCTCCCTGATGTTTGCCATTTTTTACACCTTTGGTGTCACCAGTCACAGAAACTGAGGTTTGCACTAAGTGCAAATTCTTTGATTTCCATAACTCTGGTCACTTTTTTATCCTATTTTTCCTATTTTGGTTGCACTCTACACCAGGTTTATGCAGAAAAGCTTTTTGTCTTGCTTTTCTCTTATCCTTTAAGGAGTTGTATTGGGTGCCACTCAGTGGTGAAAATCAGGTCAGAATGAGGTCCCTGAACGCATGGACAAAATCCTTGCTGGGCTCTGTGATGAGGATGATGAACTCTGACATCTGGAGAGGACACCTCTGTCCTCACTCTGTGTTATTATCACAGCAGGATGGTCAAAGGACAAAATTAATCATTCCAATAACTCCAATTAAATGAAATATTAATCTAAAATAATCCTTTTTCTCAGTTAAGGAACTTTTTTGTTTTGTTGTGCTTTATCTCATATTCTGTGCTCCTCGTTTGGTGTCTTCAGCCCTTGTTTCATTAAGAGAAAAAGGAAAATAAATGAAAGACAATCAGCAGATTACTTATGAAAACTTTCAAGCCAAAAATTAGTTGGGAACAGCAATTTGCAAGCTAAGTTTCAGATTCATCTCACTTTCTTTAGTGGGATTTTAATTGAGACTATCTCTACCTTTAGTAGCCACAGACACAGGGAAAACACACACTTCTCCAGAGACTGATGCCTAAGATGATTTATCTTTAATTGAATGTCTCACTGGGCCATAAACAGAGCACATCTTGTGCTTGAAATGACACATATGCCTAATTGATTAGGAACTACAATTATTAGCAGTAAAAGCTGATATTCCTTGGGTTATCATGACATGCAAAGCCTGTTTATGTTGGGGAACTTGAGTCAAGCTTCACTGCAGAAATCTGTATCCACACATCCACAGTAGATGGTCCCTTCCAAAGCTGCTCCTGGAATCTCTTTACCTTGCCTGTTCTTAAAAATTCCAGTGATGGAGAATCCATCACATGTGGGTGACTTAATTCTATGCCTACAATAATTTTGTGGTGAGTTACTCTTCTGAATAGAGTATGGCAGTGCCTTCCTCTTTAGGCAGAGTTTCTAATGTTTTTAACTAATGTTTTCCCCATCTTTAAAGCCCAGAATAAATATTTTTCTCACCTTGTTTGACTTCCTTACAGCAGTTTTCCCCTCTAGTCCTGTATTTAGCATCCAAACACAATACATGCACTTCATAAGGACAACCAACCTTTAATAAATTTCACCTTTAAGGGAAATCCAATCAAGGTTCTCATTTGTGTGTTGATTACTGATTTTTTTTTTTTACAAATACAGAAAATTTGAAAAGCGAATTTAAAATTAGGAAGTGAAGTCTTTTCCCCCAGAAAAATGTAAACAAGGCTGTTAACTCTGTTGCTCCCAACCACTGATCTGCTACTCTGACCTTGTAATCAGAGAAGACTCTGAGCCCTGCATTTGTCTTTGAAGGCTGCTAATAATTAAATCCTATTGTTTCACTGAAACAGAACATGACTCTCACAATTTGTAACCAGAAGCAGTATAGCTGCACTGAACAATGTTGGATAAACATGCCCTTCAAAGATCAAAGGATGTAGGGCTATGTCAATTAAAAAGAAAAAAAAAAAAATCAGCATAGCTAAACTGCTGTTTCTCAGCAACTTGGTGCGGGCGCAGATCTGAGGCTGCCTGCATTGCTTTGCTTTCATTTCACAGTCTCAAGGGTATCCTCATTCCCCCCAGTGCCTGGGGAAGCTGGCACACCCACATGTGAGCTGGGAGTCTGCGGGCAGAGGGAGAGAGTACCCCCCTCATTCCTAATTAAACGTTCAAAGGATTCGTGCTCTCTCCAAGCAGCGCATCTTTGTGGCATTAAATAAAAATCGGCCTCAAAGAGAAAACACACACACACACACACTGTTTTCAACAAGGCAGTGGGCAGGAGGATAACGGGAGGATGTGGATTTGGAGTGGCGCTTGCTTTCGTTTCTTCCCTGTGAGAGCTCTTCCCTTCTCCCTGGATTTCCATCAGAGAGGTCACGCTCTGTGCCAAACACCTTGATGCCACTTTGGCCATGCAGCTCCAAGAGGAGACAGGAGAAACCGTGGTTGCTTACGGAATTTACCCCTTCCCATGAACGTCCATGTGATTTATGGCCAGCAAAGGCTCTGGAATTAACGGCACTCTCACTGGCTGTTTCCGGGTGGCCCAGAACGCAGGAAATTTTGCAGCAAATGAGTCCCAGCCATGCCTTGGCTTTGTCTGTTCTGTATTTCACAGCTTTTTCTCTCTCTGATGAACATTTTCCAGGGACATGAAGACTCCCTTGCTGAAATGTCTCTACGTGTGCAGGGGCAGGCCACTGCTGGGAGGGGCAGATCCCACTGTCCGTGGCCTGACCCTTCTGGAAGGTGTTGTGGGGTCCAGCCCATCCAAATGTCCACGTCATAAACTTCTCAAGTGTCTCTTGCCAAGAGATTTCTTCCCTGTGAGGGTGGTGAGGCCCTGGCACAGGTTGCCCAGAGAAGCTGTGGCTGCCCCTGGATCCCTGGAAGTGTCCAAGGCCAGGCTGGACAGGGCTTGGAGCACCCTGGGACAGTGGAAGGTGTCCCTGCCCACGGCAGGGGGTGAAACTGGGTGATCTTTAAGGTCCTTTCCCACTCAAACCATTCTATGATTGTCCCAGTGCACGTGTATGGATATGATCCCAAATCTTCTGGAAGGCAAAAATGAATTTGATTTGTTTTCATTTTAGAGGAGAGGCCATTGAAGAGGATGCAAACCAGAAAGGATAAAATCATGCTGGAATCTTGCAGCAGAGCTGTCTCATGAATACCACCGTGCTTTCTGCTGCAGATTGTGTTATCCCAGCTTCAGAGGGGATGAATAAGCTTCAGCTCTGGTTGTTGGGGGTTTTGTTTTGTTTTGTTTTTGTTGTTTGTTTGTTTGTTTGTTTTTGTTTTTTTGGTTTTTGGTTGTTTTTTGGTGGTTTGTTTTGTTTGTTTTTTGTTTCTTTGTTTGTTTTTTTAAATCAGAGTTTTTTATTAGGTTAATGCAATATAAAAGCAGCTTAGAGAAAAAAAAGACTGATTTTCCCAAAAATTAGGAAAAAAGGAAGTCTTAGCATCTCAAACACTCTACTTTTCCCTGTCATTAAATTCCAGGGTGAATCTTCAGCTCACATCAAGCTATGGTGCCTCAGTCTCCATGGCATTGAGTCAGCACTGGAGATGTGACCAGATCTACTCAGGGCTACATCTGCAAGAGAGCCGTGTCTTCAAATTCTCCCTTCCCACTGCAAATGGAAAAGGCATTTTTATTCCGAGAATGAGGGCATTTGTTCTCATACCTCGTGTACTTCTGGACTCCAATGCTTCTATTATGTGTGCCTGGACTTAGATTTATTAGTTCAATGAGAAGAACGTGAAATATGTAATGTTGAACCTATGTGCAAGAGAGTTCTCTAACCCAGGCTCCTGCTTAAGGATTGCAGGTATCTGTTGTTTGTTTGCTGCACATCTTGGGAAAACAGAGTTTTTCCATGCTGCTCCCTGTTTATACTCCATTTTTATTTCCCAGTTCTAGACAATACCATTCCACCTCAGTGAATATTTTACAGTTGCCTTGAAATAAATCACTCTCTCCACCTTCCTGTCTACTAAAGACAAAACCTTATTGTAACGAGTAAAATTCCAGTATCAGCTAATCTGAGGAAAGAACCTGGCCCATAAAGTTTGACAAATGATGATCATTTTAAAAAATAAAATGTACACGTTGTGTCTAAACACAATTGACCTCATTCTTCTCAGCTGTCCCAGTGTTCAGCTGCTTGGAAAGTTTCCTCCAGGGAAAACCTTTATTAAATGATTTGTGTGTCTTTTACATTTTGTTCCAAATTATCTCGCTGCCTCCTTTTATTTCTTCTCTGGGCTGGCTGCTTGCTACAGCTAATTTGGTTGTCCTTGCTGGGACTACCATAAATACTCCTTCCCAGTAGTACTTTGCAAGCTGAATTAGTCAAGTGATCTTGGCTACAGCAGCCAAGAAAATACTCGACGACATTAAACACTGGTGGAATTTTATGGTTGGAGACACCGTTTTAAAGTCATCCATAAAGGAGCATGAGCAAAAAAATGCTGACAAGGCCAGAAAAACATTTCACAGATGCTAAAATTGCGACCTTCAGGATTGTGTTTGAAGGGAGAACGGCTCACTCACTTCTCTCCCTGCAACGACCGAATTAAAGCGTGACACCCTCTGTGGAACTGGTAACAAGGAGCCCTTCATAAAAATACATGAAATATCAGATTGAAAACAAGCAGGTAAAGCCTGGCCTGCAAATTGAAAGACAGCACTGAAGCCTGCAGGAGCCCCCAGGTAGTCTGGGTCTGCCTGTGAAGCAGAGGAGGTGACATCCTACCTGGGCTAAGCGGTACCAGAGTCACCAAAAAAATAGAAAAAGTTGTTTCTTCATCTCCATCTTTGCTCTTATTTCACCCTGGCACCACCTGGAGATTTAACCTGTGCGGGGCTGTGGCTCTTGGGTGGAAATCATAGTTGGATAAGTTGGCTTCAGGGTGACACATGTTTACCATTCCTCCCAAAATTTGTGGTTATCACCAGGCAGAATGGATCTGTAGGTGTCCTTAAAATGGTTTCATGTCTTTCTCTCATGAGGCTGAAGCTCCTGATATTATTTAATGCCCTATAAACACTTCATTCACTGAAACCCAACTGCAGGGTAGCGGAGGGTGACAACAGGGCTGGATTTTTTTCTGATTGGGTGGAATGGATGAAGAGCTTTCTGTCTATAATTCCCTTATTTTTAAAATCTTTCCAACCATGCACCAGTCAGAACATTTTATTTTGGCATTTTTGAAAGTAAATATTCCTCCTTTTCAGTTGTGAAATAATTGTTTTCAAGTCTGAAATTGCCAGTGCTTCATTTAAAAGGGGTACAAAAATCATTAAAAATGCCCCATTAGCCATACAAAATGTTTTGACTTGAAACATCTCTTAATTAATTTTAAAAAATGCTTATTTTCCCCTCTAAGTTGATCTTATATGACTCTCCTCCCTTCATCTCCCCAAAATAGAATTTTCAAAACCATAAAATCATTATTATTGAGGTTAGAATCAATCACTCTTACAGTTTGCTCAAACCTTTTGCGATGTGGTGGACAGAGCTACTTTCATGTCAAGATTGACTTTAAATAAAAAAGGTTTCCAATACTGAATTGAAAAGGCTCAGACTTTATCCTAGTGAAAAAGGTGAATAATTACAATGGGAAAAGTATGAAAATATCAGAATTTCTTGTAGAATCAGAAGTCTATATTTCCTTAACTGTCCTGCACCACACACAGTACATACAGGTCTTTTATTTTCACAAGATCTTTTTTGATGTTAAAAGGTAAGTCTACTCATCTTATAATAAACCTGGAAAATTCTAGGGTGAAGAAATGCATGAGACAGCATAAACATGATCTGAGACATTTTGGGTACAAGCAACAATTCCACTTTTCTTGTAACAGATGACACTGCTTGACATTAGAACAAGAAGTACCTGTTGCCTATGCTGTAAAATCTCTTGCAAATAGCTTCTGATTTGTGGCACTGATATAAAGGCTGTGTTTTATGGAGCTTACCCAACCAGCTTTGCTATGTCAGGTTATCACAGATACATTTTTTTCCAATTCATTTTGAGACCAACTGCTGCTAAGAGGCTGTAACAAGGGCTGTAACTTGCTCCTTTCACTTCCATTCAGACAGTTTGAATAAACCCCCATTTCAGCCTTTTATGGGCCCTCTTTCCATTATGCCTATTTTATTTTACTTTTCTCCACAGGGATTGAGCCACTTTATTCAGGTCATTTTCTGCAATATCATGTTAACCCATTAAAATGTCAGATAATTTATTGTCCATACAGTCCACCTGCCTGTCCTTTTCCCTTAAAAAGCACAATCATTTCTGTGAGCTCTGTGTTCCCCTGCCTGTTCAAAGGGCCTTGTGGTTGTCCTCACCTTCTCATTAAATCTCGCCCAAGAACAGTTGCCTTGGAAACCAGGGAGTTGATCCAGCAAAGGGGCTGAGCATCTTCACCTTGCCTTGACTTTGGTGGGAGGTGAGGCCATTCAGCACTTCTGAAAGGAGAGTTCAGTGCGAGGCCAGCAGAGAAACCACCAAATACTGTTTTTCTCTAGTTTCAGGGTGATGGGAAGCGATGCTGCTCCTCACACGGCTTCTGCATGAAGAGCAGGGGTCAGAAGGAGGTTGAAACAGCTGATGCTTTTCTGGCATCTGTGAAATCATTTGAAGACGTTTTGGAAATGTAGATGCATTCTAAATACTATTCAGAGGAACAAACTTCTCCTGAAAGTCTAAGACAACCCAGCTTTCCTTCTGGGCTATTTATAAAGTGCTGGTGCATTTGTAAGGGAGCTACCAGGGTCGTTACAGATTTGGAAAGAGAAACCAGTTTGGATTACAAACAAAAAAGAAAATCAAATAAACAGCACATCTTAGATGGTTTTTGAGAGGAGAGACAGCATCCTTCCAAGGATTCAGCCAATGTAAGCACTGAATCTTAATGCTTCCAAGGAAAACATGGCAGGGTTTGGAAACCTGCCAGTGGAGAAATGAAGTCTAGATTGCCGTGATAATCACAGCAAGAGACAACTTGTGGAGATAAACCATACCCTGAGAACAGAGCTGGCTCTGCTCAGGCCACCAGTTCAGCCCTGGATGGGGATATCTGTTTCCATGAAGCCCTCAGACCTCCCTATGAGCATTTCTCAGGCTCACCTTGTTCCATACGGAGCCGTTCCTTGGACCTGAACCTTGGTATCGGTGCCAGGAGCACTGGTCAAGGTCCAGAAGAGCAGAGAGTCTACCAAGCCTGTGCAACCCCAGGGAAAAAGAGACCTCTGCAGGATCACACTCTGCTGGAGACAACAAATCCTGCCTCATTCTTGGCTGCAGGTCCCACATGCTTCATTGGAGCTCGCTCCTGCTCTTTACGGGCTGGCACTGGAAAGTCCATGTGGGAAATATCTGGGAAGGCGTTTCCCTTCTGACTGAAGGTCATACCAGGCTTTTCTCCTCTTCAAACTTCATGGAACCTTTTACCCTCAAACCAAGGTTTGCTCCCACGGCATTGCAAATCCTTCTCCCTTCAAGGAATATCCCCATCTTCTCACCCAGACACAGCGTGCAATGCTTGGACTCTCTTTTCTTGATTCCAGCTTAGAGTGTTAAATGCTCAGACAATTTCTGGTGATCACAGGTTGTTTCTGATATCAAAGTCGGTCAAGACATTTTGCAGAACATCTCCAGAAATATTTTTTCTGACTCCTTCTCTTGATATTTTTGTTGTCCATTCTCAAGTAAGTTTTTATTTGTTTTGTTTTCTTGGCATTCGGTTGTGCTGTGTTTTAGAACAGCAAATAAATTCCTTAAGGTCAAAAGGATTTATTTTTCTTTTAGATGGAAAGGCATTTTTGAACCTGAGAAAATGAGCACTGGAAGGAAATCTGAACTAAAGACCTATTTGAGAAGTAGAACTTTTTTCTTTTACACATGTCCATCTGAAATCCTTTCTAACTAAAAGCAGTTTCTTACAAAATACTGTGCTGCAAACAGGCAAACCTTCCCACAGAAAGATGAGCAGACAAAAAAAAAGACGTTTGCCAAGTCACCTGATGCCTTTCTTCAGCTTTCCTCATGTCTTTGTATCCATGTGCCAAGCTGATTCTCTTAAAGAGAAACATAAATGACTTGAAGTTTATATTTTGGTCTAGAGGCACTAAATGGCATTAAAGCTACTGGCTAGTAAGTGCTGTAGGAAAAACGAGGAAATTACTTTTCCTGCCTTGAAATCTTTTCAGTTGGGACGCACACAAAAAAGGCTTTAAATGTCTCTCCCCTTTGCCCTTTTCCCCATCATTTGCATCATTGCAAGAACAGAATAAAGTCAAGGCAGTCCCACCTGGAGAGGAGAATTCACTGTTACCACCCCAACACTGCAGCGTTGGCACCACACCTGGGGTTGACTTTATTCAACAACAGAGAACTCCCAGAGCATTCCCAGCCCTTTGGGGTCATGGATCTGAGTTCCTTGCCCTGCTGTACACTGATTTTCTCTCCCATCTTGGGCAAGATCAGATTCAATACAGTGCCCAGACCCACCTTGAAAATAAGGATAAATGTATCTCTGAAGTGCAAAATGTTTGGACAAAAGTCTCTTGCTCTCAGTAGATGGACTGGAGAGGAGGCAGGTTTGGATCCTTGTGTTGCAGGGATTTACACCTCCAAAAGAGGCTTTTAGTACTGAATAATAACATGCTTCTAATTAAGGCTGTTGCTGTAAAATCTCTAATCTGATAACACATTGTGCAGGAAGCAAGCAGACATCTGTTCCTATGAACACATCAATATTAAGGTGGATTTTGGATGCAAAACTCTCCCCATGCTATTTAATAATGCCACTGGCAGAAGAGATCTCCTGCCTCAATGTCTGGCAGCAAATGTCCTGCAACAGGGCCGTGTATTCCGTGGGGAATGGTGTGAACATATGATCTAATTTTCCCTGGCAAAGCATCCATCATGAGTGTGAAATTTCTCATGGAAGACAATAACCCCTCCCATCCATAAAATCAGGATGATGGTTGAACAAGATTAGGCAGAGACAGGAACACTCTCACCTCCAGTGTTGCCATCTGTGGCCTCCCTTTGGGACTCTTTAAATGGGAAGTATTTGGAGTTGGGTGAGACCTTCTGAAATGAGGAGTGAGTGGAAGAGCCCACCTGGCTTAAGGTGTTGGTCCCTACAGTGCCCAGCTACATTTTAGCCCCAAGGCTCTGAGGATCTCAAAGCTGTTCCTGAAGGGAAGTCGAGTAGTGCAAGACTGACTTTTCCAGAACAGCCCAAATTCTGTCCTAAGCCAGCAGTTCATCTCCACCACTAAGTCAAGCACAAATCCCTTGTGGTATTTCACAGAGGTAGCCTCCCCAGACATTCCTTTTTCCCTCCAACAGCTTGCTCCTCAAAGTATTACAAGCCAGAGTCAGACTCTTCATAGTTAACTGCCCTCAATGCCTTTTTCTTCCACAAGTTTTTTCCTGCTGCTTTTTTGACCCCATGTAACATTATGGCATCCAGATACTCCTGAGAAAAAACTTAAAGAACTTTGTACAGACTGTGAGAAGAGCTATGCATTTCTCCTCTCCTAGGATCCCGCTGGCATCTGCCAGTTTAATTTGATGAAAGCTTCAGTCCTGTAGAGTTTTTCTGGAAATCAGTAAAAGCTCACAATGCTCAGCAGCACCAGTGGGTGACCATCTCTTACTGACACCCATTCTTCACTATAAACAGGTTCATTTTAAGTGTTTATTTTGGGTTGGCTGCAAGGGGCACTTGAGGTACCCATAGCCATTCAGGTTTCTGTCAGATTTTTTTTTCCCCAATAATTTTGTTTTCTTCTATGCAAATAGGGAAGCAGTTTCTGATTCTGGCACACAGATGTGTTGGTGCCAGGGCCCAGCCCCTAGAAATAGCTTTGTTGCTTACATCCAACACCAGAATTGCTGGTTTTACCAGGAATGGAAGAGGAAGTTTGATTAACTTCACGTAAGAGGTGATAAAAAATCCCCCAACTCACACTGAAACACTCTCCACACTCCCTGACAGGAGGGTGCAGCCAGGTGGGGATCAGGCTTTGCTCCCAGGGAACAAGGGACAGGACAAGAGGAAACTGGCTCAGGGTGCACCAGGGGAGGTTGAGGCTGGATATCAGGAAAAATTTCTTCACTGCAAGGATGGTCAAGCAGTGAAGTCACCATTCCTGGAGAGATTTAAGAGCTGTGTGGACGTGGCACTTGGGGACACGATTTAGTGGTGGCCATGACAGTGCTGGGTTAATGGTGGGACTTGGTGACCTCTGAGGTCTTTTCCAGCCTGAATGAATCTATGGAAGAAGGAGCAGAGGCTCCATGCAGAGCCACAAGGCTGCCAAGGGACACAACTGTCCTTCATTTAAGATCCCAGCTTTGACAGCAGGTTGTCACGTGACCTTGAGCATCATGTATTTTGGATTTTTAGTACATTAACAGAACAAGAAGAAGAGAGTTAGCAGCAGAAGAGGAGACAAGAGTGCAGTAACACTGAATGATGTAGCAAGATGCGTCTTCAGAGCTAAAAAATCTCTGATCAAACCTGTGTCAGATTTAAAGATTTGCACTTCTCAGCCATCAGAGTTACACAGGGGGATAGACTGGCAGATATATTATGCAAATAAGGATCAAAATACTTGCACATCTGCTTCAGTCTTATTTTCTCAGCCTTTAAAATAGTAATTGTGAGTGTATATATTACAGCTCAGACACTCAGATGGTTTTGGGCATCTACTTCCCACACTCCAAGAAAAATATATCAAAGCACAAGACTAACAAGGAGTGAGGTGCTTCACAGCAGTTAAAGGCAGAATGCAAATGTAACACAACTGCTCCTCTCTGTTCACTTGGAAAGAGGCTCCAAGCCAAGGTTTCAGATCCAGGAAGGACTCAGCATGGCTTGGGGAGCTCCCAGGCTGTTTGTGATATGGCCTGCCTTCTCTTCTGAGTGCGTGAAAAATATGTAATAACACAGCCTAATATGCACTGCTACAACTAGGGAGAAGTAAGTGGTATTGCCTCATGATTTTGGTTCTTTAAGAAAGAAAACTTGTTAAAGTGGTGGCTCGCTTGCAGCTCTGATGAAAACAGGGTAGAGCAAGAAATTAGCTGAATGCACAGGGAGGAGGCACGTGGCAATTTGGAGTCAGGAATTAACCCCTTCGGGCTTGGCTCTAGAAGCACTCGTGAGCCACTTTACTCATTTGTCACTTCCCAGCAGAGCAGCTCAGCAGGTGCAAGGACAGCTGGACCCCAAATTCCTTGCAGCCCCACCTGTGTACAGGGTTTGTATGGATTTCAAAGTTCCAGAAAAGCAGTTTATTTGGAGACTGAGTGATTGCTGGCAGTAGTGCAGCATCACGTAACAAAGGGGAGCTGAGTACAGGCACTACAGAAAGGGACACAGCACCAGGCATGACAAACTGATGGAACAGGTTGTCCAGAGAAACTGTGGATCCCTGGAAGTGTCCAAGGCCAGGGTGGATGGGGTTCTGAGCAACTTGGTCCAGTGGAATGTGTCCCTGCCCTTGGCAGGGGAGTGGAATGAGACAATACAAAAATCCCTTCCCACCCAAAAGAATTACATGATTTTATAACAGAAGCAGACCCTTTTCTAGCCCATGTTGCCTGGAGAGGCTGGGCCAGTGTGTTACAGCCTCTCCATCCACCTGCCAGGCTCCCTCTGTCTGTGTCAGGCACAAAATCATGGGAGGACTCATGGTCTGACCTGCCCAAGCCCCTCCTCAGCCCTGTCTCCATCTTTCATTAAATATAATCATAGACCTGAACTATCACACCCAAGCACATCAGATCCACAACTGACCAAGGTCAGCACCACTGAGATCTGCAGGGCTAAGCCCCAGCAAACAGAAGAGCAGAACTGGCTCTGGTCTTTCCCAAAGCTAACAGAAACAGCCAGAAACCCTTCCTCCTACAGCGACCCTTGGCAGCTTCGCTGTTTTCTCTTTTTTCCCCCCTGAATGAGGTGAGAGTGGATGTTTTTGCATTAGGAAGAAGATTCCACGGGAAAACAAGCTGCCCACTGTCACGCCAAGAGCCCGTGTGAGCACGGCTGGGATCTCCAGCAGGGCACACCACGTGTAAAATTCATGAGGTTCTCTCATCTGAGGCACTTGTGCAGCCCAGCTGGGGCTGGGAATGGCTCAGGCACCTCCCAGACCATCCCATCTCCACAGCTTCCAGAAGGTTCCCTTCACTCCGAAGCCAGGCAAGGCAGATGAAATCCCTGCTCCCCCAAACACACGTCTCGAGGAAGGGATTTGCTCCTCAGAGCCAAGAACACCGAACCCTTACCTTTCATTTGATGGTTTCCATGGAAACCATAAAATTAAGCTATGCAGTTACTTACTGCAACATTACATAATCTGCCAAACACTCTGATGTTTTTCAACAAACGTGTTTGTTCTGGGCTGACTGGTTGGGTTTTTTTTCCTCTCCCAGTATGATCAGCCCGATCCGTGTTGATCTGATTAAACAAGGAGCAGTGGTGTAAAACCAGGCATTAAAATGCAACTTCTGTCAGTTCTCCTCTCCAGAGAATGACAGCTCTGCCTGCTTCCACTGCTGGCTTGCAGCTGCAAATGAGGTATTACAGCACTGCTCCTCTCCTGATCATACGGATGGGGTTGGATTGAAAAGGGTCTGATCCCCCTTCTGGCCTTGGGGATAATAAAAAGCTTCCACACTGCTCCAGGTTATCTGCATCCATAATAACAGTATGCAAAAAACTTTGGTCATACGCAGTGGTTTTTTGTTTAATTAGGGCCACGAGGCAGGGTGGAATGGGCTGCCTTCAGTTCAGTTTCCCACATGGACCTGAGGGACCACGTTTTGGACAAGCGCTGTGGGATATCTTGCAAATTTATTACGAAGGAAAAATCTCGTTATAAAACAACGCTAATACGCATTTTTCGATGTTCCTGGCACTCAGCCACCCCTGTTGGAACTGGACCAGAGGCAGCAGCAATGTTTGGGATGAAGGAAGGTGCTGTGCAATCACTCTTTAACTTTTGTGGCCAGGCTTGTTATTTTAAATAGAGCTGAGCGAAGCTGCTTAGCTCTTCTTTGCTTTTCCAGGATACACGACCCTGCTGCTGTAGGGAAAAATGCCAAAAGCCTTCTCACCATTGGTGAAAATAAACTGTTCCTTTTGTAGCTGCAGAGGGCAAAGGAAAGACCTCGGCTGGACGTTGGGGCTTGCACAGAAAATGCAGTGGGAAAAGGGAGGCCACAAACACATGGATTTATGTCCTAAGAGAAAGGTATGAGAAGGATTGCAACTTGTAGGTCAGCATCCATCACCTTCCAGTGCTGTGTCCCTCAGGCTACATTTGATAGTAAACTAAAAACCTCCAGGAGATTACTCAGGCCAGATCAAGTCATTGTTTGGATGTTTTAGCCCTGATTTTTTTAGCTCCTGCACCAGGAGCTCTCACATCACACCAAGGAGGGTGTGGATACAGCACAGAAGAGTTTGGCACATCTTGGGTTCAGAAGAAGAGAGTTCAGGGGTCACCATGTTTCCCTGAAGCCCAGAAACCGGCCCTGGCTGATTTTATTTGCTGGAAAGTTTAGACATATTTTCAAAGAAATGATCAAATCCAGCAAGGGCAGTGTAAATTAAAGCTGACAGAGATGCAGTCACTTCTCCTGGCAGCATCCTTTCTTATCTCTCCAATCAATTTATCCCTTCAGCAAAACCCACATCTTCCTTGAGCACTGCTCAGCCTTGGCATAGCATCTTGAAAATCTTTTTCTGGGGGGGGATGGCTTTTGTTTTCGAAATATTGCTGAGAAACCCAAGGGAAAGCTGGGATTCCTCCTCACACCACTGACCATGTTTGCCATCAGGTGACATCACAAACACCATCCATATCCCTGGGAAATCTGTCTTTTCATGGGTTAATCTCATTCTGCTCCAGCCTCTTATCGCTCACTGGCTTTGTGTGACATGTGAGACAGTGATCTTAGTATGATATAAAGGCATAAAATGCTAAGCAACTGAAGCAGCTGCTTGTGCACCATTCAAAGAGCACACATATCCAATAAAGCAGGCATTTACAGTGACTATAAATAGCTGGGAATAGCAGATAACTAATTATTTGAGTGTCAAAAAAACTCTAGGCAACCTCATGTGACATAACGGCACATGTCATGGGTAATAATTTCCAGCCTGAGATGAGGATGGAATTTAAAAGAACTGGAGGTTTCCTGGGTTTGCCAAAATGGTCAGTCTATTTTTTTTCCCATTTCGGTGCTAAATACTGGAGAGGTTTCTCTTGCTGAATACTTATATATTCCACTTTGAAGTCAAGAGGTTCAGTCAGGTAAATTGGCATCCCTGAATAGAAGCTGCACCTGGAGAGGGTGGTTCAGGAAGCCAACATAAGTATTTATTGTATCTTTTGAGCTATGGGAAAAGCTGTATTAACTCAGACTGCATAATAAATCTCTGCAAAATAAAGACTGGGTTTAACGTCTCTGCAGGATCTCATCTTTTCAATTTTCTGGTTTGCTGTTTCTCTTCTTTCTATGTATTTCTTGATGTGAAGAGTTTGCTCACTCTATACTCATTTTCTACTACACCAAGCAGCATCACTGCTCTATTTTCACCATAATAAAGAATCACCATGAACAATAAAGAAAATGCCAGATAATGGCAATATTGGTGGTTTTCTGCTTTCTCCTGAACTGGTTTTACTGAGCCTGCAGACAGACCTTCCTGTGAGCATCTCCATCCATGAACTTCCAGCATGTGGGTGATAAACTCACAGGCTTATTTGTCTTCCAAATATTTGTGATGCAGTTTAACTTCTTTTAATTTTTATATATATTTTTAATAACCTGTTGAAGATTACTAGCTGCAATGCCCAAAGGCAGTTGCTGTCCCCTTGATTTATTTTTTGTTTGTTTCTTTCTGCAGGAGATTGTTCAGACATATGTGTGCTACATCAGAGCAGTGTAGTTACCACAGTTACTCTGGTTACTACCTCTGTTTCCAACCTGAAGGATTATTCAAAACACCAGAACGTGGAACCAGGTTGAGCTTATGAACCAGCATGTTCAGAAACAGGGGGAGGACAGCACTGCTCTGGTATTAAATAGCAATTAAACAATCCACTAGCAATTAGCAGAACATATCTTCGTGGTGTTTTATAAAGGGTCAGACAAAAAGAAATAATTAAATAAATAAATGAGCAGAGTGATGCTAGATGGAAAAGGATGAAGCTGCACCCAGCGGCCAGAGAATCATCAAAACAGTGAGAATTACTAATTTTAGCACATCCAGAATCCTTAGTCCTGAAGGACTGAAGGGACCTCCAGAAGCCTGAGCAGAGTTTTGATCCTTATAACCTGCAGGTGTCTGAGGTCAAATCCCAAAATTGCTCCTCAGGGGCCTGGGCACTGCTCCTGAGAAGGACCCATGAAATCGTCCTATCCAAAGCTTATTAAATGCTCAACTTCAGAAAACTTCCTCTGCTCTCACCATTGCCTTGTGTTTGCCTTGATGGAAGGCAAAATTCCATTTACTTCACTGTACTCTGGATTGCAGCAGATCCTTGTGGTCATTAAAACGAGCTTCTTTCTTTCTTGCACATGAATATAAATTGGAGATTCTATGAAGTGACCTGTTGATATGGATGGACTTGCAGAAAACAAAAGCTGGGTCTTTTGCCTAATTTGTAGAGATTTTATCTTTTTTTATTTTTATTATTTATAGGCTCCTGATATTTTCCCACTGGAAGAATCCCATCTAAACCAAATTCTAGCCAACTAAATTGATCTTCCTAATAATTTTTCACAAACTTTTTTTATACAGTTAACACATCAGAATAAACCCATGGGTCACAGAGTAAAATTCACAGGTCTAAAGGATAAATCACAGGTAGTTGTTTTAATACATCAAACTTTGAGTGCACAAGGACAGTGAAATTGTCACAGAGTTGGGTAATTGTTTCTTGTGAAGTTTCAAAACTTTAACAGAAATTCAAATATTTTCTCCTGCTTTAACATTCTTTTCTGGGCTCGAGTCTCAGAGAACAAATATCTCAGGACTTTCCTACATGAGAAAATTGATGCCACAGTAGTGCTGTCCATTCTTTGAGTTTAATGGGGTTTAAATTTAGAAGCATGTTAAAAAAGGTGAAGTTTCACCAGTCTGAGCTGAAGAGGATTTTGCTTGGAGACTAATGGCTTAGCCAGTTTAGGTTTGGGTAAGTATTTCAGAAGGATTCTGGGCCTTAATGCCTGTGTAGTGCAGCTACCACTGGTGTGGTGTCAGAAGAGGCTCTTGAGAGAGCAGCCTGTGTCAACAGAAGTTTTCGAGCAGGAGGAAACTCTTTGGTGTGTTTTCTGACACCCCGACATCAGGTGGATATGCCACAACTCTAGTTAAGATTTGCAGAACCTTGTTGTGTCAGCCTTACCCTGGGGAGCACCAGGAACAAGCAGCTGTTCTTCTCTATACAGCAGAAAAACTTTCTGAAGGAAAAAGAATCTTGTTAGCGATTCTTTTAGAAAAGTCTCCACACCGTGTGGCTTTTGGAGGAGGGAATTGCATCAGGGTTGTGCATCCTTCCTTGTTCAATTCAGCTGCAGAGATCCTTCTCCACAGATACCAACTCGACACAAATCATTTGTGCTGACAAGGTCTTTAATTGGGATGGCTCGGAAATGATAAACCAAGACCCAGAGAAACATCCGTTTCAAAAATCCATTGGTTTTGCACCCAATGATTAAGAATTTCCATTTCCTGATGCTTCTAGTGGGAAGCTGCCTGGGTTGGCAAATTTTCCTGCTCCATAAGAATACAAAACTTAAATCTGGGCAGCTGCAAAAGGATCTCTAATTACTCCACAGACTCCCTCATGTAAAATAAAACCAAGCAAACAAACCAAACCTGAGAAATTCAACACCACCAAATTATGAACCAGAAGAGTGAAGCTATTTTTTACAAGTTTGCCTATAAATCATGTATATTATAGATATATACAATAGATATATATTATATGATGTATATTTTCATATGAACATATAAAAGATAAAATATACATCTTATACATTTAATATGGTTTTATATCATATATATGTAAAATATTATATATTTATATGCAAATATACAATTATATCTTTTATTTATACTTATTTATATGTACTTTATATGTATACTTAAATATATACATACAAAGAGAGAGAGAAATATCTGTATCCTATATATATATGTATTTCTGCAAGTCTAAAATATTAATGATTTGATGAGCCTGTGTGACACATACATTCATGCATATATTGCATGTATCCGTGTAATTATATGTACAACTAAATACACTTATAAACAATTTTAAGGTGTGTCTCTGCATGGCTGTGTACAATTTAAAGGTACAGAAACATTAGGCATTGATTTCTCCGGAGCTAACAGGATTTGTGGCTGGATCCCTGCATCTGAGCAGGATGATTTAGAGCCAGGGAGGGACCTCTGTGCATGACAATTCCTCCCCTGTTGGGAGGCATCCGCTCACGTTTGGAATTCCTTTTGATACCCTCAGTGTGAAATGTGCCCTTCTGGGCAACTCTGGCTGCAAATGCTCCAGGTGAGCCCTTTGTGAGGATAAGGAGGGGTAACAGGGAGGGTGTGTTAAAATTCCTGATGACTCAGGAACTCAGCACTGCTCACTGGGAAGGGTTTCCCACTCGGACCAGTGGTTTTGCACAGGGTTTGATCAGATCCATGATCAATATCATCCAATATATAAAAGCATCCACAGGTGGGTAGGCCACCCCTGTGCACTCTGAAGAATCATTGCTGAGGAAATTTCGCTTCTTTCCTGCCTCTCTTTACTACATCTCCAAGATAAATAGGGCAGAGCTCAGCTGAAAATTTGAATTAGGTTTCCAAGTGGCCAAAAATTATGTCAGTGTTTTTTGGGACATAAAGTTGGACTGTTCTTGCAACAGTTCAGCTCTGTGGTCTCTGTGCTGCAGAGACAACAACCCTAAATTCTTTTTCTTTGCAGGATAGAAGGGATAAGAAATAGTTTGGTACCAGCAGGAAGCTTGAACAAGTCAGCATTGTGTAGAAAAAGCACTCCCAGGTGAAATCCATTATAGAATACCTTGGCCATCCACCTCTACCAGTCTCGTGGTGTTTTGAGGGCTCATCTCAAGCTAAAGCACGAGTGATGGAGACCTCCCAGCTCCCATCTTCCTACCAGACCTCAGGATAAATCAGCTGGCAAACTCTCCTAAGCCATAACTCAAAATAAGTAATTCCTTATGATGCGGCCTCCTCAGAATTACTTGACTGGAACAAGGCAGAAGACTCTAAACGCTCACTGTGTTCACTTCTGTCCACTTCTTCTTAGTGTTTCTCACCAACAACATGGCACAAGAGAAGTTTTTAAAAAAAAACCAAAATCAGAACAGCCTTGATGAGGATAATTTTTTGAATGTATAAGTTGCAAGCTCACACCTGGCACTCAGCTCTTCCCAGGAAGCAGCAGTGCTGCTTGCCCTCTCCAAGTGGCACTGAGAGAGACAGTTCCAGTGTTATTTTTATGCTCCTCAGCCTGAGCATCTGCCTGAAGAGCAGAACGGACTCCTTGCCCTCCCTCCCACTCAGGGTCTTTGTTTTTGCATCAGAGATTCTTGTGGTATTGGGATGTGATGACCTCAGGGCTGACTTTCAAAGCTTGCTTGCTTCCAAGTTTATTATTTATGTCCTCCTGGCTGCCACTCTGGATACTCAGTGCCAGGTGCTCAGGTACTTAGCAGGTGGTTTTGGTGGCCAGCAGACAGAATCTCCAATAAAGATCTCATTGTTTGAGTGAAACCTTTGACAGATCTGTGTGGTAGGACAGCACAAAATACTTGTTTTTCCTTCCCTCTGCATCATGAACAGTCTGGAGAAGAAAATATGGAATATTACTCAATGGACACCATAGACAAAATTTCACTGGGTTGCTAATACACAGTCTGGCTCTAACTATATAATAAAGAGGTATTTTAAAGTTATTTACTGTAAAAAACTTATTTACTATAACTTTTCTAACTCTCATCGAGATGGAGGTCATACCTAGAGAAATGGCACCTCCCAACACCCAGCAAAATGTTAAAGTGAGCAAAATCACTCACATTCTCAGCAGTAATGAGGAGTAACTCCATTACTTTTAAAGCTTTTACCTTGGCCAAAGTTGATGTGAAGGAGGATCTACGCAGACTCTCCACCTCTATTTTAAAACTTTTTAATGAGATAGAGAAAATCCGAAGGAAGTCTCCAGCTGTCTATACTCAGACCAAGGGTCTGAACTTCAGGCAATAGGAGTCTGAGAAATTACCATCTTGAGTCTTTCTCTGCTTGAATATTTGCAAGTTTTAGCTATTAGCTAAGATAAAGACCATCTGTAGTCTTTATCAAATGCTAAATATTTCCCTTAAGTGACTCTCATTATTACTATTAGAGAAGAGCCGGACTCTAATGCCTTTCTATGGGCTGCTAAAGAAAACATTTGACTTCTCATGGATTTGAAGAGGATCACAGTAATTCACCTTAAGGAAAAAGTCCTGATGAGAGCAGTTTTTAAGCTCTTGGGTTCATTCAAGCTCTAAAGATGACCTTTTTTTTGAAGGCTTTATGGCACTTATCTCCTGTTCAAATTACTGTTTTTGTTAGTGCACCATGGAAACCCCATTCCTGACCCAGAACTCACTGTGCTGTCATCACCTCAGCATTCCAGTCCTGTTTCCCTGGCTGGACACAGCAGAAGTGCTTCCACTCACAACATCTTAACTCCTAGGGCTGGCACCCACCTAACTTTGTACACCTAACCCATCTAATCTGGGCATCAGTGTTGTCACCCAATCTCCATTTAGTTTAGGAGGAGAATAAATTATTTCCAAAGCCTGGAGAATTCCCTCTCTGGGAGGGACGATAGATGCCTTGTAGATGCACTGATGGCAACCCAAGCATGCAGTCAGTGCCTCACCCTGCTCCCTGTGTCACAGGCTCGTGCTGTCACGTAGATAAAAAAAAATAGCCATTAAAATAAAAAGTTGGCCAAACACCCCTGATGCTGAGAAGTTGGCCCATTCTTCCTTAAAGATCTAGAACTTGGGGGCACTCGTCCAACAACAAAGGTCAAAATAACCCCCACACTTCATGTCTCTGAAGAAGATGCCTTCCTTCACCCTGGATCTTCCCTAAACTTGCAGTCCTCACTCTGTTTTCCATGCTATCCCACCAGCATGTGATAAAAACATCTCTGCAAGAGCTTGCTTGGTTCTGTGTTGCTCAAATTAGGTCTTTCTTATGTTGACCAAAGAGAAAACCTGCTGAACTGCTGAGCATTGGGGTTTGACCCTTTGAAACGTGTGATGTGGCTGCTTCTTTGCCCCTCTTACTTGACCTCCTGAAGAAACTCTGACAGTTTCTGTGCAAATTCTAAAGAACCTGAAAACCATCACTGTAATGTAGATGGTTTCCCCTTTGCCTGTGCAAGTTTTCTAACATTTTGTGTGTTAGAGTGACCTTTAAATCATGGAGAGATTTCTGTTTTAAGCCACCTCTGTCTAAATGAATATTTCTGTCTCAGCAACAGAATTAAATTTGTCTCCTTCTCCAAATGAGCTTCAAGACTTCTTCATTTACAAACTGTTGCTAAAACTGAGGCTCTGTTAAGAACCCACCATGGAATTTGCTAACAAATAAAGAGCATGGATGGTCAGACAAATCCCATTTTACCTGCAAGTTTAAACTCATATGCTTACGGGAGCAGAAGTATCCATCTAAGGGACTGGGCAGGGCTGGGAATTGGAGGGTCATGCCATCACACAACCTTTTTAGCTTCAGCACGAGTTTAAACCGCACTAGGATGACTATATGGCAACCTCATGCTCCAAAAACAATTCCCTTTTCTTTTTTTTTTGTATTTTTTTAAGGTATTATTAGATTTGCTCCTGCACTCATACGCTTGCTCAAAGGAGCAGAAGCTGGTGAAATCTGGGGCTGGCACAAAAGGAATGGATGGGAATGGGCAGCTGGGGGAGGGAAGGGAAGGGGACAACTTGCAACCATCAGTTATCAGCCTGAGTGAGGCTGGTGTGAAGCTGCAGCCTCAAAGCACAATGTTTGGCGAGCCCAGTGGGCTGAGCAGGCTGACAGCCAAGTCCCTGACACAGATATGTTTGTGTGTAGAGCTCTTGCCTTACCCAAAATCTCATTAACCTCCTGACCCACGTAGCCCCTGCTAAGCTCTAACTCATTTTCCCCCTTCTCCTTCCATCATTACCCCCTCAAAAGTGTTTCTGTTTAATATCTTGCCTTTAAAACTACTGCTTCATTTTCCCTTCTGCCAACCCATCACCTTCAGTGCAAAGGTGCTAAAGAAGATATATTTTCCCTGTGCAATCTATATCTCAGCAATATGAGCTCTCATCAAGCAGGGATGACATGCTGGGGAAGAGGGTGTTGGGTTAGGATTTTATCTCTTTTAGTTGCACAAGGTGACCAGGAAGATTTGTCTACATCCCTCTGCAGGGGTAGGAAGGGTTGGAGCCTACAGTGAGGCTCAGTCATCTAAAAGTCATGAGTGTAACGAAAGCTTCTGTTATTTATTTCTCATTTTCACCTCTGACAAAAAAAAACCCAACCAAACAAACAAACCAAAAAAACCCCTTTCCAAATCACACCTCCTCACTGATTGCCATTGGCCCTGGATGAAGTGGGTGCGTTCCCTGTGCCAGTGGCTCCCAAACCTCTGAGCAACTACAGATCTCCATGAACTCTAAAATTCCCCGTGGTTCAGGCTCATTAGAACTGACAAGTTCTCCAAATTGCTGTGCTTAATTTGATTTTGCATAAAAGGTTCAGACCACAAAGGGCAGTCCCCTGGGCCGCAGTTTGGACTGAAGTAATGACTTGCAGGTGAAGTTCTTCTGGAAAACAACTGCCTCTATTCCATGGACAAGTCGAAATTCAAGATTCTGCACTTGGGATGGAGAAGTACCAGGAACAAATGTAAACTGAGAGAGGGGTGGCAAGAGAGCAGCCCTGCAGGAAGGGATCTGAGGTGCTGGTTGGCAGAGGCTCAACAGGGGAGGGAGATGATAACTTCTCCCTGGTATCCAGAACTGACATGTGGGAATGGTTCACAGCTGGACATGAGGAAGCATTTCCTCACTGAGAATGTGGTCAAACACTGGAACAGGTCCCCCCGTAGTCAACACCTCAGGCCTGTCAGTGCTAAGCAGGGATTTGGAAAATGCCCTTAATAACATGATTTATCCTTTGACCAGCCCTGAAGTGGTCAGACATTTGGACTACACGATTCTTGTAGGACCCTTCCAAATATTCTATTCTATTCTATTCTATTCTATTCTATTCTATTCTATTCTATTCTATTCTATTCTATTCTATTCTACGTTTTTAATTAAGTCATTTAGAAAACATTTTCTTATCTGTACCTAAAACAGGCCTAAAATTGCCCGTGTCCCAACTTCCTCACTGGCGTAAGACAGGCTTGGCAGCATTTTGCACAACCTGCATCTCATGCTGTCACTGTTCTCTAACTGCCTCATCCCACAATGTAAAGTGACAAACAAAAATGAAGATTTAAGTTTTGCTGTCAATTAGAAACTCCAGGTAGAAAGAAAAGAAGAAACTAAATTCTCTGTCTCCGATGAGTGAGATACAGGATACTGTTATTTTTATATCGCTCAATCATTCATGAGTTGAGCTATAAAAAGTCCTAAAGTCCTTGTGGTCCCATATTGAGATGGAAGTAAATGCTTCATTAGCAGTAAAAGCTTCAGGTTATGTGAGTGAGTAACCTTTTGTTCAAACATGATGTCTGACATTTGCATAACTACGTCTGTCTCTGAGTTATTGAGATGATGTGACTCACCAAGCTCTTGTAAACAGGTTTTTTCTTTTCCCTGCCTCCTCTCAATACCCTACATCCTCACGCTTTGCTTTCTCGCAGCTGTCTGGGAGGGCAGTGACATTTTTAGGCTTCATCAGCCTTTCACATAAAAATAATCCCTCTCCTGTACCTGGCAGCTGGTCCTGGAGATCAGAGAGCCCAAACCAGCGATGTCTCACCCAGCTGAGCACCTGGGCTACGTGGGATGTTCTGCAGAAACAGCAAGGCAGAGATGAAATCACCTTTCCGTGGCATCCCAAAGATCTTTGCGCTGATCCTGGTTTCGTGCAGCGGGAAGGTGACCTGGAAAATCCCTTCTATATCCTCCTTCTGTAATTACTTGTTTGAGTTTACATGTAAAATGATTATCAAGACTTTTTTAGCCTCAAGCCATCTCTGAGCTCTGCCCAGGAACAAAATAACCTTGGTGGAGCAATGCGAGGGCTGAGACAGTTTGAAGTGGTGCCTGGTTCTGTACCACGACATGAGGCTGATTAGAGAAATTCGAGGCTTGGAAATAGTAGTGGAAAAATATGGCAGGAAAATATATCTCAGAAAATAGAAATATTCCATAAAATTAACCAGTTCCCTTTTTCAACCAACCAAAGACTGCTCCAAAATGCCACTGTTTGAATGGGTAGGAAGCACCCTTTAATTGCCAACCAAACATATCCATGGTCCCATTTCTGCTGTGGCTTCATTGGAGTTTTCCATTCAGAATATTTTTAAATATTTCTGGAACGTAAGGGGTTTTTGGTATCTAAATCACTGCCTGTAGAAAACTTCAGAGGGACTGGAACAGAAAGGAATCTTCCCTGATGACAATCCAGCTCAGAATTAGGGATCATGAATTATGTCTTTCTCCCTCCAGAGCCTTCCATTTTCTTTGGGTTTATGGCTTATGGGTCTCTGTTCACTGTCTAGATTTTAAAAGCCAGGGAGTTATAATTTGATTGGTGAATCTCAGAATGACCAGATCTAGGTCTACTCTGATTTTTATTTGTTTCTTTTTCTGGTTGTTTGGATTTTGTTCTCTGTTCTTCATAGAAAATTGGTGCAATGGAGGGAAGATCTTTCCTCAAAGGGAAGAAAATGCACATTTGGCACTTGGAATCTTGAAAACTGCTGCTTTCTGCAAATGATGTTCCAGGCAAGTGTTTGGAAGCTAGAGAAACAGCATTCGCTGACTCTAATAAAGAATCATAAAATCATTAATCATTGGAAAATACCTCTAAGATCATTGAATCCAAACATATTTCTTTACAACTTACAAGACAGTGGTTCCCTTTACGTCACAGCTCCCGAGCATGATCTTTTTCTTCATTTCACATCCACTACAACATCCTGCACGTCAAAATCAGGATAAATCAGTTTCTAGCACATCCTCCACGAGCCTTCCTTCCTCGTGGGGTTCCTGTGGCCTTTGGATATGACAATTGCTGTAATGCAGTGGACACCCTTAGTCCTCTCCAGTGCTACCTGAGTAATTATTTAACTTTATCTCCATCCACACCGAGCTGCTTTGGGTCTCCATGGCAGTTCTACCTCCAGGAGGCTGCACTGCCAGAGACAACGACACCCAGGAAAGCAGAGGGAACCTGGGGAGCTCCTGAGGGCGACTGCTCTGCAGAGAAAGATTTTGGGGCCACACAAGTGAAAAAACCTTCACCCCACTTGAAGCAGAAGGTCTTTGGGGCTGGGCGCTTGCAGTTAAATTTTGAAGATTAGGTGGATTCTGCCATGGAAGATGTTTGGGCCCAAAGGAGTTGGTCAGGGAGATATGAACAGGCAGTCACCATCCAGGCAGGGTGAGCTGGGAGTCTCCAGTGAGATTGGGATTCAGACAGGTTATTTTTAGCCTTTTAGGTGAACTAAAAGCCCTCAAGGCCACAGGTATGGTGGCCACATCTTCAAGAGGCAGCCCTGGCTCCCTGTGCAGTCCGTAGGGCAGGTATCTCCAGTGGGACAGAAATACATCTCTGTCTGGAGCAAGGGCTGGTCTACCCAGAAAAAGGTCACTGGCAGCAGCTTGTAATTGGCTGCTAAATAGTAATCATCCATACATAAAAAATAAGTTTACATATTTTGTTTCTGCCTATTAGGAAGCATTCCTAGTCACATGCTGGAAAATAAGCAGGAATCTAGTTCAGGCATCCTGTTAAAACGCTGTCAACTCTGAGCTCTTTAACATTTTCTCTTCGGGCACCCATAAATATTCAGTGTTCTTGTCCTGAAGGGCAGTTCTTTTAGACTTAAGGGTGTCTTGACATCCTTAAAATCTGAAGTTCCAAAAGTACTGGTGAACTTTGTTGCTCCCAGACCCATGGAGAAAGGCAGGTGTTCAAAGTGCGAGGTCCCCATTGCAGCAAACTGGGTTCCAGCCTTAATGGGGCTGGCACAAAGTAAAAGCAGGCACAAAGAAATACTTTCCATGGTCACATTTGGTGTGTGATTACAGGAATGTCTGAGCTGCCATGAAAAGTCAGGATCTGTCACACACTTTCTTCTCATTTCCTCTTTCCTGCTGCCAGTTCTTCTGTCCTTTCCTGCTCTGCCTCCCCTTTGTATTCAAACTGTTGCTTATCAGAGTGCTCTGGTTGTGCTTAGCTTGGTGAACTATATGGAAAACAGTTCATTTTCCCTTTTGTTTGGAAGTAGGGATGGAGGGGAAGGTTCATTTTTTGTCAGTTTAGGGAGTTGTGCTGGCCCTCAGCATCCTCTGATGAGTTGGTAAAATATATACAACACCAGCACGTGACCAGAGATGGGAAAAGAGAAAAACCTCGGGGTGTGAAATGGGAAATTTACTTTGTCCTGTGCAAATTTAACTTCTGATTTGTGGACTTCTTCCCCTGAAAGTGTATTTACTGCTGTAGGACTTTGACTTGCACACTGTGAAGCCTTGAACAAAAGGTGAAGTTTGCCTTTTCCATCTGCAGGTTCTGATTAGAAAAAGCCGTTGCCCTCAGAGCAGTAATTGGAACAAATCTCCGTGGAGAAGGTAACAGAGCCCTCAGTAAGAGGACAGCAATTAGTGTCTTATCTTCCTTTGCTTTAGGATGAGGTCACTAATGAGCACTGATGAAGATATGGACAATGCCATCCTTCTGTGGAAAGAAAGATTTGTCCTGATATAATGTTTCATGCCAACCAAAAGAACATGAACCTTTTTCTTTCTTCTTGCTTTGGGGTTTTGTGTGTGTGTGTGTTTCATTGTATGAGTGTGCATCAGGGGAGCTGTTTGCTTTTGTTTGGAGTTTTTTTTGGTGTTGTTTTTTTGCCAATGCATCATCAGTTGTCTCAGAGATTGGACTTTGGGCCCTATCTGCAGGAAGGAGGTGGCATCTGGATCCTAAAGAGAGCTGGAACCCATGAAGTTCCTCTCAGGGGGCTGACCCAGAGACTTCCTAAACACCAACCTTTTCAAAATAAATTGTAAAAGCTGATTCTTCCCACATTTTTAACCTCACATTTTCCTGTTTCTTTGCACCACATCAAGGACCCATTCCTAGTCCTACAATGCTCCATGGAGTTACACACAGGACGCCCATCTTGGTAAACCAAAGAGACAAAGTTTTTGCTCAACAAAGTCCATGTGAAAGGAGAATTTGCTGGTTTCTCTGCCAAATGGGTCTGGTTGCAAGCTCTCCCTTGATTTACATGTGCTGTACCCAGACAATCCTTCCTGGAGAACGGGAAGTAAATTCTGATCAGCCTGATACACCCTCCTTCCCCTCAGACTGGATACCCAGCCCAACAGGAGGTAAAGAACTGGCTTTAAAATTCAGCAGGTTGTTTCTCCTTTTAAATTGGTGATTTGGATTCTGGTTTGGAGCATAAGGAAGCATAAATTATAACACAAATGAGAATGTGGGAGACAGTGTAGGAAAATTCTGTATTAAAAAAAAAAAAAAAAGCAGAGAGGGAACAACATTTGGGGAATAAAAAGTAGGGCAGATTTTGAAATATTCTCAAAACCATTTAACACCATCTGTCAGGGGTTTGTGTTGCTAGGGATTTATCATCTCCTATCTACAAAATCCTCTGGCTAGTGAAAACAAATTTGGGAAAAGATGATTAAACTTCTCCTACCCTTGGATTCCCACCCCCACACTCCCACCAACCAACTCTTCCTAACTGGGAGGAGGCATCGTCTGAATCCATGAGCAGCTCTATGGAATGACCAGCAATTTTTAGAAAATCCCAACTAATAGGTGCAATAGCATCACTTTTAACTTGCCACAGCGTAGCTCGATTTTGCAGCGCTTACAAAACAACTCCTTCACAGCCCAAGGGTCAGCCAAGCTCTGAATGATAATGTCCCTGAGACAGAGGATTGATTTACAGAGGGGAAACAAATGCACAAACCCAAAAGCATTGGATGCAGAAACCTCACAGGCAAATCCCAGGGGTTTGTTACTGCATATCCTGGAAGCATTTTGACCAAAACCTACCTTGTATGTTTTTGAATCCTATTGATCACACTTGGTCTGGAGGTTGCCTTTTCAAAAGGCCGACTGATAGCAGTCTGAAGTGCTGTTCCAGCTGTAAAATGATGATGTTACAAGCAAGTGACAGATATTACAGATGGGTGCAGGGTGCTGGAATAAACTTGTTGGCTATAAATGGTTAAATGCATGCAAATTTCAATACCATTTTTATTTCAAATAAGCAGTAGAGTCAGTTCCTAATTGCTGTAACACTGCCTTTGGGGATGAACGAGAACATTATTTGCTTCCACTCAGTAGGTTTCCCTGCTCTCCTATACGCCTCAGGACAAAACATGAGGTCTCCTTACAGAAGAGCAGAGAAGGAACAACGTTTGGGGAATAAAAAGCATTCCGTGGAATCCCGGCCCTAACAAGCTGCAGGAGATGTAAAACCCTCCAGGTCTTCTTTATCCACAGACAAGAATGTAGAGACAGCTACACTAAATATCCCACAGGGGCATTTCTGCAGAATAAAAGAAAAAGAGGTAATTTGTATTCTCGTACGTTTAAATGCAATGGAAAATAATTAAAAATTAACTGGATGTTACCTTTGTGAAAAGCTTGTTTAAATAATCTAGTTTAAAAAAAAAAAGAATGTTTCAATTATTTTTTACAGACTCTACCATTTAAGCTGTTCTAATAAACTAGTTATTTCAACTCCTCTTTAGGCACTTAGTAGCCTGCTATAAATGTCTTAGAAATGTGCCTTTAGATTGAATGTTGTTCTTGATGTCTTTTTTCCTTTCTGAGAGCAAATTATAGACAACATGCAAATGCAATAATCAGAGAGGGTTTTTAAATAAAAGTGTGTGTGCTGAGACAATTAAATTGTAATTGTCTGATAACAGAGGCTCTGGAATGCCAACTGAATCCCGGGAAGTGCAATGAAGAGCAATGCTGCCATTAATTATTCTGTCTGCTGGGGAGATGGGCCACAGTTTGCCAAGGGCTGTAGGTTGGTCTGATTAAAGTATGTAAAGGGGGTCAGCTCTGCACTCTGTGGTGACATCAGTCCTTCCAGGGACTTGTTTTTAGGGAAAATAAGGATCTAGTGGGTAGAAAGGGTCCTAATTCGAGGAAACAATGAGAATGGAAGTAAGAGACCAAAGAAAGTAGGAGCACAGCACATGGTGGGAGAGGGCTGATCTAAGAAGAGGTGGATGTGGGAGTGAGTTTCCATGTCTAAATGAACTAAAGACTCTGGGTATAATTTTTATTGATGTTTTCCCCAGCTAATTTGGGTAAGACCTATTCTCATTATATGTGCATGAGTGTACATTGGTATTTCTGGAGACACTGAGACCTTGTACTCCTGTGTTGCAGTGTGACCAACAGGGGTTTTCTGCCATTTGGAACCTGAATGTGTCGTTCTTGGCTCAGCTGGGATGCCACTTTGACACCAGTCCAGAGGATGAAGTGATGAGTGTTTGCTTGCCATGAGCCAGACACTCAAAGGATCATTTTTCATCCATTCTGCCTCCACAGCAAAGCTGTGTGTGGATCTGCCAGACCTTCTTGCTTGGGTATCCCTGACAAATGACTGCTTCAACACAGAAGCAATGTGGTCTTTGGTCATAGACAGAGCTACAGCAATGACACATCTCCCTGTGAGGCTGCTCCGGAGTCCACTCAAGGAAAAAAGAAAAGGACTCCACTGTAGTTTTGACTCAGGTGTGCAATTTTTGAGTGCACACACTGCATGGGACTGTGAAAGACCACAGCCCTGGGCTGGAGGAGGATTCAACATCTGTGTGCAGAAGAAATGAAACTGAAGCTTATTTAAAATCCACAAAGTGAAGGTGGACTTTTTCACTGATTCCAATGGCCTTACAATGAAATCTGTGATTCTTTCTCGAGTTAAATGTCAACCAAAGCAGCCAAACATTCCCCGGTGTTTTTGAGCTGCAGGGTCAACAGCAGGCAGCAGACACCTGGATGGCTGCAACCACCCAAAACACCCACCCCTTTCTCTTCATCCTGCAAATGGTCAGTGACATGGCAAAGAAAGAGGATTTCTCGTGTAGGTGACACTGGAACTGTATGTTCACGTGACCACCTCTACACACATCCTAGCAGAATTTGTCCAAAAAGTGAAGGCAAATGGAAGAGCTTGTCTATCCCACTGTTTACAATTTGGAATGCTAATTCCTAGAATCTCTGAATTTGCTGAACTATTACTAAGTGCTGGGCTCTGGGAAGCTGTGTAAACTCCCAGGAGAATCACTGAGGATGTCATTTTAATCCTTTTGGCTCTGATGGCTCAACCCTATTATCTCTAGAGGGGTTAGAATTTAACCTTGAGTTCAAAAACCTGAAAGAGTGCTAACCAGATGGATAATGAAGAGGTAGAGAGATAAGTGCCAAAATGGATATAAGCTTTTCTTTAATTTCAAATTGGGCTTTATGAGGAATGTACACCTTAGCAACCCTTTACTCCCAGAAAGGGAAGGGTTTGAATGCTGTCTTTTAATAATTCATGCAGTGATTCTTGCTGGATGCCGTGTGGGTATGAATTTGCTTTTCTTCTTCATAAAGCTTACATTCAACTGGGAGAAAAAGATCTAATATTTACATGTGTGAGGATTAACCGATGATGGTATTTGTGAGGTGAGAAATCTTATTATTGCCGCAGAAAGCATTTATCAAACGGGCTTGAGCTGAGGATTTGAAGCTTCCCACAGCTACGGGAACACTGCGCTGCTCAGACAAATGCTTTTCTCTGCGACTGCAAAGTAGCTCTGATTCATATCTGAGTCCAAAACTGTGCTCGGAATATGCTCTTTAAACGGGGCTTTCAAGTCCCTCTGCTCACCTCACAGAGATCCACACTTCAGTGTTGCTCTGACCCAGCTGTGGCAGTGACAAATCGGTTTTCACAGTCACTTAACAGCAACTCTCAGTATTGGGCCATCGGCAGACAGAGCAGCTGTGATGTCTTTAATTCAGAAGTAATGACTTTTGTCCGCTGAAAACTGGATCAATGCACTAAATCCTTTTCACTAAAAATCAGAGGATTTCAGTTACTACCCAGCTAGGCAGGAGCTGCTGACTCCAATGGCACATCATTAAATACAGAGCCCAAAACGCTTTCCATAATTCTGTCTTCTACCCCACACATGAAGTCTGCCTTCAGAAAAGGGTAAATAAAATCATGAACAGAAAGGGACTGATCACAATAAAAGAACTCTAAAGTTTCCTTCTCATGCAAAACCAAACTTTTGTTTTCCTTTCTCTGAAGGATGTGCCATAGGAGAAATATCAACAACTGCTTATATGAAGATATGTAAAATGCAGAAGCATGGACTTTCTCTTACATGGGTTTTTCATGATTCAGTATTTTTTTGACAGCTCTGGTAACAGAGGAATGGAGCAGTTTTGGGGAGAAGTCTCACCAAAACAGTTAAAAATTAGGAAAACATTTCATTTCAAGACTCAAAGTGCTGTTTCTGCTAAGTCTTGGCTATATTCTCACTAAACCAGATCAGTTCTGTCACTCAAAGGCAAACTGGGTTTCTCCTCCACAAAGTAAAGACATTTGATAGGAAATTCTAAAAGCATTTTGGATATTCTGAGGTTTGGCCTGTTTCAGGAACTACTCTGCTGTGGTTACTGTAATAATTTCCATTATTGTCCTGCCTGGCCACTCCGTGTTCACTGACACCTTTTTTTTCATGTCTGATCTTCAATTTACATGAAAGTTGGCCGTTTCAAAATTATGAGCATGTCTTCCAAAGTCTGAAGCTCCACTCAACAAAGACATCCAAGTCTTTGATGATAAGACAGAAACATCCCTACACGAGGTCCATGTTGTTTCTACAGGAGCTGGATGAGTAATATTTCTGTGGACGTGAGATTAAGTGAATTTCCTGAGGCATCTACAGTCAAGAAGGGATTTGAAATGGCTATCCCAATGCCAAGCCATCATGGTAATCCTTGGATTTGCCTTCCTTCTACCCAACTGCATCATCCATGGTAGAAATAGAACATCCTCACTGCGTTGGGGGGATCAGACTAACCTGAAAATGAACCCATTTGCCCTTAAAACCCTGATCTTTGTCTCTGAAAATGCAAACTGACCTTGAAATTATCACAGAAACCGAGCCTGGCTGATGACTCATTTTGCAGTGGGGACCTTTTGAATCATTTCTCCCCACACATTTGTGGGGACCTTGAAGCATCTCCAGTCATTGGGTCAGATGGACACAATGACATGTGTGTTGCATGTAAAGTGGCAGATGCAGCTTGTATGGCAGCGATCTTACTTCTTGTTAGTGCACATGAGCCCTCCCAGAAATAGCTTTTCCCAGAAATTCCACCCATGTGGGAATTCTCAAAGCTTGAGCACTGATTTTCTGTATGATCTGATGCAGCATCGTGTCTCTTGTCCCTAAGCCACTTGTGGTTGTTAATTAGGAGGTGATCTGATGTGCACCTACACAGCCAACACAGGAGACTGATGTCAGCTGAGAGCTGTAGGTAATCATGGGACAACCTGAACTTAATTAGCATGTGTTTGTGTATTCAATAACTCATGTTCAAAAGTTTATGTAAGATCAAGGCTTAGTATTGTACCCACGGCCTTTCTATGCACTTCATGGGTAGTAACAAAAAGACAATACTCTTTGTCCAAGTTGTGAGGTTTCTGCCAATATTTGCCATCTGGGAGACATTCCCTATCTTTGCTCCTGCCTTTGTGCCTGAAGTAGCATCATCTAAACGGCAAGACACGTTGCAGTCACACATGCTTAGTGTTTGCTGCTTGGCTGGTGTTCAGACTCCACGGGGAAACACTCATAAAAATTGTCCTGATCAAAGGACAACAGCAACAAGACTTTGCAGATGTGTTAATGACATATCTGGGGCTGGGCAAAGAGTTAAAGTCGTGTCATTTGAAGGCAGTGTCTTTAATGGATCCATTCTGTGTGGATGCTGGCTGGGATGAATCTGTTTCCATGAACATTTTCAAAGTTCAAATGATTCGTTTTCTCCTGCTGGAGCACAGTGGGATTGTGTCTCTGCAGTTGTGTCAGACCTCTGTGGGGAGTTTCTTAGGTTGAAGCTCTCATCTTCACATCATTACCTGTCCTGCAGTCCCTGACAAAGATCCTACAGCTTCATGGAGACCAGGAATTTAATCTGAGGCAGCCTGAAAAATACTGGGGTCTTCTTAGAGGCCAAAACGTACATCTCTGTGAAAATCAGGTTGATTTTTTTCTTTCCTTTGTTCCTGTCGTGTGAGGTCCTTCCTCTCTTGGGGCAGGAGCAGGGGACACGCACCAAACCCCATTGCTCTTCCCAGCACTAAGGATGCGTTGCCATCCTGCAAAAGTACCAAGAGCAATGCAAGATAATTGTCAAGAAGAATTAGGTTGTTCTGGTCCAGGATATCGGCACTGCAGATGCCACTTAAACCTTGCACTGAACCCTCAGCAGTGAAAAGGATTGATGTGATTTGGAGCCAGCCTCTCCTGCATGAAAGTTTCCTACAGCAAATCACAGCTGGAATAATATTAAAGTCGAATTATAAGAATTAATTTTTATAACATTGCAATGTCTCATTTCACCTGCAATTCTTCTGAAGTTTATAGCACAATTGTCCAAAAAGCACATTTTTAGGGAAATGTTACACTGAAAGAAAAGCAGAAAATCTTTTTGTAAAAGACCTCATTGGATTCCTTTTTGGTTCAGATCATCCCCTGACAACTGAAATTCCTTGGAAGCTGGCAGCTCTCTCTGGTTCATGTACATTCTGTTTCTAACAAGACAAAGCCTTTAAAACCTTCCACCCAGCGAGGTGAAATGTCCAGGTAGATGGACAGTCCATAGGAGAGCAGCAGTGCCCGTGGGAGTGCTCTGGTTTGATACGGTTGTTACAGCAGACTTACCGAGAGAGAGGCCCACAGTAACTGTGTCTGCCTTCCAACCCCACTTATTTTGTGCTAAACACTCCTTTCCAGTTTCCAGATTATTTCCTGACTACTACTTATGAATCCTACAGTCAGAAATTTAGTGAAAACCACAATGAACCCCCTAAAAGGCCCACTGCTTGAATTCAGGTGTTATTTTTGAGGGTGTAGAGGTTGAGTGTGGGAAGGGCTGGGTCCTATGCAGCCACCATTATTTTTGCCTTTTATATGGTATAAAAAAAAGATAGAAATAACATCTCCTGTCACCCGGTCCTCACCAATGCTAGGTGTGCCCCATCTTTTCAAAAACCATCTCATAGCAGCTGATGGTCCTCTTGCTGGCCTCGAGCAGCATTTCAGGAGCAATTAAAGTGCTTGGGGACGTGTCTGGGGGAGAAGATATTCCTCTGGCCTCTCTTTAAATGAAGCTGCTATTCATTCACCAACATTTCTAATTACCAGCACAATAATTGAAATACTGGAGTAATCTATTTGAGGAAGGGGAGCAGGGGGCAGAGTGATTTTATTAAAGCAGGCGACTGGAAAACCCAGTGCCAACGACAGCTGAGCAAAGGTAATTCAGCTTGGAGGGATGCAGGCAAAGATGAAGAGGAGACGAAGGAATGATGCAGGCACAGCCAGGAAGTGGATGGAGGTTCGAAATAATTCTCTTTATTCCACAGCAGACATTTGGGGTGATCTTAGGCCATGGAGCCTCAGTAACACTGGTTCCTTCACAGGGGTGTATGTAACCCAGTTGGGCTTGGTGGAAGATACCATTTCATAAGAATGAGAGATGGAAGAAGAGGCTCTGGATGCTCTCAGGTGTCATGGTCCTGCTGGCAGTGAGGATTCAGGAGCTATGGGTCAAGGGAAGCCCCTTCTTTTGTCTCTCCACTGTTCTGTTCCCCAGGTCCTAGACAGGCTGGTGTCTCTAGGGCCAGTTCCCACAGCTCTTCCCATGAGAGAAACAACAGCACAGACCATTGGTGGAGGTTTGGGTGTACTCCCTTCCTCCTCTTCCCAGGTTTAGGCTCTTCACAGTCTCCTTCCACGTCCCTGACCATTCCAAGGCCCAGACACCTTCACACAAAACACACAGATGTGTGTTTCTGCAGCAAGTTGGGAAGAAGGAGGAGGTTGCTGGCAGGATGTTGGATAGCGGTTTGCACCTAATTTCTGAGTGTAGGATCCATAGAAAATAGCCAGAAATCACCCCTGCCCTGGAGAGACACAGAGCAGAGGACTTGGGAGCAGGCAGCAGACACGACAACTGCATTGTTGTCACCCTGGTATCACTTCTATTGCCAAACTTTTTGCACGATTCTCCCTTTTTGGGGGTCTCTCTATGACTCCTGTTGGAATTGAGGTTCCCCATGGCAGTTGCTGCCTCTTGTTACTGCAAAGCCCTTGACTGGGTTACATGAATATCCTCCCACAACAACAGCAATCAAGGATCTGCTGCAGAAGTTCAGGATGAGGTTGAGTTCATGAATTCAGACATCAAACTTGACAGGACATGAGTGTGACAGAGTAAATGACATCCTGTGGTGAGTCTGGATGACCAGATGCGCTGAAAAATCAACAAGAGTAGAGTTTTTACCCTACCTGATTATCTCACACACTCACCCACTCCCATCAGCACCACCTACACAAGTTCTCAACTTTTATTCCCAGCAGGGAAGTCACTGCTGGTCCAGGCAAAAGGTTGTGTCAGTTCCCATGTCTGCATAAACTGGAGGATTCAGGACGTGCCACACCATGAGCAGGGTACAAGGCACTGCCAGAGATATCAAGCACATCTGTAGGGGCAACTTGAGGCTTTACTGCCTGCCAAGATAAAGCCCAAATGCCTCACTGCACACAGACACTGTTCCCCTCTGCACGTCTTACCTGGGTCTTAGCCTTGAGCAAACTTCAGTCTTCTCCACTCACTGAGGCTGAAACCCGTGGCTGGAAAGATTTTAGTTCTGAGAAAGGCTTTGGGTGGGTGTTGTAAAAACAGACTGACATATGTATTCCCTTTCTCTAAAGGCTTAAAATCTTAATGGAAACACAGCAGAACAAGAGGCTACAGGCAGAGAAAAGAGTGCCATGGATGTCAGGCCGATTGAAATGTCTTACAGGAATAGGTTTTGACAGCTGATCTTGCTCATCCTTCCCTTGAGATGTGTCGAGCTGGTGAGATGAGAGGTTCTCAGGTGGATAGTAGATGTGGCACGGTGAGACAGGAGTCACTTCACAGCAACATGCCCTGAGGCCATGCCCTGACTCTGCACACTGACAGCAGAGCTTCTCTGAGCAGCCAGAAACATTTTCCACATCATCAGGAATAGCAAGATAACCATTAACCGTGTCCAGGTCCTAACCTGGAGAGCAATCAGTGTGTCTGTGGCTGTTCCCATGGTCTAACTCCAGGCCTGGCATTGACATGGAATGTAAGTATTTTGTTCCCCATCACATCTTTGACTGCATTGTTTCCCCCCTTTCCCTGTGGCAAATCAGCTATGCAATTGCAAGCCCTATCGGGACAATCTCTCCTTTTTTTTTTGTAAATTGTTAAACTCATACTTGTGTCCAGCTCTAGAGCTTAATATTGCTTGAATGGTAAATGACCATGAAAATAGCCAGGCTCCTTCTTTAGATAAGAGCCAGCTGTGAAGACTGGATGTTGCTCCAAATATCCCCACATTTTGGGTCTGTGCCAAACTGGAGATGTGGTATGAGCTAATCACTCACAGAAATTAGAGGCTGCTCTGAAAGGCAAGTGGTTGTTGTGCTGAATGCACAATATTAAGATCTTATCTTGCTTTACAAGCAGACTAAACCCAGAATGAATCAATTATGAGATTAGAATTAATCCAATAATCCTCTGTTCTTCTGTGCCTGGAATCAGATGGTGCATCTATAAAGATAGTGTTAGTTACGGCAAATGAGATCACCGCTTGTCCCATTTTATTAAAAGCCTTTCCCAAGTGCTAACAGCTCGGGTGAGAGGTTGAAACGAAATTAAATTGCAATCTCTTCTCTTTGACTGATCGCCATTGTGCGCACATCCTCGGCCTCAGCTGCCCAGAGGGGATGGCCAGAACAGGAACTGTGACTGCTGGCATGGGATGCAGAGAAGTTCTGCTGAGAGATTCCCACCCCTGGATGTGGCTGCCAGTGTAGCTGGGCCTGTGGCAGGGAGGAAGCCAGAAAGCATCACTGACCTCCTTAATTTCCTCCTGCAAGCTCCTCTTCCAATGCTGCAGCTTGGGTTCAGGGCAAAATGCTGAAACGTGCCTCCCTGCCCACCACTGGTGCCTCTCACCAGCCAGGCCTTGCAGTACTTGTCCTCTCTCCCCTTTTCTGCATGGATTTTACATTCCCATTTGTCTTGGCCTAAATCTGGAGAGTTGCTCTCCTGACTTATATTTTGCATCGGAGTCCAAGCACAATTTTGTCATTTACCTGGTTTTGCTGCTCAACATTCGTACTTCAAAGCCAGACTTCTGCTTGAGTATTCCTCCCACTTCCCTCTCCTTTTCTTTAAAGAACCAAAATAAACCAAAACAGAGGGAAGTCCAAAGTAAACCTGCTACAGGCAGCTCTAATCACTCCTTATTTAGGCCATCAGGGCTTGAAACAGATTTTTAGTGTTCATATGGCTCTGCCACTGGGTCCGAGACATGGGAACTGTCATGAATGAGAACGAGAAGTCCCATGAAATGCACAACACTGAGTATCATCCGGGGGAGAGATGTGACTGCATGAGGGAAGAAGAAGATGGCTCTTTTATCTGTGGTCCTGCCTGTGTATCCTTGAGGAAGCTGGGTTTGGTCCAGGTCTTGTGCACTGAAGATGATATTCAAAGTTTGGAGCCTTCTGCTAAGACAAGTGTTCTCCCTCTATCACCTTTCAAATCCAATTTCCAGCCAGAACCACTTGGAGAAAATTAATAGCAGTGAATTTTCTTTCCATTCTGCTGAAGAGAATCTTGGTAAATTTGTTTAGACTTTTCAAAATAACTCTGTCTAAAGCAGAGATACCTGGATGATCCCAGCTTTCACAACTAATATTGTCAAATCTAGGTGCAACTGAAAACAGAAATTGAAGAAAAGCACTTTTCCATGTCTTTAACATTAGGGCTCATTTGTTGGAACGCGCAACTAAATAGCAAAAGCCAAATCGGAACAGGAAGGTCAGGATGAATTCTTCCATATAGAGAGTTAAGTAAGCAGATTTACTCCAACAGAGGATTTGGTCCACTTCAATCTGAGATAGAAATTGAAGTCGAGATTTCCAGCTAGTGTGCATTTGAAGCCGCACCCTTGATCTAAAGCCCTTCTCTAACACCCTATCTGGAAAAACAAATTGCAGTCCCCAACAGCAAGGTATAAGCAACAGCCCCATGAATATGTAAAGACCTTTCAGATGGTATTTTAAAACAGCGTTCAGTAACCATTATCCACAGTTAACTGACTTCACCAGGCTTAAAAACAGGAGTCTTTAATTACAGTCGTTTATATTTCCAAAGATAGACTATAACATATTTATAAACAATCTGTGCACTTGGTGAGTAAATGACACACGGCATGAATCATTCCCTAACAGTTCTTATATAATATTCAAAGTGGGAATGAATGTTTCATGAAGGCACTTCCACTGCTGAACTTGGTAGGAAACTGAGCTTTCTTCCTTTCTAGGCTGCCTCTTCTGTTTCTTTTCCTTCTGTGAAAGCCCTGAAAGACTCAATTCCCATCAGAAACCTTTGGATTTTCTGGGCTGTTTCCAGTGCTGGGCTGTTGCAACTTAGAATTGGAGCATCTGTGCCAGGAGTGCAGAGAGACACACTTTGTCACAAGGAACTGCCCCTAAAATAGCAAAACTCTTGTGTCTCATGATGTAGCACCAGTCCCTTACGTGTCCCAAGGAAATATTGCCTTAAACATGTGAGGTGTTCAACATGGCACCACAGAGATGAGAAAATCAAAGGATGGGAGATGAATTTGCAGCCACTTAAGGGTTCTAAAGGTTTGTTCAGGACTGGGAAACACTGAGGTGAAGGGTTTGGTGCAAAATCACTGAGATTTAGTAGTACCTTGAGTGATAGAAAGGATTGGACCAGGCTCCATCAATGCTAGACATGGACAAGCCTCCACATAAACCTCAGATCAGGATTAACTGTGTGGGACAATTCTGGGGCAGTTCAACATCTCTCCAAAACTTCTGCAAAGAAGTAACAGGCAGCTGCAACAGCTTTGTCACAGGCATGAAACAAAGAGAATTTTTACTCTTTCTGTGCTTGTCCAGCACAAAGGGAGCCTGGCTGTAACTAGGGCTCCAATGTGAGATGATGCTATAATAAATATGTAATCACACTTCTAGAAACTTTCTGCATTTGTCTGTTGCACTTCAAATCCCCATGACTGATGGATGCTCACCTCCCTGAACTTTCCAGACAGGTTGGATAATGATTCTTCGTGTGGACAGCAGGGAACATTGATGTCAACAATCCATTGTTAGGTGAGTGGCTTTATTGATACATGACAGCTTGGACAGCAGGGGTTACTGGAGTCATCCTGTTCTGCTTTTGCCATTTTAATTTCTCTACAAGCCCCCAGGGCCAAATGAAAGCATGAATGAATAAGTAAGAAGATACCCATTTGCAATATGTCCACAATTGTTTTCCTTGAAGCATTCCCTATCCATAGCCAAGTGCCCCAAAATTATACCAGGCAAATTTCACAGACATCTATTCTTCCTTGACTTTCATTAAAACATGCTGTTCATAGCAGCAATAAAGCGTATGGGTTTTAAATGGGCCTAGATTGGTATTTTATATAGGCTGCTCAGTTGTTGTTGTTGTTGTAATAATAAATGACACGGAGACAATTTCAGATTGTTCTGACAAAAAGCAGGACTCCTAAGGGGAGTCTGCCTTGTGCACATGAAGTTGTAGCTCTGAGCAACCAGCCAGGAAGATGCAATTAATTTCCCCCTCGTGAGTAAAGCCATTATATAAAATACCACAGTTGCCTTGAGGGCCGAAGTGAAGGCATTGAATTATGTATTATCAAAACTGACTTTACAATGATGTCTTCATGGGCACTGCTGCTGCTTGTGAGTGGAAAGGGAATGGCAGTCAGCTGCCAGGATCTTATTTCCCTCTCGGTCGCTGTAAACAATACTCTGCTCATGTGAAGACCTTGATGAGATGCAGTGACATTGCTCTTTCCCTTGAGGGAGTGGCACAGAAAGGAGAGGAAACCCTGGAAAGTCTGCTTAATTATATTGTGTACAGTCATAGTTCAGCCCAAGTCCACTTGGTCTTTGCTCAAGACCCAGAGGTGCAGAGGTTTTCCAGCCCATTTCTCTCCCGTTGGAAAAAGACTCCCAAAAGACCCAAGGTGAGCTGCCACTTCCAGCCTACTGGAGCCATTTTTTGTCTGGGATGAAGGTCTGAAGCCTCAATATCAGGTTTGGGCACTTTCTGCTCTGGGATCAGGGAGTCTCAGAGTGCCCTGGGTTGGAAGGGACCTTAAAGCTCATCCAGTCCCACCCCCTGCCATGGGCAGGGACACCTTCCACAAGGCCAGGTTGCTCAGAGCTCCATCCAACTCAGCTTTGAACACTTCCAAGTATGGGGCATTCACAGCTTCTCTGGACAACCTGTTCCAGTGTCTCACCACCCTCACGATAAAGAATTTCCTCCTGATATCCAATCGAAACCTGCCCTCTTTCAGTTTAAAGCCATCCCCCTTGTCCTGTCACTAAATGCTCTTGTAAATGCAACATGAACAGAAAACATCTCCATTAAAAACTGTGGAATTTCACCTCCCTTCCCTAGCCACCACTCTGGCAAGTAATGTGGAAGATTTCCTTGTGTCCCACGAGGAAGGGAAGGCAGGAACAGGGAGATTAAGATGGTATCAATGCACTTGCCAGCCAGGGAAGAGCGTGTGAGATGAGCCAGAGAGCAGGTGTAAAGTCCAGCAGGTCACAGCAGATCAAAAGCGAGTTATAAAGGAGTATTTTCAACTGGGCATTCACAAGATTCATTTCTACACAGAAAAACATCCTCAGCATTTCACAATTTCAAGCCAGTAAACCAACACCCTGCATGTTATATTTATCCTCAGAAGCAAACATGAAGTGAGGAACAAAAAATTGCAGTGCCTGCAGTGAGATTGGATGGTGGCTCAGTGATAAGGGGGAAGTGGGTTTCATTTTCCTGAGTGTTTTCTCCTCTCACTGGCTTCTGATCTGAGTCATCACACTGCTGCTGTGAGGCAGGTATTCACATTAAAAGCAACAACTACTTAATTAACCTTCAGGTACTCTGAATTGTTCAAGCACACATAAAAAAGGGAAAACATACATATTTCTTTCAGTAAATGGTTGTCACACATTCATTTGTGATAGAATACATCAGCAGTGCAGTGAGACAGGACACATTTTGCTTATCTCACAAATGATAAAAAAGCAAATCAAGATTGCTTCTTTCCCTTCAGCCTCACATTGTGGCAGACTAAAAGCCTCCAGGAAAGGGAGTGAATGTCCACTGCAGGAGAGGGAGCATGGAAGCTTTCCTGGTCTGACTCTGAACAAGCATGAGACCTTTCCAAACTGGAACTTGTCCTGAGATTTGCCTCCTAAAAAGCCTGTGACTGTTTAAAACACGTACAACTACCCAATAAAAGCAGCAATTATTCATAACAGAGGAAAAATTATTAAAACTTTTTCAACAAATAATTCCTGACGAGGGAGATGTGGGATACTTAGGATCAACAAAAAACAGTTCATGGAAGCCCTCCAACCTCGCCCCTCTTGCATATGGAGCAGTGTGAATATAGAAAAAAACCGAATGTTCAACTCTCTCTGAGGGATTCCCACTTTATTTTCTTATTCAGATTGTCTGGGCCATTTGCCAACTTCCCTTTGTGCTGCGAAGGCAAAGCCAGAGCTTGCTGCCCTTTCTTCTGGTCCTGAGACGTTCCTGGGAGCTGAGGAAATCCCAAGTGGCAAAGCAACCTCCCGGGAAGCGGGATGAGTGCGTGTGTAGTGCCCTCGTGAGCTGGGGAGAGCTGTGACCCAGTGGCACCCCCACAATGAGAGCGAGATCTTTCCTGTCTGGGTTAGAAAGAAATGCTCCTGTTCCTGCTTCATTAATCAGTCTGGGAAAATATAGAACCTTACCAAAAATTTTAAACACACCGGAACAGCAGATGAGCAACGCAGAGGAATAAACACTTTAAATGGCTTTATCTGAGGTTTTTTTTATATAATGTCATATGGAAATTTATATCCAGGATCAAAACAATTTATTGGAGACACAGACATGGGTTTTCTTTCATATCCAGTGGCCAGAACACCCTTTTGAACAGTTGAGAATCAGAGCACAGTGAAAATTAACCCCTATCTCTCCCTTTTCGATCTTGTTCCTAACACAAGAACATGGTGGTTTGCAACACAGGACTCTCTTCTTCATTTTTTAAAAAATTAAAATACAGAGTAATTTAAAGCTTGAACAAACTTTTAAGGCATTTCTGTAATCTACATGCTAGACAAAAAATTTTCATACCATGCAGGAAGTTTCACTGTGATTACAGTATTTTTTAGCACATCCATCCCCAGCAGAGTGTGACTTGATTCTGCAGGGTGCTGGACATGACTGGGAGGATGGCTGGTACCCCATGGGCTTGGTTTAGTGTAGTAGGCTTGGTTTGTGGTTTAGAGCAGTGGCTGAGTCAGAATTTATGAAAAGATATCAGATCCCAAGATTTACAACCGCTTTCTTGACAAAGGCTTGCAGAAACCTTGAGACCTTAAACCCAGTTTTGCTTCTGTGTGAACCAAAGATCTGGGAAACAAAACTCCGCTTGTTTTTGTACTCTAGGTGTGAACTTTACCTCATCTAATGCTGACTGTCTGAAAGCTCAGTCCCCACACGGCTCATGACTCCCTTTGTAGTCGTCTGTAGGGTGTGACTCACCTCATACTAATGAGATTTTTAAATAAATTGCATGAATCACATTTATAGAAGTGTTCTCCTCTTTCCACTGATGATATAGGTTAGACAACCAGCTCAGATGGGTCTGTCAACATTGTGACTAGAGATATGGAAGACAAATCCCACACTTCTGTTCCTTCCTTCAGCTCATGAAAAACAGGACGTGTGTCTGCAGGTAGAATTTGAATGATAAAAATAGCTTTGATTGACTTAACTGAAATGTCACCCTCTGAAACTTTAGCCTTGCTAATTTGAAAGATGTGTATCAGTCATCTTAAACTGCTGGGCTCACCAAAAAGTGGATTCACATTTGTAGGGTAAAAACATCAATAACTAAAGCAGCACAAAAATTCACCCTGATTAGTTGTGGAGGTTTCCTGTTTATTAATCCTTCTTATTGTATTTTATGTTGGAAATACACCAAACCACAGGGGAAAAAAGTGAGCTTAGGATGCATAAAAGTTCTTGACACATTTCTCACTGGATGAGTGTTCATCACTCTTAAGCTTCTTGGATTTGTTTCAGTTCATCTTATCATTTTTTCTCTTAAACAAAGGACATATTCTAAATTCCTTTTTCATTTTTCAAGTCCCCTTAGTCCTCAACCACCCTGTTCAGTCAGATCACCCTAAGAGTGGTGTACTATGGGAAGGGAGGATGCAGTCTGCCCAGAGTGACTAATTTGGATTTTCAACTCCTTTCCTGAAGCTTCATTTTTATTTTTTCTCTTTATTCCATTATTCATGTCTCAGTCTGTAGCTACTCCAAAGACTGCATTGTAGTCCCTGCCACAGAGATGTATTTTTTGAACGCAATGGGGTCCTTTCTGGGGGATGCTGAGCTGCCCTTTGGAGTTTTGCTATTCTTCGGTGATTTGCTGAATCCAACCTCCTTTTGTTCTTCTTTTCTTCCAGCGTGTGCTCACTTCACAGCTGAGCATTTTCTGAGCGTGGTGCCTCTCCTGCACAAATCCTGCTCCACAGATGTGGTGCCCTGGAATTTTCAGGGGTTGCTGTGGGTACATGGATTCACTCAATCTTTTGTTCTGGTTAGAAATTGCTCACAGGTGACCACGTTGTACCATCACCAGCTCCTTAACTGATAACCAGTAGAATTCCTGATATGTAAAATGAAGGTCCTTTTCTCTTCAGAGGTCAGGACACCCTGGCCTGTGCATCTTCTTGTTCCAAAGCGCTCCCTTTTTGAAGCAATAATAAATGTATTCATTTACTCCAAACAAGAGCTTGTCAATTTTTTGTAAAGATATCCGGTCCATTCCATGACCCAGTTCTGGGTGAACTTCACCTACTTCCTTCCTGACATATGCCTGTCTACTCTATTTCAAGGACTGACACGAGGAGTTGGAAAGGGAAAAGGGAAAATATTACTTTGAAGGAGATGAAAAAGGATTTAAAACAACCTGCATCAGCTCCAGCCCAGTCCTGCTTTGGTCTGTGGATCAGTCAGACCCCACCAGTGTGTATCACTGTGCCTCTGCCTGATAGCAAGATAGCAGTGCTGGGGTCTTATCACTTTGAACTCCCCTCCGTGTCTTTTTCATCTCAGATTTCAAAACCCCTTGAGGCGGCACCGTGGACCTTTTTGACAAGTCAGCAACTGTTAATGTCTTCAGAAAACAGCCTGAAAACCTGGAAACAGGCACTCTTGCCTTTGACAGCGATGTGCAATCACAGTAACACCCTTCCCCGGGCCTGCAGCTAACGCAGGAACCCTTTGAAAGTCAGTAAACATGCAGCTCTCCCTAGCCCTTGCCATCTTCTTCCTTCTCTCTGGGCTGGAGGCCTCTTCCCTCCTCTGTTTGTCTGACACCCATTTTGCACAGGGAGCAGAAGTTAATGGTTTAGTTACAGAACAGAGAAGAAATAATATTTTTAGTGTTCCAAAAATTCCTGATTGAATTGTCCTCTGTGTGGTATCACTTCAGCATATGGGACTGAAAACCTTGAATCCAGGGAAAGTTTTTTTCTCTTCCTATTATTTCACAATCCAGTGTGATCAATTCCAGGTCTTAGGATACCTAGAAAAATTACATACCTCAATGCTGTGAATTTGGTAAGACTTCCTCTTACAGCTGCACGGGGAGAAAGGATCAGGGTTTGCCAGCCAGGAAGTTTGCTGGAAGACACACAGCAGTGGAAGCTGCTACGTGAAATGATTTGACTTTATAAAGAAAATCGAGGGGGTTTGCAGTTGTTGAACGAGGCAGCAAAGTCAGGCAGCTGTTCATTTGTTGGGCCCAAAAGCCTTTGTCACACAGCGTGGACATCTAAGCACCAGTGAGACGAGCGTGTTTTGACAAGATGTTAATGGGCTGTGACTTTTCTGTCTCTCTGGATTTGTCAGGTCCTTGTGGAAGGGGTTTAAATGTAAATGAATTCATTTTTAAACACAGGATCCAGGGATGTTTATCTTCACCCTGGGGTGTACATGCAATGTAGGGTATATGAGCAACACTAAATGTAGGTGAAGAAAAAATCAGCCTGGTCTTTAGCCCCAACTCCACCACTTAGAAGACAGAATAGTTGAATTTCAGTGTGAAATAATAGGAAAAATACATGCATTTTCATTAATCCCACTTTTCAAAATGTGAGAAAGGTTAACAGACAGCCCATGATTAAATAAACAATAGATAAAATACGGGACTTAAAAGAATGGTCAAGAGAAACTTCAGACAAGATGATAATTCTCAATATTTGCAGTTTCTGTCATGGCAAAGGGGTTGTGGATTTGGAAGGAGCAATGAATGGAGTTTGGCTTCATAAGAATCTCCCTTTGATTATCACATGAGAGCACATCCTCTTGACCACAGGATGAAAAGAATCTGTGGCTTTCTATCTTCATGTCCAACTCACTAAAAAAATCCCTCTCAATTTTTCATTGAGCTTTATTTGATCTTGACCTCCTCGGATGGTCACCACTCTTCAAAAAAATTGTATCCCTGAGATTTCCAGTTATTATTATCCATGTACTGTGTGAACCTCGGGGAGATCTCAACCCTGGTCATATCTTCAGAGACAATGGCTAACTTCAGCTGGAATGTTAGAAAATTCCATTAAAAATTGTTTGCAGTGAACACTTAAGCATGGAAACACCATTTTTACTTGTTTGACATCAGCTCTTCACCTTTTTTGATGGGATTGGAACCATCAGATCACCTTGACAAGAGCTGGGAGAAGAGGCAATATTAGGGATTTAATACCTTTTGGAGAGCTCCTTCTCAGATGAAGGAACATCCAAATATCCTTGGTGATACCTTGTCTCTGGTGACATCCTGTCTCTAGCCATATCAAGGAAAGGACAGTGGTACTTTTTTGTTGGGCAAAGCACTCAAAATATTTTAAAAGCTTTCAAGTTTAATATTGCTTTGTTATTTTATTCATAGAAGTCTTAACAAGATCAGGCCTTCCCAATTAAAAAAAAAAAAATATATATATTAACTGCAAAGCTTTTGGCAACTTAGGAAAACGGTTTATGGTTTAGCAGATAAAATAACCTGGGAAGATGTCCAGATGCTGTAGAAGTTGTCAGTGTTGCTGCTGCTTCTGTGGGCAAGGATCACTGATGAAAATATTTTGTAAAAATGTAATAGGATGCAGATTATCTGGCCTGTTCATAAATGCAATGTAAATGCCATTGAGGCATTAATTATATTGTTTTGATTTATCAAGACAGATTTTGCATGGAATGAAAATTCGACATAAAACCCCAAAATATTTTCCCTGGCTTTTTCTTCTTAAGCAGCAGCTTGCAGATCTAATGGTATTAAAAACTGAGAGCACATTCCTGGGGGGAAGTGAAGTCGTCCACTCTCCCCAAGTTAGCAGATCCCTCAGGCAGCTTCATCCACACATCTGACAACTTCAGAGTGTCCAAAAAATTCATCTTTTTATATGCCAGCCTTGGTTCTCTCATACAGTCAGGAATATGGAGATCACTGGCATTTTACAGCACTGGATTATGGGAGGGAGGACGGGGATTCTTGCTGCTTGTCTCACAACCTAAACTCCTTGCTTAGGCAGCAGACTGTTGTTTTACTTCTGTTTTGGCTGTTAGCTTAAAAATTGCATATTTGTGAGACTATCTCTAAAAACAGTGGGCTGGGTCACAAAACAGATAGAGAATAATCACTAATTAATCAGCCATCAGACTAATAATGGGCCTTCAGTTTTGCCAACAAACCCCGCTAGTAGATCGCACCCTCATTACCAATAACTACCAATTTAGAGTCTGTGTTACTGCACCAGTTTTATTAATGTCACATTCAGGAGGATACTGTAGCAATAAACTGGCATAAGGCTGTAAAAAGAGGGTTGTTGTACATATTAATAATGTATTTTATAGTGCACTTTAATATTCTGGATCCAAGCTGCCTGGCTTTATAATCAGAAGAGGAAAAAGGCAAGTCGATCAATCATCCTCACCTGATCCTACGGCGGCCACCCAACTCGTCACGGTGATATATACGGGCCTAATATCTTGTTACAAAAATCTTATTATTAAGCAACACTATTAGTTCTGATTTGTTATAATGCCTTATAATAAGCTTAGTAATAAGTTTCTAAATGATTTATGGGGGTGCTTTTTTAAGCAGGCGATGTCTGCAATCTCTCCAGGAGATGGGTTTGGCGGCTGACGAGGAGCTGGGAGGGAAGCAGGGGTCTCTGAGCAAGAGGATAACACCCTTTTTATGTGGACTTAGTCCAGGACTGGGCACAATCCTTCCTCCACGTCTTCTCCATGTGGGAAAAACATCATTGTAGATGCTAAAACTTCAGTGGCCCACATTGAACATCAGAACAGCCAGAAAACTATTGCTGCATTTCCCATCCCTGCCACAGGAGACTCTTACTGTCACCTTGGATGAGAGAGCTGAATCCCAGCTCGAAAACATGTAGGAATCTGTATGATTTAGGGGTTTAGGGATCTCACTGGGTTCAGGTCTTTGTAAACCAGGCACGTTTTACAGCGTTTCCCTCCAACACCAGAGTGGTGAAGGAAGTTGAGTAACAGCTACAATATACTCATATGATGAGAGAGCCCAAATAAACACTTAAAAGGAAGAGTCCTCGCCTTTCCTCCGTAATTCCACCACGTTCCCTGCCTTCATACTGACCAGCAGTGATCTGAGCTTAGCTGCTATTAAACAAAGCTGGCTTTGTGTCCTCTGGGAAGGATGGATAAAGAGCTCATGGGAACATTTGACAACAAAGAGACTTGGACAGATGAAATGGATGGCACAACAGAGTCAGCTTGCTCTGGCCATCCCTGGAGCAGGACTTCTTGGGAGCTGGGGTAGGGCCACCATGGAATTAAGCCATGTCTCCTGACCAAGCATGGTCAATCCAACAGCATGATGTAAGCAGCAGCATTCCTTTGCTCCAAATTTTACACCTTCTCATGGTGGGATCAGGTGGCTGAACCAGTCCTACGAAATCATGTCTGTGACTGTGCTCTTCACCTTCCAGTCTTCCTGGCTTGGAAAAGGATCTCTGGTTCTACTGGCAGCCACAGCTGCAACATCTGTTCCAATGTAGGAAACTCTAGGTCAGAGTGACCTGTCAGAGGACAACTGGCCCAACAGATGGACCACCCAAACCACGGAGAGGAATAAAATGATCATCCTTGGGGGATGTACGTGGCTCCCCTCACCGCTGTTGCTAAGCTTCAGCTCGGGGGGTCAGAGACATGAGGGTGGGAGGAGGTGGCACATCCAAGCTCAACGAAGGGTAAGTGTGGATCTGCATTAAAACCTTGACACCCAGCCAAGGGCTTCATTTTCCCCATCGTGAGATGATTGTTCCTGTCTGCCGTGGAGACGATGGGCTTTTAACTGTAGCTGCAGCCATTAATTTAACACAAAGAACAGCGTTTCTGTTCCCTTCCAGAGGAACGTGTCATTTGAGCCTAATGACTCTGATTACAGTCCCCACTAGCTGGTGATGGACAGGACTCTTCCCCTTCCAGCAAGCTGAGGAGCAAGGCCAGGTGGCTTCAGCACCAACGCGCATAAATAACTCTGTTTTCATTACTACTGTGAAGGTTTGTAACCTGGACTAGATCTTCAGGTAAATTGGTTTCTAATTAGAAAAGGACAGGAGTAAAAGATGCCTGGAGTCAAGTCCAGGGACGGACTCTCACTTGGTGTAAAATGATGTGGTGTAATTCCCTTTTGATGGTGTTTAAGGCTCTATCCAGGTTAAGGGCTGCAGAATCCCATGTATGACTAAGATAAAGTAAAGCCCAAGTAAGACAGGCCTTGCCAAGTTTCTTACTGACTTGGCACACTGAAATGTTTATGGAAAAATTACAGAGGTCCTATTAAATAGAGTTGAATTTCTCTGCTTTATAGTGAAAATTTACTGTCCTGTTGCAATGGCACTGAGCACAATTTGGATGAAAAAATCGCAAAAACATTACCCTGAGAAAAGTACCAGATAATCACCCTGTTAAACATGTGCTTTGTATCACAGTTTAGCTACTTTACACATTAATTTTCCAAGTATTTCTTAACTGCATTGGATAAGTCATTAAAATAGCACTCTGAGTGGCTGCAGAGATCGCTTCTGTCAGGTTTGCCACAATATATCACTTAGCTGTTGACTGAAAATAATTCCCATTCAACTGCCTTGTTTTAACTGAATAATTGAGGTTTGTCTTTTCTATGTTCACATTTCATTGAAGCCCAGATTCCAGGAGGGACAATGGGAATGTGCGCCAAAGCTGCTGAAGATCTTCTATGTTTAGGTGTGGACAGACCAGGAAAAGGAATCTAAACAAAGAGTCATTGCTCGTATGGAAGAACTTCATCCTGCCCATTCTGTACAGGTAACTGTGCAGCCTCCCTGCCCACCTCCCATCGCTTGCAGTTTGCTTGGGGGTGGTGACTTTGCAGCTTTATTTGCTCCATGAGTTGCTAAATCAGGGCAGAGCTGAGTGCTGTGAGGTGATTTTCCCACGGGAGACAGGTTTGTTCCCACAGGGACAGATCCTTCATGCCGCCAGAAGAAAGTAAACCTGGATCAAAATCTAATTTAAAAGGGAAAAAGATGAAGGCTGTGCTGTTATTAAAGGCAAATCCCTGCAGATCCCTGGGAATATGGCTCTTGTCTAATGGAAGCCGCTAATAAACCAAAAAAAGCCACATAAAGGGAAACAATCCATTATTTATATGACAGGTAAACCACATAAAGACTCCTTATCAAGTTAACATTCTGGGCCAGGTACTTGCTTTTCTAATCTTCAGAAAGTCTAATAGGTAGTCAGCCAGGGGTTTGTTTTTACTCAGTGTGTTTGTTGGCTACGTGAGCACCTGCCACTTCCCAGGGAGTTGTGCTCCGCATGATTTACGCTGCTGCTGGATTGTTTGGCAACATTCCTTCTCAAAGAGGCTACCGGAAATAAATCAGTGCTTTTCATGATTTAGACATTTTTAGATGTTTCTAATCTTCCTCCCCCCCCCCACCTTTTATTGTCAACAAATTCAATATTTGTTGCACTGTCAACGATCTGCTGCTTTTCTTTCTCTACTGTTGTGCATTCTGTATTTTACAGGAATGTTTAGTTGCTCTTCGTGTGACACACTAATAATACCTTTTGGCTAGAGGTGGCACACCTCTCAAGATCTTGAAATGTTTTGTAAACTTTCATTAACTCCCTAATTCCACACACTGTAATGTCAGGCTAGATCTTTAAGGTATTTTTTCCAAGTGCCTCTGAGACATCTGCACCCAGATAGATAAATTTGTGTGGAAAAAAAATCACCTACCCAGTTAAGTGTTCATGATCTCAGGCTTTTGTATGAAAACTAATGTAAAATGAAAACGTAAAATCGAGATTTTTTTCAACTCGTTTTTAAAGGGTTTTCTTGACTCTGATCTGAATGGGGTAAATTTGGATTTTTGGTTACTCACTCATGGGGCTTTTATCTAGCAAGTGACCTCCTTGGATCTCAAAAGGTTCATATCCTTCCCTCCACTGAGCAAAGAAGGAGACCAGTGCAGAGCTCAATGGAAGGGGCTTTCAGGAGACCACAGAGCAGATCCACAGCAGAAACAGGGCTTGGAGAGGGTCACTGTGGGTCACGGGCCCTGTTAGTGACCGGTCCTCGCGCCCGCCCGGGGCGGTGACGGTCAGTGGCGGTCAGCGTGGTGGCCTCTGCAGCACGTCTCAGGAGCAGATTATATCTAATCCACGGCCCAGAAACTCTGGATGCCATTTCCTGAGCTGTTGTTGCAATTCTCAGGAGACAGGAGGGTGGCTCTGGTGGTGATAGAAGGGTGATTTGGTCTGAGAGCTCAGGTCTCCTGGAGACAACTGAGCGTGTGAGAGACTCGGGCTACTTTTTATAATAGACAAGTTCATAGCTAGAGAAGAGAAGTGACAGAGCAGGAGCATTAGAAGCAAAAATAAGAGGGTAAATAAAAACATAATAACGCTTTAAATGGAAAAGTATCATAACTTTTAAGCTATTAATGTAACTTAGGAGCTCATAAGATTTAAATACATTAAGAATGATAAATCCTTTTCTGTGATACCAAAAATATTTTCTCCCTGGCAAATACCCCTGGCTTAAAGTGCAGATTTATTCATAGAGTGGTTTCGTAGTAGCTCCAAACTGGGAGGTTTTTCTCCTTGAGCCTCTAAGCTCTGTGTGAATTAGTGCTGGGGGAAGAGATCACTGTTTAATTAATTTTATAAATAAGAAAATGTTTAATTCAGAGAGACAAAAAAATTCTTCATTCAAGCTCTTTAAGAATGAGTTGTCATGTCAATTAAAACACTAACACCAAAACAGAGGTTTAAGTTGTTTGGAGTTTGGGGCTACAGCTGATTTAATCCTTCGTGTTTAGTTTAGAAAAAAAAGCACTAACAGCTTGATTTACATCTAATTCCTCCTGCTGTAACGCAGAAGAACTGCTGCCAGCAGAGCAGCACTCAAGAACAAGATGCCAATAATTAACCAGTCCACCCCATGCACGTCACAGGACTTGAAAGTGCCTCCAAAAATGCCAAGAACTTCAGGTGCTCTGAACAATGTGGACCAAATAATTTTCTATTTCTTCTAGAAACTGCAGGTCTCACACCCCCCATGTTTTCCAGGTCTGTTTTGTATTTTCCTGTGCAGCCAGGCTGGCTGTGCTCGTATTGCACCAGCTCTGGCGCGGTGATGAAAAATAAGAACGGAGACATCAGACTTCCTTACACAAACATGGAATAAAAAGGTCCATTTACAGACATCCAGTCCTCAGGTTGCAAACATATCTATCACTACACAGAGCCATGTGGTGAAAACACAACATATGGCAATGTAATCATGACAGTAAATAAAAGTAATTCTCTGTGTCAGCAGCAGGAGAGGAGCCACCACACATCATCCGTATTTGTCTCGCACCAGAAAGGCTGAAGAAGACAAAGGCAGCTGCAATGGGAAGTGATGGACTAAGAGGCTCCAGTGACAAATTTTCTTCTTCCATTTAAGACACAGAAGAAGAATGGGCAGCTTTTCTGATCTTTTCTGTCTCAGACCAGAGTCCTTATTCAGCTGTGGATGAGGAACATCCATGACTTCCATGTGGGAGCCAAGGAGGAGGATTTTTGAGGACGTGTGATGGAAATTTTCCTGAGTCCCACCACTCCACATAGGATTGCACAAGAGAGGAAGAGCCCTTGAGCCCTGAGAAAAAAATAATGACACCTCTTCCATCAATCCATGATGCTCCATCCCTTATTTTCAGAAGCTCCACAGACCACACCTGGTGTTTCTTCAGTCACAGCCCACATCCTAGAGGTCAGAGCCCACGAGATAGAGTTTGGTTTGACCTCAAAAGCACAGGCTTTTCACCCTAAAACTATTTTGCAGCTGAAAACCATTGGCCTCTTTGCTTCCAGCAGGCACAAGCTGGTTTTGTGTCCTTTCCACTCCACTAAGATTTCCAGAGACAAGTGCCTGATATTAAACTCTTTAAACCCACTCTAACTCTATACATATGACTCTCCTGACTTTTGAGAGTAGATTGCTGTTAGTTTTCACTGAGACTCAATCAACTTTGATTAATTATGAAACTTTACAGTGGGATTTTAAGAGTTTATATTCAGAAATCCAGTTCTGCTTCCAGGGAGCTCCACAGACCATCATTTAAGCAGGACCATCTTTGAGGTCTAAGCAAAATCCAGTCATGAAGGCCAGTAGATACAACAAACTGGAGCTGACAGATGTTTTCTCCAGGGCTGAATTTGTACAAAAGGGTTTACGTAGAAATTAATCACCTCACCTTGAGAGAAATGAGTTAAGTATGAAAGGATTAAAGTAACCCTGAAAACTCAGAGGAAAAGTAAAGAAGCTTTTCATAAACCACCTTTTTCTGATACTCAGTAGAGCAAGGCATACGAGGGCTGGAACTCCCCAAAGAATAATCATATCTCCTCCTTCTGTGCAGGGAGCTGAATTTAGGGCAATCTGCACCATCGTATCAACCCCAGGTCCGTGGGGT
>VZTG01001006.1:90188-100366 GCA_013397845.1 Melanocharis versteri | reverse complement strand
CCTCCCCACGCCCCCTCCCCTCCTGCATCCCCAGCCCTGATGGGGCGGGGGGCGGCAGATGCAGCCCGGGCTGCGCAGGCAGCGCCCGCTTTTCCCGTTCCATGCGGCCGGAGAAGGGGCTGGGCGTCCTCGTGGCACTTCCAAAACTGCTGCTCCCCACGGCCAGCTCCCCCTGGGAGAAGGTCCGCGGGATCCTGGGGTCCGTGGGAACTCCCCTGCCCCGCCTGCACCCTGCCCCGAGCCGGCCGCTGGAGTTCTGGGGGATCGGGGCGCTGCTTTTTGGGGGATGCTCTCCGGGAAGGAGCCAGAGGATGCCGTTCCCTCCCAGCCCGAGAGCAATGGCAGAGCGTGGTGGGGAGGAAGGCTGCCCCTCCTCCTCCTCCTCCTCTCTTGAAGAAGGGAAGAAGCCCCAGGGCCTGTCTGCTGCGCCGAATCACCCCGACCCCACCGCCCTCCTGCCAGGGCTCTGGTTTGGGGGTGCCCCAGGCTGGCTCCCCCATTCCCATTTCCACGCGAGGGGTGCTCTCCCGGCTCTCCCAGCAGCAGCTCTGCCCCTCCGGAACAGAGACACAACTTCAGAGTCTCTGAGGGGCGTGAGACACTCCTCCAACGCCTCCGGCGGATCTGCACGGCCGCTGGATCCGAGGGCGCTTTTTTCAGCCCGATATTCCCTTTGCCGCGGATCCGGGGAAGTCTCTGCTCCGCGGGCAGCTCCCCTCCACCCCCGGCTGGCCGCGGGGTGAGAGGTGAGTGCGGCTGTGCCGGCGGCCCCAGCAGCCCTGGCTCTGGGGGTGCTCTTCCTCCCCGGGTGAGCTTTTCCCCTTCCCCTTTTGGGGAATCGGAGTTGCTGGTTACTGGATGAGGTTGTTGGCTTTTCCTGAGGGGATTTGCGCCGTTCAGGAGAGGCCGTGGGGTTGTTCAGCGCCGGGCTGGAGGTGATGGGATGTGGGACGCCCCCGAGGAGCTGCTGCCTCCACCTGGGTGGGATCAAGGCCTCTCCTCTCTCCGCTCTTCCCTGGAGCTTTTCAATCCTTCGTTCTCCTTGGACAGACTCAGCTCCTCCCTCGGGTCACCGCGAGGGAAGCAGTGTCTTGGCACAGCTCTGGCCCGTCCGTGGCGATGGGATGGGGATGGATTTGGAGATTCCTGTCCCCGCAGTGCCAGATCCTGGGCCCTGCCAGGGAGCCTTTCCCTGGAGCAGCACCCGGAGCGCTCCTGGCTGCTCTGAGGAGCCCGGGTGAGCCGCTCCAGCCCCGCTCACCGCGCCCGGGAGCTCCCCGGGATGAGTCCGTGTCCCCATCCCGGGGAGCGCAGAGGGCCAGGGACAGGAACAGGGACTGGGAGAGGGACTGGGAGAGGGCCAGGGCCAGGGACTGCGACTGGGACAGGGACAGGGACAGGGCCAGGGCCAGGGACTGTGACTGGGACTGGGACAGGGACAGGAACAGGGACAGGGACTGGGACAGGGACTTGGGACTGTGACTGGGACAGGGACTTGGGACAGGGGCAGGGCCCTGCCGAGGCTGGGGCGTTGCTGACTGTGACACCTCTCCCGGGACTCGGGGCTTCCCTTTGATCTCCTGCTGTCCCTGACCCCTCTCGGCCCGGGCTTTGGTGAGGCTGGGATGGATCCCGCTGGGATGGATCCCTCTGGGATCGGTCCCCGTAACCTTTTGTGTGCCAGCGTGGGAGAGCTGGCGGGACCCGTCCCTGGCACAGGGGTTTTCCCAGCAGTGCCGTGGACAGGTTTGGGTTCGGCTGTGATCCTCCAAGGCTCACGAGCTCATCCCTGGTCGTGCCTCAGTCCTTTGGAGCTGGGTGTGGAGCACACGGAGAGGGGAAAAGGGAGCTCCTGCATCAGCTGCTCCCGGGGCTGGGATGGGCCCGACCCCCGGTGAGACACCCGAGGTTCCCGGGACAGGCTCCTTTCTGCGCTGCCGGGGATGCTGGCTGCTCCCCACCCCCAGACCACACGCACAGGCCGGGCAACGGCTGCTTCCTCCTCCTCCTCCTCCTCCGGGCGGGCCGAGCGGGGTGCTGGCAGCCGAGTGGCATCCGGGGACCGCTGGGGATACCTGGGCAGAGGGGGCGGGACAGGCAGCTGCGCTCACGGTAATTAGTGGCTGATGAGCTTTAATCAGGCCCTGGGTTGTGCAGGAGGTGGGCGCAGCCAGCCCCGAGTGCCACCCCCGGCCCTGGGCTCCGCAGGCTGTGGGGTCAGGGTGCTTTGTTGTGGCCCCGGCTGCTGTCGCAACCCAGCTTAGGGATCAGATCATCACCTTAATTACCGACAGCGTTGATTGGGCCTAACCTTTCCCAGGTCCCCGGAGCATTGCGGGGGGGCTCTGGGGCCGCCACGTCCCGGCTCCCGGTGCGGGATGTCAGGGGATGCTCTGGCTTCACTCCTGCACTGTTTCACTGTGGGAGGGCAGCCCCTGCTCCCTGCGACCCCTGCGGATCCTCCCGCGGCTCGATCCAGAGGGATCGCGAGGAACACAAAGATTCCTCCAGGCCCTGCAGAGTTTTGGGGTGAAGCACCCCCTGCTCTGCAGGGATCTGGAGGGGCTCAGCCTCCCCACGGCTCCGGGTCCCACCGGGGTTGGGGTTTCACAGGACGCCCTCCTTCCCGTGATGTTTCCCAGTGGTTTCTCGGCAGCTCCCTGGTTTCCAGCCTGGCATCGGGGCCATGGGGGGGGGTCTCTCCTGAGGTTTGGGGGTGCTGTGGGGTTTGGTGTAATGGGTTTGCAGGGCTCAGCCCGGCCCCCAGGGGTGGATTGGAGCTCCGTGGTGTGAGCTGGGGTCGCACGGGGTTCAGCCCAGCCCGGTTTCTGGGGTCACACAGGGCTCAGCCCAGCCTGATTTGTGGGGACACCGAGCTGGGGTCACACGGGGCTCAGCCCAGCCCCGTTTGTGGGGTCACACGGGGCTCAGCCCAGCCCCGTTTGTGGGGTCACACGGGGCTCAGCCCAGCCCAGCTCTCCCAGTCCAGCCGTGCTCAATCCCAGCTCCTTCCTCTTTCACGGAGAAACTGAGGAAAAATAGACATAGATAAATACAGGAAGGGGTCCCCGAGGGGCGCAGGGTCCTCTGGCCGCTGTCACCTCGTACCCCGGCCTGTGCGTGGCATGGCAGCGCTGGCAGTGAGGTCCCCGAGTGTCCCCAGGGCTCCTTTTCCCTCGGGAGACGCGCGGCAGCCCCGGGAGACGGCAGCGGGGGCTGGGGAATGCCCGTGCCGGGGACGTGAGCCGGGTACCAAACCCCGCCGGGGCTCTGGGAACCGGGAGCTCTTCCCTTCCCTCTTCAGAGGCTTTAGCGCAGCTCCAGGAAGCTCTGTCCCCATGTCCCTGTCCATCCCGGCTTTCCAGGAGCCGGGGCGGTCCCACCCGGGGGTCCTGCCCGGCTCTGGGGGGGTTTTGCCGCTGTTCTGCCCCTGGAGGCTCAGCCCCGGCGCTGCTCGGTGCTCGGGAGATGGGGAGCAGGGATCTGGGGGGAGAAAGCCCCTCCAAACGCGGTTGGGCCTCTCCCGGGAGCAGCACGGCAGAGATGCGGTCCCCGGCATCCCCCAGGATCTCCCTCCCCTCCTCATCCCCCCCGCCCGGCCCGGGGCTCCTTTGGCTCGGCAGCTGCTGGAGGAGGATTTCTCCTCCGGAGCGGGGGATGCCCCCGAGCCCCCGGTGGGCAGCAAGGGGCCGTGGCCCTGCTCGGGGTCACCTCGGCCCCGGCAGCGGCCGCTGGGCCCCGCCTGGCCCCGGAGCGACTGCCCGGGTGTGGAGGGAGGAGAGGAGCCTTCCCGGTGNGTTTTGTGCCATTCCCAGCTTTTCCCCCCTTGTTTTGTGCCATTCCCAGCTTTCCCCCCTCGTTTTGTGCCATTCCCAGCTTTTCCTCTCGTGTTTTGTGCCATTCCCAGATTTTCCACCCTCGTTTTGTGCCATTCCCAGCTTCCCCCCCTCGTTTTGTGCCGTTCCCTGTCCCCCCGTGCCGTGGGGGGAATGATTGTCGCGGGGAGCGTCCATCGGTCCTTCCCCGGCCCGGCCGCGGGCGCAGCGCGGGTGGAACAGGGAGCTTTCCGTGGCCACTCCTCCCTCTCTCCCATTAATTAATTTGACATTTAAGCCGAGCTCGTCGCGCAGAGCTCCCGAGCGTCTCGGTGACCTCCGGAGCGGCTCCAGGACGGGAGCTGCTGGAATTGCGGGTGGGAGGGAAGGACGCGGCCAGATCCAGGCAGAGGCGGCTCCTGGGGTGCAGCACCTGCTCCTCGAGCTCTGCTCTGGGGCCTTCTGCGGTCAGGAAGGAATGGGATTGGATCTGGCATCCTCTGGGATGCTCCCTGTGGCTGTGGGAAGGTGAAAGCATTTTTAGAGCTGGTCCTTCCGAGGTTTTTTGTTAAAATTGTCTCCAAAAAAAGTTAATTCTGAGCTGGTTGAGCCAGCGTTGAACCCAAGTGTGGCTCTGCTTGGAGGGGACAGCACCGATCTGGGGGGACCCGAACCTCCCTTCCCACCTCAGCATCCCAGAACAGGTGATCCCAGCTCTCTCCAGACTAGGCTAGGCTCGGCTGGGCTCGGCTGGGCTGGGCTGGGCTGGGCTGTCCCCTCTGCCCTGCCCACGGAGGCCGGCTCTGTTTACATCTCTGTGGCCACGACCAAAGCCTCTCCCTCCCTCAGCGCAGCTTGGCTGCGGCTCAAACTCTTTCTTTCGAGATAAAAATAGTGGCAGCAACCTCAGGGCTGGTGCTCCTGCTCCGGCTGGGCGAGAAACAGGGATTATTTCAGGAAAAAAGGGGAGAAAACCTCAATGTGGGGGAGCCTGGCCGGGAAGCCCCCCTGGCTGCAGCCCCAAAGTGGGACCCGGCGTGGGGAGGAGGAGGCTGGAGCCAGGGAAAAGCCGGGAAAAGCCGGGAAAAACCTCATCTCCCAGGCAGCACGGAGCACAACTTGTTGGCAAAACAGTTTTGTTTGCCAAAAAATGCAGTTTTCCGGAGGAGGAGGAGGGGAACGGGGCTGTGTCAGGAGCTGCTGAGGGAAGGGGGGCCTGGCTGAGGGTTTGGGGGGGTTGGGAGGGATGCTCAGGCAGCAAATGTCAAAAATCCAACGCAGGGCTGCGTTTTGGGGCACGGGAGTGGGAGTTTGGGGCCAAAGCGGGCATTTGAAAGAGAAAAAATATTTTATTTGTTTCTCATTTTTGCAAGTTAAGCTGGAAGGGAACAGAAAGTGCCTGTGTTCGTGTCCCTGCAGAGGCAGCAGGTCTGGGAGCACACAGGGACCTTCACTGCCCCAAACTCGATGTTAATCCACCATTCCCAGCTTTTTAAAGGCAAATCTGGGCTCCTCACGACTTTTCCGGGTGCTGGGAATGGCCGTTGTGACCTCTCCGTGCACCCGTGAAGACCACCCAGAAAAAGCTGGGATAATGTCATTTTTTCCCCCATTGTGGAGCTTTTTTGGGGAATGGCATCATCCAGGTTTTCCTTTCCCCTCTCCCTCAGGCTCCAGTGCCAGGTGAGGGAGAGGTGGGAGGGTTTGGAGCTGGAGCTGGAATGATTGCTCCAGAGCCCTGGCTCCGGCCCAGTGGGAAATCCCGGAGCTGCCAGGGATTTGGGATGGAATGGCAGGGATTTTCAGCAGCCGGGACCCCCCTGGAGGCGGCTCCGAGAGCGAGGTTCCCTTCGTGGCGAGGTCCCCGTGACCGTGGGGTGCTTTGGTGTCACCGCTGCCACTGTCACCTCCTCTCCTCCAGGATTAATCCAGGATTTAACAATTCCAATTTCCTGCCCAGCTTGGTGCGCCCCAGCCCAGGCTGTGTGTGAGGGGCTCTGATGAGCACTAATTAAGCTCTAATTAGCCCCCGGTGGCTGCAGGTCGGTGCCCTCTGTGCTGCCTCTGTCAGAGGATCATTACAAACACCCCGTGCAAACCTGGGGGTCCCGGCGTTAATTACCCCCGGTGTTAATTAGGGAGGGTGCTAATGGGGATACTGGGGGACTGGGCATCCATCAGGGACTCCAGGACGGGGAACTGGGATGAAATGGGATCCTGGGAGGGGTTTATGGGCCACGGGGCCTCTTCATCCCCCCCCCCCCGGCCCCCTCGGCGCNTCACCCCCCCCCCCCCAGGCCCCTCGGTGACGTGGGAATCGCATTCCACTGGGACACCCGGGCTCCAAAATCCCAGATCCACGGAATTCCTTGGGCTTGTTTTCCCTGGAGCTGGGAGGAGCCATTTGTCCCCATTTACCAGTAATGAACTGGTTTGGGTGGGAGCAAGGATGGAGCCCTGGATCCCGGAATCACCCCATGGTTCTGGATCCTGGGATCACCCCATGGTTCTGGATCCTGGGATCACCCCATGGCCCTGGATCCTGGGATTGCTCTGGATCCTGGGATCACCCCCTGGTTCTGGATCCTGGGGTCACTCTGGATCCCGGGATCACCCCATGGCCCTGCGACATTCCCTGCAGCCCTGGGGGCTCAGGGCTGGGCAGGACCCCCTGGATTTTGGGGGTGTTATCAGCGCTGGAATTGGGGTGGCCCAGCCGGTTCTCCCTCTTTGCCCTCCTGCCTTTAATTGGGATTAATGAATCCCTGCTCCTCCATCTCGGAGGGCTGGGCCCTCTCCATGGCCAGAACCTGGCCGTGTGTCCCCAGGTGTCCCGTGGATGTCCCTAAAGCCACCAGGGGTGGAGGTGGGAGGATGCTGGCAGGGCCTGGGGCTGGGATGCCAGGATGGGAGCCGGTGCTGGATTTGGAGCATCCTGAATCCCTTTGTTTTCCATGGCAAGAGCTCTCCAACTCCCAGCCAGGAGGAGGAGGAGGAAGGAGAGAGGGAATCACTTGCACGTGGCACAGCTGGGTGGGCAGGGGTGGACATCGTCCCTCACAGGGACATCCCTGCGTCCCCAGGGACACCAGCCCCTGATCCCCGAGGAAATGGGAATTCCAGGGAAGGCAGGGGGTGCCTGGGGCTGCAGGGAGCAGCTCCAGGTCCTGTCCCCCACCCACCACAGGAGTCTGGGGCTAAACCATGACTTTTTGGGGCTGTCTGTTCAGGGAGATCCTTCCAGCCCTGGAGCACTTGGGAATTGTGCTGGGAAGGGACCTGGGAAGAGAATTCCCATGGGCTCTTCTGTGTAGGCTCTGACCAAGATTTGGTAAAAATCCTTCATTTCTGTGAGGTTTTTGTGATTTTGTTTTTTCCAAGGAGCTTTTTGGCTGCTGGTCCCACGGGCCTGGGGTGAGGCTGAGGGTCTGGCTGGGATCATCCCGAAGCAAGGGAGTCCCAGGAACCCGGATGTGGGGATTTTCCTGCTGATTTTCCTTCTGATCCAACTCCAACATTCCCGACTGCTCTCGCCAGCTCCAGCCAAGGCTGAGTCTGTGAATCCTGTGCTGGAACCCCTGGATGAAAATATTCCCAAGGCCAAGACAGGGAGCTGCTGGTGCTGCCAGGGGCTCCAGGACAGGAAGGGCAGTGGGATTGGGATGCAGAGCCAGCTCCCACCCCTGGATCCACCCCTGGCTGCGGCCCCTGGGCCTCCCCATCCCTCTCCCCCCTCATTCCCTCCCTCCAGCCGGAGTTTTCCCTGGTGGACTGGTTTAAATCGGGATGTGAGGAGCAGGGATGGCAGAGGAGCTGGGCTGGACCCCGAGGATTGGGAAGAAGGGGCCGTTTCATGCCTCTTGCTCCACTTCGGATGCTCCAAGGAGTGAATTCCCCATTCTCAGAAAATGCTTTTGGAGCAGTGGGTGCCTGGATTTTTGTGAGGAGCAGCAGAGCAGCTGCTGGGCTGTCCCTGAACCTCTCAGCCCCATCCTCTGTGCTCTGGATTCAGCCTTAAAACCCCAAATCTGTCCCCAGGCCCCGCCGCAGGTGAGATTCCCCCACGTTCCCCCGCGGTGGGCAGGGAGCAGCGGGATCAGGGCTGACCCTGGCGGGGTCACCCCAAAACCCCCCGCTGCTGCAGGCAGGGCCGGATCCCTCCTCGGCGCAATTCCAGCTGCTCCCATCCCAGCGCTCCAGCCGGAGTTTGCCTGCAGCTATAAATACCTCGGAGCGCAGCAAAGCCCCCGGAGGGTTTGGGCTCTATATTTAGGCTCCTGCAGCACAAAGCCATATTGCACGGAGGCTGGGCACTGGGATCTCCTTCTAGGAACTGGGGGGAGGAGAGGACAGGAGCAGAGGGCTGTGATGGGGCCTTCCCGTGTGGATCCAGGGCTGGATCCTCCCCCCGCAGCCGCTGTCCCACCCAGCTGCTCCAATCCGGGCGTTTCTTCCCCCGAACCCCAGCAGAAGTTGCTGCCTGAGCGTGGATGGAAAGGGACATCAAACATTTATAGGCCTCGCAAATCAGCAAGGAAATGTCTGGCTCGGTTAAAATAGCAGCAGCAATTAGAGGAGAGGAAAAAAACAAAGCCCAACTCAACATCCACGGCTCGTGTGTTATCCCAGCATTTTCCCAGCGCTTCCTGTCCTCAGCCGGGGTTGCAGCTCCGGGATTGAGCTCCCCAAGCCCATCTGGGGGACGGGACAAGCTCTGAACCCCCCAAACTGGTCTGAAACCACGACCTCGTGGCTCTCCAAGCACATCCCAGCCTCAGTTCTGACCTAAACTGAAAGGGCAGCAAGAAGTTAATTGGGTTCCCTCTTCTTTTGGGGTTTGCAGCGGGGTCAGTGCTTCCTGCCTGCCTCTGGTCGCTCCCAATTAGGGAAACCCCAAATCTGAACTTCCCCGGTGCCCCAGTGGGATTTATCCCGCGAGGACCAGTCCTTCCCCTCCCTCAGGGTGAGGATGGGGCAGGAGGTGAAGGAAAACAACCAAATCCCGAGGATCAGGGGAATTTTGCTGCTGCTTTGTTTGACCCGGGATCTTCCAGAGGAAAAATCCGCTGTTTCTCCAGCGGGCAGCAGGGCACGAGGGTCACGCTCGCCTGCTCAAGCTTCGCACTTCCCTGCATAAAAATCAGGGCTTTGGTGATTTTTCGTTGTTTTTCCTTCCCTTTGGCAAAGGTCAGAACCTGAGCGAGGAGCAGAGCGAGCTCTGGGGTGAGGAGCAGGTTCAGGATCCAGGACCAGGCACGGATTGGGGCTCTCCCTGCCCCAGGTTTTTGGGAACCGGGGCTTGTCTGGCACAGCTCAGGGCTGGTGTGAAAAAGAGGGAAGAAAATTCCTGGAGGGGAAACTGAGGCAGGAAGAGCAGGGCTGGGTGAAGCAGCTGGAGGCGCTGGGGTGTGACAGCCACAGGGACCTGGACGGACACGTTTTCCTGGCCCTGCTGATGTGTAGGGAAGGGTTTGCCAAGGAAGAGAAGAACTCGGCAGGTGGGAATGAAGGTGGGCCTGGCTGGACTTGGAAACGAGGGGTCAGTTGGTGTTTCAGGCTCAGGAATTGGCTCCGTTTGCTTTTGGAACGATGCTCCTTCCCAACGGGATCACCCCAGCCATGGAACCCATGGGGAAAATCTTCCCGCTGTGAAATTGGAACTTCGGGTGTTTCCTTCACCCCCTGGCCTGGGAGCGTTTCCACGGTCCCGTTTTGAAGGTTTCCCTGCTGGCTTCAGAGCTGGAACTGCTTTTCCAAGCACAAGGTGGATCCTGCAGCTCTTGGAGCAGAGAATTTGAGGAACGGGGATGGTCACTGCAGGGAGAGGAACTTCCCTGCTCTGTGGAGAGGCCAGGAACATCTCACTGGAGGAACAAGCTGAGGATGGGGTGAAAGGAGCAGCTTCTCCTGCAGGTGGCTGCCAGGGAATCCTGGTGCCCTGGGACCACATTCCCTCGGGATGGAGTTCTCCCTGCTCTCATTTTGCTCCTGCTCTGTTGGGTTGTGGGCAGGAAGAGCTGTGGGGTTTGAGGAGGTGAGGCTGGAGGCCAGGCCTGGCTGGGTGGTGTCGGCCTGGGATGCTGGGAGCCATTCCCATGTGGAAATTCTGGTACCTGTCCCTGTGTGGGGATGCTGGGAGCCATTCCCATATGGAAGTTCTGGTACCTGTCCCTGTATGGGAACGCTGGGACCCATTACCATATGGAGATGATGGTACCTGTCCCTGTGTGAGGATCCTGGTGCCCATTCCCATGCGGGGATCCTGGTGCTCATTCCCATGAGGAGATCCTGGTGCCCATTCCCATGGGAGGGTCCTGGTGCCCATTCCCATGGGAGGGTCCTGGTGCCCATTCCCATGAGGAG
>VZTG01001006.1:8087-37007 GCA_013397845.1 Melanocharis versteri | reverse complement strand
GAACTCAAATTTCCCTCCCCAGAACCCAAATCTCCATCCCTGGAACCTAAATTTCCCTCCCCGAAACCCAAATCTCCATCCCTGGAGCCCAAATCTCCATCTCTGGAACCCAAACCTCCCTCCCCAGAACCCAAATCTCCATCCCTGGAACCCATATCTGCGTCCCCAGAACCCAAATCTCCGTCCCCAGAACCCAAATCTCCCTCCCCGGAACCCAAATCTCCCTCCCCGAAAACCCAATCNTATCTGCGTCCCCAGAACCCAAATCTCCGTCCCCAGAACCCAAATCTCCCTCCCCGGAACCCAAATCTCCCTCCCCGAAACCCAAATCTCCATCCCTGGAACCCAAATCTGCCTCCCCAGAACCCAAATCTCCCTCCCTGGAACCCAAATCTCCCTCCCCAGGAGCTCCTCCTTCCCTTTCTCCTCCAGCTTAAGGCGATAAAACTTTGGAGACGTAACCTGGGCATTATCTGCCTTTTTGGATAATGTTCAACAGGAATTTTAGTCTCGTCTTTAGCTCCAAAATAAAGATAAATTCAGCTGCCTCTCTCCCACAGGCTGCTTGGATTTTCAGGCTGCAAAGCATTTTTCTCTGTGCTTCTCCTGCTGGGGCAGATTTTTTTTTTTGCCCCTGGTTTATTTTGTTTGTTTCCCACTCTGCCACAGCTCCTCAGCATTCCTCAGCTTGTGTTACATCGGGAAATTTCTCCCTGTGGAAGAATCCCCTGAATCCAAAGCATTTTCCAGAGGTGGGACCTAGGGGCTGCTCCTATTTTCCCCACAGCTGCTGGAAGGAGCAAGGGAAAAAATCCTTCTCCGTCAGGGATTCACCCAAATATCCCAAACCTCCTCCCAGGCTGCACCTGGCAGGATATTCCCCCTCATCCCAGCCTGTTTCCCTCCTGCTTGAAGCGCAGCAGGAATTTCGTGTATCCTGCGTTGGGGCAGAACCATCAATAACAACATTTATTTCTCTCTGCTTGGAAAATAAATAAATTTAAAAGCTGCCCCTGTAATTCTTTCCACAACCCCGATATTTTTCTGTGGGGAAACCTCTTTTTTGTGCCCTCCCACCTAATCCTTCAATGCTCCTGCAGCCTCAAATACATCTGGCCTTGCTTCTCCCCAAGACAGAACCTGCTTCCCACAAAACCTCCCCGGAGACACCAGAGCTGGCTCTGATTAAATGGGCCACGGATTTAATTGGACAGCAGATAAAGGATCCTGTCCAAAGGTGATGTTTCCATTGCTGTCCGATCCCTGGCAGGGCTCTCCTGCCGTGTGTGCTTGAAAAATCACATTTTCCCGAGGGATATTTGTCTTTTCCTCTCTTTTTTCCTCCATTTTTTTTTGATAGGATCTATCTGGAAAAGTGGTTATTTCTCCAATTCCCAGATTTAAAAGGCAACGTGGGCTGTGTTTGTGTGGGCTTGGACAGGCTGAAATCCTCCCTGGAAAAGTGATGAGACCCCACTTATCCAGGGATGATGATCCAAGGATTTGTGGGAATCTCTTGCTTCCCAACACCACTCTGGGGAGTGTTTTATTGGAGTTTCCAATAAAAGCGTGGAGTTCCCAATAAAAGCTTGGAGTTCCCAACACAGGTTTGGGGTTCCAAATAAAAGTTTGGGGTTCCCAATAAAAATTTGGAGTTCCCAATAAAGGTTTGGAGTTCTCAATAAATGTTTAGAGTTCCCAATAAAGGTTTGGGGTTCCTAATAAAAGCTTGGAGTTCCCAATAAAGGTTTGGAGTTCCCAATACAGATCTGGAGTTCCCAATACAGATCTGGAGTTCCCAATAACGGTCTGGAGTTCCCAAAAAAGGTTTGGGGTTCCCAATAAAAGTTTGGAGTTCCCAATAAAGGTTTGAGATTTCCATTAGAGGTTTGGGGTTCCCAATAAAGGTTTGGAGTTCCCAATCAAAGTTTGGAGTTCCCAATCAAGGTTTGGGGTTCCCAATAGAGGTCTGGGGTTCCCAATAAAGGTCTGGAGTTCCCAATAAANGGAAGGAATTGTTCCCTGGGAGGGTGGGGAGGGGCTGGGCTGGAATTCCCAGAGCAGCTGGGGCTGCCCCTGGATCCCTGGCAGTGTCCCAGGCCAGGCTGGATGGGGCTGGGAGCAGCCTGGGACAGCGGAAGGTGTCCCTGCTGTGGAAGGGGGGGAATGGGATGGGATTTAAGATCCCTTCCCACCCAAACCACCCCTGATTCCATGACCCGGAGCACTGCCAGCCGCGCTGGGACACGCCCTGTGCCACCCCAGTGTCCCCAGCGCTGGCACATGCCAGGGTCCTGCTCCGAGCCGGGGATCCCGTGGGAACCGAAGCAGGGACGCTGCTGATCCAGGCAGGAATTCCCGTGTGGGAGTGTCCCCGCAGCCCAGTCGGGGCCGCGCTCTCCCCGCAGCTCCCAGCGGCATCCCCAGCTCCTGAGTGGGGCCCTGGATCGGGAATTGTGTGGAGCCAGGAGCTCCCGTCCCTGTGGCTGCCTGCAGGAGCTGTGCCCAGGAAGACATGGAATGCTGAAGGAAGAAACTGCCCCTTCCATCCTGATTGCTGATTCCCACAAAAAAAGAATGGATTCTTTTTGGAAATCATTAAATGCATGTGTTGTACCCAGCATGGTTCATTACATGAAATCCTGGAATGGTTTGGCTTGGAAAGGACCTTAAATCCCATCCCATTCCATGGGCAGGGACACCTCCCGCCTCCCAGCCTGGCCTGGGACACTGCCAGGGATCCAGGGGCAGCCCCAGCTGCTCTGGGAATTCCAGCCCAGCCCCTCCTCACCCTCATGGCCAGGAATTCCTTCCCAATATCCCACCCAAATCTCCTCTTTTCCAATTGGAAGCCATTCCCTGTGTCCTGTCCCTCCAGGCCTTGTCCCCAGTCCCTCTCCAGCTCTCCTGGAGCCCCTTCAGGCCCTGCAAGGGGCTCGGAGCTCTCCCTGGAGCCTTCTCCTCTCCAGGTGAGCACCCCCAGCTCTCCCAGCCTGGCTCCAGAGGGGCTCCAGCCCTCCCAGGGAAGGATTTCCCCCTGAAGAAATTCCCACATGTGTCTCTACATTTTCCCTACAAACGCTGCCGCAGCAGCCCCGGGGGTTTTCCCCGTGCTCATCCATCCCCACATATCCCAGCTCCAGCGCCCGACTCCTGCCTCCCTCTCATTCCAGTTACTCCCCAGTGCTGCCCAGAACCCTCCAGGTTTTTCCCAGTGGGATTTCTGGGGAGGCAGGAAGGGAACAGAGGAATGCGGCCAGTTCACCCCACAGCGAACCCGCGAGCGCTGGAAGGGCTGTCCGGGGATTTTCAGCACTGAGTTATCAGCACAGGCTCCTTGATGGGGAAAATCCTTGTGAAGGGAGGAATTCTGTGAAGGGAAGAATTCCGTGAAAGGAAGATTCCTGTGAAGGGAGGATTTCCTTGAAAGGAAGATTCTTGTGAAGGGAAGAATTCCATGAAGGGAAGAATTCTGTGAAGGAAAAATTTCCATGATGGGAAGATTTCTGTGAAGGGAAGATTTCCGTGGAGGGAAGATTTCCANTGAAGGGAAGAATTCCATGAAGGGAAGAATTCTGTGAAGGGAAAATTTCCATGAAGGGAAGAATTCTGTGAAGGAAAAATTTCCATGATGGGAAGATTGCTGTGAAGGGAAGATTTCCGTGGACGGAAGATTTCCGTGAGGGGAAGATTCCTGTGAAGGGAAGATTTCCATGAAGGGAAGATTTCCATGAAGGGAAGATTCCTGTGAAGGGGAGATTCCTGTGAAAAGAAGAGTTCCATGAAGGGAAGATTCCTGTGAAGGGAAGATTTCCGTGGAGGGAAGATTTCCATGAAGGGAAGATTGCTGTGAAGGGAAGATTGCTGTGAAGGGAAGATTGCTGTGAAGGGAGGATTTCCACGAAGGGAAGATTCCCGTGAAGCTCCCCCAAGCCAGCCACACACTGAAATCTAAATGTCCCAAATCTTTTGGCTCTGACAGCTGGAATTTGCCTCTGGAATTTGCTGGGCTGGAATTCAGGATTGAGAAAACATGGTTGGTGCAGGCCTGGACTGTTCCAGGTGTGAGGAAGATGAGGAGGATCTCCCCTCAGAGCAGCCCCTCTGGGCACTGGGAGCTCCCCCAGGTCCCTGATCCCTCCTGGATCCCAAACTTCCCGAGAAGCCCATGGCAGGCCCTGTCCAGAGGGCAATCCCGTGGGATGAGTGCGCGGGAGCAGCAGGCTCTGTCCAGAGGGCAATCCCGTGGGATGAGTGCGCGGGAGCAGCAGGCTCTGTCCAGAGGGCAATCCCGTGGGATGAGTGCGCGGGAGCAGCAGGCTCTGTCCAGAGGGCAATCCCGTGGGATGAGTGCGCGGGAGCAGCAGGCTCTGTCCAGAGGGCAATCCCGTGGGATGAGTGCGCGGGAGCAGCAGGCTCTGTCCAGAGGGCAATCCCGTGGGATGAGTGCGCGGGAGCAGCAGGCTCTGTCCAGAGGGCAATCCCGTGGGATGAGTGCGCGGGAGCAGCAGGCTCTGTCCAGAGGGCAATCCCGTGGGATGAGTGCGCGGGAGCAGCAGGCTCTGTCCAGAGGGCAATCCCGTGGGATGAGTGCGCGGGAGCAGCAGGCTCTGTCCAGAGGGCAATCCCGTGGGATGAGTGCGCGGGAGCAGCAGGCTCTGTCCAGAGGGCAATCCCGTGGGATGAGTGCGCGGGAGCAGCAGGCTCTGTCCAGAGGGCAATCCCGTGGGATGAGTGCGCGGGAGCAGCAGGCTCTGTCCAGAGGGCAATCCCGTGGGATGAGGGCTCGGGAGCGTGAAGGCAGCATCGAGCTGGGCTGTCAGCAGCAGTTTGTCACCATCCTGAGCTCAAACCCCTCCTGCTGCTTCTCCGTGCCACCTCCGCTGTGAATTCATCCTGGTGGCAGCTCCAGGGCTGATTTCCACAGGGAGCAGAGCCCTCAGCATGTCCAGAGGGCCGGCATGGCGTGGATGATCCCGGATTTCAACGTCCCTCAGTGGGGAAGGAATTGTGCTGGAATGGCTCCTGGGATAAGCTCCTCCCCAGGGTCACCTGGCTGCTCCCTGCCTGCTCTCATCTTTTATTTATGATGTTGCTTTCCTGCTCTATTTTTACCAGAGGACAGCCCCAGACCATCCCTGCAGTTTTCCCCACGTGGGATTCAGGATTTTCCATCCTCGTCCTGATATTTCCGCAGTTCATCCCCAAGATTTCCTCAGAACGTGGATGAGGAATCTGATTTTCAGAGTTTTCCCTAACTGACATTTTCTCAGTTACTTTCAGGATGTTTCAAAGTGCCATCAGTGGGAATTTTGGGAGCTGCCAGGTCACATCCAGGGAGAGAACAGCAGAAAGCCCTCTGACCCCAGAGCGAGCTTGGGAACGAAATCTGGCTGGGAATGTTATCCCAGAATCAGGGATTGGGCTGGCTTGGAAGGGACCTTAAACCTCCTTCCTTCCTTCCTTCCTTCCTTCCTTCCTTCCTTCCTTCCTTCCTTCCCTCCCTCCCTCTTTACAGCCGCTCTAACCCCCTTTCAAACGATGTAATTAGAGGAATATTAATTATTTTTATATTAATTCAGCTGAAGGGGTGTTTCAAACCCTGTTGGTGCCATCTGGATTCGGACGTGTCCGGTCTTCTCTGTCCCCATTGGCTTTGGGTTAATCCTGGGAGATTTATGGGAAGAACTGGAGGTTTTCCACTCCCAAGTGTTCCCAAATGTCACCAACCCAGAACGTGCCAGGAATGAGATCCTTTTGCCAGGCAGCTGAGCCAGGGATGGCACAGAATGTTCCGAGGTCATTTGGCACTGGAATTGGAGGGATTGGAGCGTGTGGAGAGGAAAGGAACAGGAAAAGGCATCAGAGACGGATTTATGGGAAAGATAAAGGGAAATCCATGGCCAGGGAGAATCTCTCAGGCTTCAGTGCTCAGAGCAGCTCCTCCAGATTCCCTGGCTCCCACCCTTCCTGCTTGGTGTCCTTTGGAGAGGGAAGCACTTTGGAGCTCTCTGGCAAATCCAGACCGGGGAAAATCTGGCTGTTTTCTGGAGAAAAGCGGGATCCTGGCTCTGCCTGGATTCAGCCAGGCTGCCCAGAATTCACAGGGAAAGCCCTGCCTTGGGATTTAGGATGAGCTTTCCAAAGCGGAGATGGGCTGAGTTGGAATTAAACCTCAAACCCTTCCAACATCTCAGGAATGTGAATTTTAGGGAATATTTCCACCTCGGAACAGCCCCCAGGAGAGGGCCTGGAATATTCCAGCAGGACACGACCACGGCCTCACCTGCTCCAGGTTTTAATGGGAAAAAATACCCCTTTGATCCGCTCTGTGCATCCCACATCCCTCATTCCAGCACCCCCGGCATCCCAGCTTTTCCCAGGACCAGTTTTGGGCAGGGAATGGTTAAGGGCAGCCTGGAAATCCTCCCCAACTCATCCCAAGATGTTTTTTCCCTTCCCCTCCCTCAATCAGGACCCGTAATTGGGCTGAGGGGGTGATTAATTCCCGGCCTTTGAGTGTGACCTAAATCCAATCTCGCTCCTCATCAGCCGCCTTTGTTCTTGGGCCGGGCTTAATCACTCGTCTCGCTAATCCAGACTGATTGTGCGCTGCCTTTCACACAGCCTCCTTCAGAGCAAGGCGAAAAGAAACCCGGGAGAAGTGGTTTCCTTGGGATTCCTCCTCTTGCGTGGCTCCAGTCTCCCACCCCGGTTGCTGTGGGAGGATTCCGGGGCCTCTGGATTGGTTCGAGTGTTGTTGAACTGGGATCAGGAGCCGTTTTTGTTCCTTTAAATTTCGGGACGATCTAAATTCCCCCGAGACTCGGCAGCAGCGCTGGGCAGGGCTCGTCCCTCCCCTCGACCCAACAAAGCCGGGTTTAGCCCGGCTCCTCTGGCTGAAGGAAGAGCTGGATCCTTCTGGGGATTTCAGAGCTGTATTTTGGGATGGCGAAGCGCGTCTGGAGGGTTCCAGAGTCACCTCAACCCCTCAATGCCTCAGGGATGTGAATTTTAGGGAATATTTCCACCTCTGAAGGGCCCCAGAGCCACCTCAACCCTTCCAATACCTCAAGGATGTGAATTTTAGGGAATATTTCTGCCTCTCGAGGGTTCCAGAGTCACCTCAACCCATCAGTGCCTCAGAGGTGAGAATTCAAGGGAATATTTCTGCCTCTGAAGGGCTCCAGATGCACCTCAACCCTCAGGGATTTGAATTTTAGAGAATATTTCCACCTCTGAAAGGCTCCAGAGCCACCTCAACCCTTCCAGTACCTCAAGGACGTGAATTTTAGGGAATATTTCCACCTCTGAAGGGTTCCAGAGCCACCTCAAACCCCTCAGTACCTCAGAGGATGTGAATTTCAGGGAGTATTTCCATCACCTTCTTGTCATTCCTGAGGCCCAAAATGCAGCTCCCAAAATGCAACTCCCGAAGTGCAGCTCCCAAATTCAGCTCCCGAATTCTGCTCTCAAATTCAGCTCCCAAAGTGCAGATGCCAAAACACAGCTCCCAAAATTCTGCTCCCAAAACGCTTCCCAAGGCAGTGAGATCCATGGGTTGCTCTGTTTGGGAGGTGATGCTGTGCAAAGGCCGCTCCTCATGGCCAGAACTTTTCCAGGAATCAGCAGTGATTTTCCAGGAATGCCCGGTGATTCTCCCTCCCCACATCTTCCTTCAGCTCTTGGGGGGGATGAATTCCATGTTTTCTGTTGCATTATCCATTCCCTGCCTTGTTTTGCCAATGGAGCAGCTTTGGTTGGCCCCAAGGAGCCCTGGGAATGACGGATGGCCCTGCCAGGGAGATGAAACATCCCATTTACGGCGCCCTGGCTCCGGAATTCTGACAGCAGCGGCACAGGAGCGGCAATAAAACAGTCCTGGAGCAGAGGGAAAACAGGGATTTCCATCCTCAGCTCATTCCCGAGGGAGAAAAGGGCAGGGAAAGGCAAAAACAGCGGAGGGAGAGGAAATGGGCTGGAAAAGGGAGAGGAAGGAGGGAAATGATCAGAGGAGGAAGTGGAAAGGAGTTTTAGGGATTTGGAGGGAATGAGCTCCGGGCCAGCTCAGGGCCGGCAGTGCCGGAATTGTGGCGGAGCGGCCGAGGATTGTCCAGCTGGGAGCCTTGGGGGCCATGGCCCCGCCACTCCTGCTCCAAGGGGCAGCTTCTGACGGGTCGTTGTGGGGTTTTTTTGGGAATTCTGGCTGCTGTAGGTGGGTTGGAGCTCGGGGTGTGTGAGAATGGTGGCTCTGCCCGGCTGCTGCTTCCCTGCAGGAAGAGCAGACGGGAGAGCCCGGAGCGGCTCTGGGGAGGCAGAGCTGGGCTGGACTGGGCTCCTTCGGGCTGGAGCTGCTCCCAGGACCAATCCTGGATGGAAACCTCGCTCCTGAGGTGGGATGAGAGGCCCCGTCCCCTCCTGGAGCTGGGGCAGCGCCAGCTCTGCTTCCAAAGCTCTCCAGGCCCCGGGAAGAGGCTCTGCTCCTCTTCCAGCCCTGATTTTGGCTGAACCCTGCGCAGCTCCAAAGCCCTGGGCAGCGGGAATGTTCCTCAGTCCGGGGAGCAGAGACTCCAGGGCAGGCTCTTCCCAAAAGCCCTGGGCTCCCCGGTGAAGAGCACCAGCTGCTGCCATCCCTGCCGGCATTCCCGGAATCCAGGCACGGCCGCAGGCCCGGCCGGGCTCAGAGCCGCACTCCCCACGGGTGTCTTTGTCTGTTTGCCGGGGTTTTTTTGGGAATCCGCGGAGTCTGGCAGCTCCAGAGGAAGGAGCCACTCTGTGCCAGGCACCAGGACCTCCCTCAGCTCCTGGGAATTGCACAAATCCCTTCCCATGCCTGTCTGAGCAGGATGCGGGGGTCCAAGACTCCCTGCAGCACCACAAACTGCTCCATCAGTGATCTTGGGATTCAAATATCCAACGTTAACCCTCAACATATTACTGGAAAACTGTTCAAAACGCCATAGGGAAGTGGGGAATTTTGGCTGCCTGGATGTGAAGCCAGCCATGGATTTTTGTCCCAGCATCCAACGATTGTCCCTTGTCACCGCAGCAGCGCTGGGCTCCGCTGGAGCGTGGCTTCTCCAGGAGGGAGCTCTCCCGGAACTCCGGATCCAGGATGTTTCAATATGGATGAGCTGATGGAAAGCAGCCGTGAAGGGAGGAGCATAGCTGATGAGCCAGAGTGGGAATTTGCTATTCCTGAATTAATCACGGCAGGAGATGAGGCAGACGCAGGAATTGCCTCCCTCCCGGAGCACTTGAACGGAAAATCCTCCAAGATTCCCTCTGTGACTCTTCCTCCCCTGCCTGGCCTGGCTCTGCCTGTGCTCTCCCTGTGTCTGCTTTTCCTCTTTCCAGCCGTGTTTGGGGATTTGTTTTGCTCTTATTCCATAACTTCCCCTCTGTATTCCTGCCTGGAGCTCTGAGCTCGTGCCAGCCCTCCCCAGATGTTCTGCAAACCGGCTGGGACAGGGTCTGGGACAATCCCCCAGTATCCTGCTGCTCTGGGGGACATCCCGGAGGTCCAGGAGAACCAGCTCCTCCTCTCCCAGATCCTCCTGGATGGACGGAGCACACGGAAAATCTTCCTGCCCAGCAGAACTGAGGGCTCCCACCCCACTGCTGCTCCCTCAGGGATCAGGGAGCCCTTCCCAGTACAAGCACCGGGCCCAGTTCGGGGCTGCCAGGGCTTGGTGGCACCTGAAATCCATGGAAAAGGTTCCCAAACACCCCTTGGAAAGCAGCAGGGAGGGAGCTGCAGGAGTTGGGGTCCCACATCCCAAAATTTTCCTTCCCTCCCTGCTGAGAGAATCCCTTCCCGGGAGCTTCCAGAGCCCAAACCCAGCTGGGTGCTGCACCCAAACCCCATCTGGGATGATCTGAGAGCAATTCCCATCACCAGGATCACGGGAAAAGGGATCTTTTCCCTTCTACAGTGATCCCGTGTGACCCCATGGATCCTCTCAGATCCTCCTCAGGTTTGTGATGCTCCTCTCACCTCGGATGGGGAAACTGAGGCACAAAGAATGGGGACCATGAAGGCTGGAAAATCCCTCAAAAACTGCCACATCCACACATTTTTTCGGATCCTCAACGCAGGGAATCAGCCACCCCTGCAACCTGTCCTTCCTGGAGAGCAATTCCGAGGGGGAAAACGGACAATCGATTTATTATTAAAATAAAATTTAAAAATTATTCCAGTAAGCAGAGCACCCCCTCCCCAAATTTCCAACCTCAGCAGAGCTTCCCCAGCTGCTTTACGAGCACGGGGTGACCTTTTCCATGGAGACAGAGATGTTCATTCAGCCCCAACGCGACGTGCCCGAGCCCGGGGATCCTGGCGGGCCTTTTCCAATTTTCCCTGATTTATGGAGAGCCCGGGAAGAGCTCGGCGCTCCCGGCCCAGCATCCCGTCCCTTCCAGATGGAATTTCCTCCCCCAGCGCTGATGCTGGACCCGCAGCAGCACCCGGAGCCCTGCCGGGGGTCTGGTGCAGCAGAGCTCGCTCAGCTCCAAGGCCAAGGGATGGAAATGGGAACACGGCCTGGGAAAAGGAGAATTCCCGGGAGTGGGCTGTGGCTCACGGAAAACGGATCCTCCCGAGCAGCCCCGTGCAGGGCAGGGGCTGCGGGGGCGGTCACCGCCGCTCCTTCCGCCACCTCCCGATCGTCAGCTGCCCTTGGAGGGGCGGCTCGGGGAGGGCTGGGGGATTCCCGACTCTCCATGGATCCCCTCACCCATTCCCACCCCGCCGGGAGCCGCGGAGCCAGCGGGGGCTGCAGGAGTCTTGGATCGGCCGAGGGGAGATGGGGAGCAGGGAGAGACGGAGGGAAGGAGAGAGAAAGGGAGGCAACGCAGCGAAGGAGCTGGAATCAATGGTCCCTGTGGATCCCTTCCACCTCAGGATATTCCATGATTTTACACTTTGATTTTTGAGCTGTTTCCCATCTCCTCCGCCATGCTCTCACCCGTGTTCCCGATAGCTCTGCTGCTTGGCTGACCCAAATTTTAGGCTGTTCTGTGCAGGGCCAAGAGCTGGACTCAATGATCCCTGTGGATCTCTTCCATTTCAGGATATTCCATGATTTTACAATTGGATTTTTAAGCTGTTTCCCACTTCCCATCCACGATCCCAACGGCTCTGCTGACCCAAATTTTGGGGTGTCTCTGCAGGCAGGAGCTGGACTCGATGATCCCCGTGGATCTCTCCCATCTCAGGATATTCCATGATTTTACAACTGGATTTTTAAGCCAATTCCCGCCCTCCATCTCCTCTGCCATGCTCCCATCCACGATCCTGATGGATCCACTTAGGAGCCAATTCGGCCAGCAGGGAAAAGTGCACCTGGATTCTGCAGGAATAAAGGGCAGGAGAGCTTGGATCAGGCTCCTCCAGGAAATTCAACAAACGGAGCTTTGTGAGGAGGATCTCTCCTCGTTCTTTTTTTCCTTACACTTTCTTTTTTTTCTCTCTTTTTTGGCTTCTTGCCACAGAAAGAAAAAAAAAATCTGGGGCAAGGGGTGACGAGGAAACTGAATTGTGACGAGGAAACTGAATTTAGGTCAATCAGGGAAAAAAAACCCACCAGGCAAATTAAAAAGGAATGGATTTCCTTGGGATTTGAAGCGTTCCTTTAAACTCCTGGAAAATGAAATGGAGAAAAGCCTCGATGGGAAAGGTCGTGGTGAAGCTGAGAAGGGAACAGCGGGGTTTTCCTTCGCGTGTTTGACTGGGAGGGGAGGAAGGCTGGAGTCTGAATCCATGATTTTCACAGCTCCAGGAGTGGCAGAATGGCCATCCCAGTGCCTCCCAGGGCACTCCTGTGCACCCCAGTGCATCCCAGTGCCTCCCAGTGCCTCCCAGTGTCTGCTGGCAGCTGGAACAACCCTTTCTTGTCGTGCCCCTCTCTTTTCCCGGTGATTTCCAGCCCCGGGGAAGCCGATGCCAGCTGGGCCGATGCCCGTCCCGCCTTCCCAGCGCTGCCCATTCCAGGCTGGGAGGCTCCGAGGGCTCCATCCTTCGGGGTGAATCCAGGGAACATTCGCCCTCTCCAGCCTCACTGTGCTCTCACCCGTTCCCAGGCACACCTGGAGCGTCCTTGGTGACACCGGCCGGGAACGTGGCCGGGAGAAGGGGCAGGGATGGGTTTTCCCTCCCTCTCCAGCCAGGGATGCAGAACTGCTCCAAAGAGCCCTGCTCTGCCTCCAGGAGGAAACCCCAGCCCCACTCCTCACTTCAGCATCGTCCTTTCCCTTCCTCCTTTCGCTGCTCCAGCAACATTCCCAGCCCCGCTGGGATGGCTCAGGGAAAATCCTGAATTCCCTATTCCTCTTTGGGCTGTTGGGATGGCTCAGGGAAAATCCTGAACTCCCTATTCCCTTTTAGGCTGCTGGGATGGCTCAGGGAAAATTCCAAATTCCCTATTCCCTTTTAGGCTGCTGGGATGGCTCAGGGAAAATTCCAAATTCCCTATTTCCCTTTGGGCTGCTGGGACGGCTCAGGGAAAATTCCAAATTCTCTATTCCCTTTTAGGCTGCTGGGATGGCTCAGGGAAAATTCCAAATTCCCTGTGCCCTTCGGGCTGCTGGGATGGCTCAGGGAAAATTCCAAATTCCCTGTGCCCTTCGGGCTGCTGGGATGGCAGCACGGGCATTCCAGGGGAGAAAATGAGGCACGAGAAGGGAGAAAGGACAGATCACAAACATTCTAATGGATTCAGGGAATTCAGGATGTCAGTCCGAACTGGAACAGGCTGCAGGGAAAATCCTGGCTGCTGCCCTTCCCTGACTTCCCGTTTTCCTGGCTTTGTCCCACTCAGGAATAGCTGCAGGCCACTGGAGGAGAGGGGAGGGCTGGAAACCTCGCGGAGAGGGACAGAGCCTCAAAGGGGCTTTGGCTGGAGCTGGGAATTCCAACCTCCCCACAAAGGGCTTCTCCTGCTTTTCATTCCCTCTTCTGGCTCCTTGTCCTGCCCTTTCCGCTCTGATCCTGGGCCTGTGCGCACTGGGAATGATTTGGGATGGAAAGGACCCTAAATCCCACCCAGTGCCACCCCAGGGACACCTCCCACTGTCCCAGGCTGCTCCCAGCCCCGTCCAGCCTGGCCTGGGACACTGCCAGGGACCCAGGGGCAGCCCCAGCGGCTCTGGGAATTCCATCCCAGCCCCTCCCCACCTTCACGGGGAGAATTTACCCCAAATATCTTCATCCTGATCCTCACAGGGAGGAATTTACCCCAAATATCTTCATCCAAATTCTTGAACCGATGAGAGGAGCGAGCCAGGGGCGCCCAGAGGAGAGGGGCTGAGGGGATTTGGGGTGAGCAGCACAACCCACGAGCCAAAAAAACCCCAACTCCTGTTTGAAGGTGCAGCAGGGGCTCAGCCAAGTTGGACTTGGACACTGCCAGGGATCCAGGGGCAGCCACAGCTTCTCTGGGAATTCCATCCCAGCCCCTCCCCACCTTCACGGGGAGAATTTACCCCAAATATCTTCATCCTAACCCTCTCAGGGGGGAATTTATCCCAAATATCTTCATCCTAACCCTCTCAGGGGGGAATTTATCCCAAATATCTTCATCCTAACCCTCTCAGGGGGGAATTTATCCCAAATATCTTCATCCTAACCCTCTCAGGGGGGAATTTATCCCAAATATCTTCATCCTAACCCTCTCAGGGGGGAATTTATCCCAAATATCTTCATCCTAACCCTCTCAGGGGGGAATTTATCCCAAATATCTTCATCCTAACCCTCTCAGGGGGGAATTTATCCCAAATATCTTCATCCTAACCCTCTCAGGGGGGAATTTATCCCAAATATCTTCATCCTAACCCTCTCAGGGGGGAATTTATCCCAAATATCTTCATCCTAATTCTCGAACTCTCCAATCCACCCCTGGTCTGTCTCCTCTTTGTGTCTCTGCTCTCCTGGGCTGCCTCCCTGCTCCTCACCCTTCCCTGCTGCCCATCCAACTCCTTGCCATTGTCTCAAGCTGCCTCCAAAGGGATGCTCACCCTTTAAACCCTGTTTTTGTGGCAGTTTNAGGGACCCTAAATCCCACCCAGTGCCACCCCAGGGACACCTCCCACTGTCCCAGGCTGCTCCCAGCCCCGTCCAGCCTGGCCTGGGACACTGCCAGGGACCCAGGGGCAGCCACAGCTGCTCTGGGAATTCCATCCCAGCCCCTCCCCACCTTCACGGGGAGAATTTACCCCAAATATCTTCATCCTGATCCTCACAGGGAGGAATTTACCCCAAATATCTTCATCCAAATTCTTGAACCGATGAGAGGAGCGAGCCAGGGGCGCCCAGAGGAGAGGGGCTGAGGGGATTTGGGGTGAGCAGCACAACCCACGAGCCAGAAAAACCCCAACTCCTGTTTGAAGGTGCAGCAGGGGCTCAGCCAAGTTGGACTTGGACACTGCCAGGGATCCAGGGGCAGCCACAGCTTCTCTGGGAATTCCATCCCAGCCCCTCACTACCCTCACGGGGAGGGACTTACCCCAAATATCCTCACCCTAATCCTCACGGGGGGAATTTATCCCAAACAAGCCCGCAATTAGCGCTCGGCAGATCAGCGGAGCCATTTCCACTTCAGCTCCGATTTTTCCCTTCCCTCTCCCCTCCCCTCCAATTACGGAATTAGAGGCAGAGAAAAGCAGGGGTGGCCCTTGGGCTGATTGCTGCTGGAGGTGCCCGCGCGGGGGAGGGGGGTAATTAATGCTAATTAATGCCTAACAACCTGCCTGGCGTTGCCAGCTCGCTTCATCTCCCACGTGGAGCCGGAGCATTGCTCCCTGCATTCCCAAGCCTGGGAAAATTCACCTGTTGGCAACTGAATTTTTTACATGTTCAGAACCACCTGTTTCACCCCAAAATCTGCCAGGAGCCGCAGCGAGCTGAGAGAATTTCAGCCTCTGAAGGGCTCTGGGCTGCCTGAAAATGATGAATCCCAAATATCTTCATTCCAATCCCTACAGGGGGGAAATTACCCCAAATATCTTCATCCTAATCGTCACAGAGAGGAATTTACCCCAAATATCTTCATCCTAACCCTCTCAGGGGGGAATTTATCCCAAATATCTTCATCCTAATCCTCACAGGGGGGAATTTACCCCAAATATCTTCATCCTAACCCTCTCGGGGGAAATTTATCCCAAATATCTTCATCCTAATCCTCACAGGGGGAAATTTATCCCAAATATCTTCATCCTAACCCTCTCAGGGGAGAATTTACCCCAGATATCTTCATCCTAATTCTCGAACTCTCCAATCCACCCCTGGTCTGTCTCCTCTTTGTGTCTCTGCTCTCCTGGGCTGCCTCCCTGCTCCTCACCCTTCCCTGCTGCCCATCCAACTCCTTGCCATTGTCTCAAGCTGCCTCCAAAGGGATGCTCACCCTTTAAACCCTGTTTTTGTGGCAGTTTGGGATCTTCCTGGGGTTGTTTGGAACAGCTCTGGTGAGGAAAATCCCTGGAGAGGAGCAGGAATGAGAGGTGTGAGGGTGGTCAGGCGCTGCCTCCCTGCTCCTCACCCTTCCCTGCCATCATCCCAAACCGCCTCCAAAGGGATGCTCGTCCTTTAAACCCTATTGTTAAACCCTATAGCTTCCTTTTAGCGCTCCTCCGAATCCCCGAGCCCTGTGAGAGGCTGGGATTAACAGGCGCCGAAATAAAAGGGGGAGGAACACCCACAAAGGAAATCAAAGGCGCCACGGGGCTCTGCTGGTTTGTTTTGGCAGGTCTGGCTGAAGTTGAATTATTTACGGCACTTGGAGAGCAGCAGAGCGGGGCTGCCACGCGTTTCGGAGCAGCAACGGAGCCTCGACCGCAGCACCTCAGTAACGGCTCTGAAATCCCGGGGAGGCTGTGGGGTGCCGAGGCAGGAACCAGGTGGGATTTGGGGAATATTGCGCATCCAAACAGGACTGAAAGCTCCGGGGGAAGAGCTTCCTGTGTGGGTGGTTTTGGGGCGGGGAGGTGGGGATGAACCTCCAAGGAAAGGGACTCGCCAGAGATGTTGGGACGAGCAGCCCTTGTGTAGCTGGGGGCGTTGAGCGTGGCTTTAAAAAGCCCAGCAGCCTCTTTAGGATTTGGTTTAGGGAACCCCCAGCTCTTTCCTTGACCAGCTCCAGTTGTAAACCTGGCTGGCTTGAAGTTGAAATACTGGAGCTGCGTTTCTCTGATATGTAAGAAAAAAATCCTTATACATGGAAATATTTATATAAAGGCTGCTTTGGAGGTTGTTTTGGGAATAGAGTCGGTGAAAGCACCTGGAATTCTCAGTTTAAGCACAGGACGTCGCTCCCAGCCAGGCTCAGAGAAAATCCCGGCTCAGCACGAGCTGCCCTTGGGTTTGCACGGCACAGCTCCGGTGTCCTCGCAGGAACAGCTCTGCCTTTCACCCCATAAACAAATTGCAACCCCACCCAAAGGCCAATTCCCGCTGCTGCCATTCCCTCAGGGAACAGAGCCGCCCCTTTTTGCCTTTCCCCAGGCTTTGGCTCACCCAGGAGCAGCCCCAGCCAGCCAGGAAAAGCAGCACTGGGGAGTTCGCTCCTATTTAATGGGCCCTCACTGAGGTCTCTGGGGTCTCCAAGGGCTTTTCCAGCCCAGAAAACACCGGGAGAGCTTCAGGTCACCCCGAGAGGAGCTTTGGGTGCTCAGATCTGTGGATTCTGCATAGCACAGGATGGGGGCAGAGGGCACAGTGAGGGATTTGGGACTCTCTGCTCAGGAAGAGGCAGCAAAACGAAACATTCCTTGCCTGGAGGCATCTTTGGGATAAATAAATCCAGCAGCTCCCCTGCCAGGCTAAATTTTCTTCCAGGTGCCCGTTGATGGATATTAGGGGCTGTTTCCTTCCATTCCCTGGTTCCTGCCCAAAAAACCACAGTGGCCTCTCTTTCCTGATGGGAAAGAGGCACAGGAAGGTCCTGAAAGTGTGGGAGGGAATGTGGGGAAGGGGATGGTAGGGAATGGGAAGGGGATGTGGGAAATGGGACGTGTGGATGAGGGGAAGGGATGTGGGGAAGGGGATGTGGGGAAGGGAATGGGATGTGCTCCCAATATCCCGGAGTGACCCTGGATATGCTGCCGGGTTGGTTTTTCCTGCGGGCTGGACTCACACAGAGGTACAGCCATGGAAACCATTTAGCCTCAGCGTTTTCAGCCCAAATTTGTGCTGGGCCACAGCAAAAACCCTCTGTGGTTTTCCAGCCTGGTTCATCCCTGCGGGGAGCAGCACTCGGTGCAGCGATCCCACAAATCTCCAAGTCTCTGCTCATTGGGAACATTTCCTGGCAGGACATGGACTTTTTTTCCGAATGGCTGGTGGGGCTGGAAAAACCCATTTTGGACAAATCCTGTTGCCCCACTGAGCTCCAACCCCCCCCCAAATCAGGGCCACCAATGCTTAATTAACCCTTTCGTGCTGCTGGGTGGGGAATTTTTGGGGCAGGAGCTTGGCAGAGGAATTCCTGAGCTTCGATAAAGTTTCAATAACCTTTGAGCTGCCTGGATAAGCAGCCTGGAGCAGGAGGAGCAGCCAGGGATGGGCGCTGCCAGCTGGGCTTGGGCACCACCACCAGCACTTGACCTTTTCCTGCTCTTCCATCCCTCCGGAGACAAAACTGGCTGGAGACGGAGCCGGGACCTCAGGGAAACGGAAACCTTGGCAGCTGTGGTGGCTCTGGGAGAGCTGCAGGGCTGGGACGTTGGGATTTCACCTCCTCTCCCTCTCCTTGTCAATAATTCCTTGTCCTGGGTGGGTTTCGCTCCGGGAAGGGGATGTTGGGATGTTGGCAGGGGCCTTTGGGACCCTTTTTTCTGCAAAGTCGGCATTGAAAGGAGCGGGGTTGGGGCTGGGAGCTGAACAAGGGGCTGTTGTTCCCAGGCCATTCCCAGCACAAGAATGAAGTTCAAACAAACAACAGGAGACTGTTCCTGGTGCTTTTAAGGGGGAACTCCTCGGCCTGGGATGGTGCAGGGCTAGAAATGTCCGGGAGTTCCAAACCGGTCCCAAATGGTGCCGGGGAAAACCTCGAGGGCTCAAGCATGGAAGTGCCAGCGCTGCCTTGAAACAACTCACACGTGTGGGGGGTTGGAGTTTTAGAGTCGGAGAATCCTGGAATGGTTTGGGTTGGAAGGGACCTTAAAGCTGGGGTCCTGCTCCATCATCCCAGGGGTTCCTGATCCATCATCCCAGGGGTCCTGCTCCAGTATCCAGGAGGTCCTGCTCCAGTATCCAGGAGGTCCTGCTCCAGTATCCAGGAGGTCCTGTTCCATCACCCAGGGGTTCCTGATCCATCATCCCAGGGGTCCTGATCCATCATCCCAGGCATCCTGCTCCATCATTTCAGGGGTTCCTGATCCATCACCCCAGGGGATCCTGCTGGGTTCCTGCTCCATCATCCATGGGGATTCTGCTCCTTCATCCCAAGGGGATCCTGATGCATCATCCCAAAGGGGCTTCTGCCAAGGTCCTGCTCCATTATCCATGGGGTCCTGCTGAGTTCTGTTTCATCACCCCAAGGGTTCCTGCTCCATCATCCCAGGGGGATCCTGCTCCATCATCCCAAAGGGATTCTGATGGGCTTCTGCTCCACCATTCCTGGGTTCCTATTCCACTATCCCAAGGGGATCCTGCTGAGGTCCTGCTCTGTCATCCCAGAGATCCTGCTGGGGTCCTGCTGTGTTCCTGCTCCATCATCCCAGGGGGATCCTGCTCCATCATTCCAGGGCTCCTGCTGGGTCCTGCTTCATCATTCCAGGTTTCTGCTCCATCAGCCCAAGGGGTTCCTGCTCCACCATCTCAAAGGGATTCTGCTGGAGCCCTGCTCCATCATTCCAGGGTTCCCATTCCACCATCCCAAGGGGATCCTGCTGGGGTCCTGCTCCATCATTCCAGGGTTCCCATTCCACCATCCCAAGGGGATCCTGCTGGGGTCTTGCTCTGTCATCCCAGAGGTTCTGCTGGGGCCCTGCTCCCACATCCCAGGGGTTCCTGCTCCATCATCCCAAAGGGGTTCCTGCTGGGTCCTGCTCCATCATCACAGGGTTCCTAAAAAGCTTCTTTTTCCAGGTATTTTTTGGAGTTTAGGCACAGAGAGTGCAATCTCTGCTCCTTTCTGCAGGATGGCTCCCAGAAAATATCATTATCTGTTTGTTTATTGAATTAAAGGAGGTTGGAATGCTCTCCTGGCCCTCGTGCCATTCCTGCAGGATAATGGGAACACATTTGGAGCAGTTATTTATCCAAGCAGAAAACCTTAATGTGTTGGGATGTGGCACTTGGAGTCCAGGAACGTCCAGTCCATTAAGCTGGAACTCAATTAGCCAAGAAAATGGAGCCTAATGAGGGTCTGGGGCTGCAGGGAACACTGGGAGAAACCCATCCTCGTTCCCAGGATCCCAGGGCTCTGTCCTGCTTTTCCAGGATCAGGGAGGACCTGCCGCGATACAGGAAGGGGGAGGGTTTGAAACAAAAGGAGGTTTGGTTTAAACTGGGTGGAAGCAGAGATTTTTATGATTTGGGTTTAAAATGCTGGCACAGGTGCCCAGAGAAGCTGGGAGTTCCCGATATCCCACCCATCCCTGCCCTCCGGCAGTGGGAAGCCATTCCCTGTGCCCTGTCCCTCCACCCCTGTCCCAAACCCCTCTCCAGCTCTCCTGGAGCCCCTTTAGGTAAAAACCCCAATCCTGGAGCACCAGTGGGACAGACTCCAGCTCCACACACAGCCTGTTCTGCTGGAACCATTCCCAAATCCCTCCAGGCCAGGCTTTTCCCTGTTTTTTTCCTGCTTTTCCCTCTCCAGATCCTGCTTAACCCCCTCAGTTCATCCACCTTTTTTTCACCTCTCCTTTGATGTTTTTGGCAGCTCCAGGACGCTCCTGTGGCCCAGCTTGCCAAAAAACCTTCCCAGTAAAATCCATTTGAGCTCCAGAGGAGACCATTCCTGGCACCCAGTTTGCTGCCCCCTGTCAGAGTTCCTGCAGGCTTCCATTAAATCTGAGATGGAAAACAACCCGGAGAACAATGACAATTTGTGATTTGAAAAGAGATAGGTTTGGCTTTAAAGGTATTCCCAGGGAATAAACAGAACCCTGGAATGGTTTGGGTGGGAATGGACCTCAAATCCCACCCAGTGCCACCCAGGAGCTGGGGCAGGGATAAAGAGCCTGGAACTGGGAGCTGGGACCCCCTCACCCTCCCCCAGCAGTGAAAGGTGTCAGAAAGGGGAATAATTCCAACTTCTCCCACTGATTTCCACTTTGGATCCACCACCAAACCTCCCCAGGAGCGTGGGCGTGACCTGGTCACCCCCAGGCTTCGGGAATCATGTAGCTCTTCCTGCTGGATTTAGGAATTGTTTGTGGCGGGAGCCCTTTCAGCCGCTCATCCCACACACCCTGGCAGAGGGCAGATCCTCCCAGTGGAGTTTTCTCCACGGATATTCCTTTTTTTCCCTCAGAAATGCCGCTGGTTTCGAGCAGTCGCCCCCCCACCCCGCTGGTATTTTGGAAGCCAGGCCTCGTAAAACGTCCCCGGCGTTTCTGCGGGTGGAGTCCCCTCATCCCTGCTTTTCCTGCTTGTCCCTGTGGGACAGTCGCATCCCAGGGAAGGCATCCCTGCTTTTCCTGCCGCCACAGCTCTTCCCTGTGGGACAGTCGCATCCCCGGGAAGGCTTCCCTGCCTTTAACCCCCAGCGCATCCCACTGCAAGCGTCTCCACCGCAGGGAGACAAAGAGACGAGTTCTGCAAAGTGGCTGAAAGGGCTCTTTGTTCTCCCTCGGGCTGGGGCTGCGGCGCCATTTCCAGTCCACTTCAAGTCTCCCTTTCATTTTTTTTTTTTTTTTCTCCTTGGAATTCAGTCATTTCAGCCATTCCCAGCTCCTTGCAGGAGCTCTTCCGAGTGGGGAAAGTTTTAAAGCTGATTTTCCCCCGGGAGCCCTCCAGCCGCTGGCTGCGGCGGGCCCTGGCCCAGCCGTGCTGATTCCTCGTCCTCTTGGATTCCTGGGAGAGCTGCAGGACACGGAATGAATTCCAGAGGTGTGGAAATCACGTTCCAAAGGGGTGCCAGTAACCTGGGTTTTGCTGCTCTCTCCACCCTGTTCTGCTCCCTCAGTAGTGACTGGCCAAGGGCTCACAGGAGGACTCTGAGGTTGGGATTAAAACTTGTCAATAATTTTTGCCGTTTCCTCCTTTTCCTTTGTTTTCCTCTGAATTAGGTCTGGGAACAAGAGGAATTGATTCCTGCTAAGCCCTGAGTATCCTGTTGCACAACATTCTGATGGATTCACAGCGAATTCTGTGCCAAAATCCTGTGAAATGAGCTGGGGGGGTGAGCTGAGCTCTCAAAGAGCTGGGGAGGCACCGCTCAGCGGGGATGGCACCTGCAGATTGTGCCAAGACCTCTTCCAGGCCAAATTATCCAACATTTTCAGCAATGATCTGCAGGAAAATCACTGCTGATAACACCGGGATCAGCAGAGCAATCAACAACGAGGAAGATGTTGCAGTCAGAGCGATCTGATGCCCTAAATAATTCAGATTAATTCAAACGAGGTGGAATGGGAATCAAAATAAACTCAAGGTCGCCCATTGAGGAGAAAACGAATGACGGCCAGGCCTGGGAAACACAGACTTATTTGTGGGAGCACAGCTTCCGACAGGGGAGTGGACCTGGGGTGCGAGAGCTGAGCAGGAGCCCCGCAGAAAAGAGGGCTGAATATTAAATGTTAAATATTAAAAGGGGGATTAATGGGTGGGGAGTTGGGAACTGACTTTGCCCGGGTCGGGGGCTGGCAGAAAGTCCTGGAATTCGGCGCTGGCGTTTTGCAGAAGTGGTTAAACATCCAGGGGGGCAGTGGGAGCCCTCCTAGGGCTGCCAGGAGCAGCAGAGCTCCCTCCTGTGCTCCCTGTTTTTAGCTCATCCCTTTAAGATCAAGGGATAACTCCATTATTCCACCTAAAAACTACACCAGGGGAAAATTCCAAGGTCTAAAGGGCTCTCTAATGGTGCAGGGATGGACAGAATGCGGCCCTAATAACGGAGAGGCCCGTGGAAATGAGGGAGGCGGCCCCACAGGGCTGAGCAGAGACATTCCCTGCTTTTATCTGAGGTTTTGAGTCAGGAATGCTCCGGGAAAGAGACAAACCCTGATTTTAACAGGGCCAAAACGGGGGAGCGGGATGGAATAAAACAAAAAGGGGACCTTGTTCCGTGTGCTGTTGGATTTGGGTCCTGGCCAGGCTGCTGGACCTGGTTCAGCTCCACCATCACACCTTGATGAACGCAGGGAAATTCAGCTTTAACTGGCTGCTCATGACATGCTCCTGCTGCTCCTGAGATGTCCCTGCTGCTGGTTGTGTTTCACGGCTGGAGACGGGAGGTGGCGGGGAGAAAAGGGAGGCTCCAGGCTGGCTTGGGATCAGGACTCTCCATAAAATTTATGGAACCCTTGGGGTTTCATTTTTAAAAGTAAATATGGGATTAGAAGGGAAACAGGCTCTGAGGAAGTTTAGGAACATGGTTTCCCACAGGTGTGTGAGGGTTGCACTCAGGAATTCCAGGGGAGTCCGTGGGCTGGGGGAGAACCCTGGAATTGGGATATTGGGATTTTGGGATTCAACTCTGGACTGCCCTCTGGGTGCCCTTGGAGGGGGTTCCTGGCCCACATCCCCCTGCTCCAGGCTGGGAACACCAGCAGGGCCTGGGCTGTGCTGCCCCCACACTGGAAGAAGCCATGGGCAGATCCTGGGGAATTCCACCCTGGAAAGGCTCTGCAGCTTTCCCTGGATCTCCACCCTGCTGGTCACAGGAGCTCCAAACCCATGGGATGTGCCAGGAGCTGGGATGGGGGCTGGGATAGGCACTGGGGGCAGTCCGAGTGCTCATCCAGCAGCAGCTTGGGGGACTCCAGGAGACCCTGGACAACGCTGGGAAAATCCTGGGTCCTTTCCAGAGGTTCCTGGGAGCTCCTGGTGGGATTTAGTCCTTGCGCAAACCGTGGAAGAACAGAATGCAAGGTTGGAAAACCCCCTGAGATCATGGATCCAACCATTCCCAGCACTGCCCAGGCCACCACTGAATGTCCCCAAGTGCCACCTCCAGGTGGATTTTAAGTCCCTGCAGGGAGAGGATGGACCCTGCTGAGCTCTGGCTTCTCCTCTCCTGCCTCCAGGAGTTCATTCCTCTCCTTCTGGGACTCGGGGATGAGGAGCTGGGAACGGGCAGCCTGTCCAGGGATTACAACCCTGTCCCTGAGGGGGGAATTGAGGAGCCTGAGGGGAGGAGGAGGGATGGGCAAATGTCACACGTGGAGGGGTGGGAATTGTCCCTGCTCGGCTGGGTTTGACAAAGCTCAGCTTTGTTACACCAAAAAAAATCCCCTCCCGAGCTGCTCTGTGGGGTCTGAGTGGGACCAAGAACAATCAGGACCCCACAGGGCTCGCAGGGAGGGTTTGACACATAAATCAGAGGAGCTGTGCCCTCCCCAGCCCCAAAAACCCTCCCCAGGCTCAGACCTGGCCACAGAGCCTCTGCTGCCAGCAGGGATTTGAAAGCCAGCCACAAGCAGGGAAAAAGCCCCTCTAAAACTCAGCCCCACCCCAAAATCCGGGGTTCTGGGACGACTCGGCGGCGTGGCTGAGTGAAACCACCAGGGCTGGCTTTGCAGAGCTCCCCACAGAGTGCCCCACGGATCAGCCAACACTCCATAAACCCCGGAGTGGGAGGCCTGGGTCCAGGGAAAGAGCAGTCTCCTGGCAGCCGGCTGGGAAAACAGGCGTGAAAGGGGAAAAAAACACAAGAAGTCAAATAAAAATGGTAAAAATGGCACTGGAGGAGGCTGGAACAGCAGCACATTCCAGCCCTGTCCCTCCTCGGCTCCTGGGAAACGTGGAGGAGACTCAGGGAGAATCCAGACCCTGGAAACTCATGGGGAAGGGCTGGGAATACCAGCAATTTCTCCCAATTTTACTGATTTCTGCAGGAATAAACACTTTATTTGGTGTAAGGCAGCCTGACACTCACCATCCACAAAACTCCCTGGAGAAACGTCACCCTCCTGATCCTTCTGTTGGAAACAATATAACTTTTAAATTTTTATTTTGTCTCTCTAGTTAGGCTTGACTTGACTTCGCCTGGGGGAAAGTTTTTAATTTAGTTTTTTAGGAGATGAAATCACTCCTTAGATCACTCTAAGGTGATGGGCTTAACGTAGCAACAGGCTGAGAGTAGCCCAAAAATACCCCGAGAGGTGAAAGGCCATCAAGGGAACATCAAGGGAACACCAGTGGCCATCCTCGAACATCTCCCCTCAGATGCCAGAGTTGGAGACATCTGGTCCCGAAAGGACTGAGCAGAAAATGGAAGAATGAAGATCTAATTAACATAGGAAGAATGAAGATCTAATTAACATCGGAGGCGAGGAGATCCAGATCCAAGGGGAAAGAGAACACTGGAGGTTGCTCAGCTCGGGACCAATGGACTGTGAAACAGCGCATCTTTATGGGGTTTGACTGGATAAAGTTTGGGGGGAAATCCTGCAAAAACATGTGTGTTTGGAATATTTTCCTCGGCACACCCTGGCCAGAAAATAAAGTAACGCCTGATTCTCTATCACTTCAAATGTAGTGCTAGAAGGTTTCATTTTCTCCCCGATTTTTGGTGACACTTCCAGGATGGAAGGAGCAGAGCTGAGGATTTCCTGCCTCCAGAGAAATCCCTGGGATTCCAACCTGCACCAGGACTGAGCCGAGCTGAAAACTTGGCCCATCTTTTAATTTTAGTATTAAAAACCCTACAGAAGCAGATCCGAGGTTGGGGTTGGCAGCGCTTGGATGCTGTCATCTCCAAAGTTTTCTTTTACTCGAGGAGTTGGGTTTTAAATGGAATTTTAATTTTTTTAGGGAACCTGGCCAAGGCGGAAAAGCTTCGTGTAATCCCTGAGGAAGTGCTGGGCACTACCTGGAGACCCTACAGGTGACACAGAAAATGTAGGACAGCTACAGGGGTTTGGGATCACACAGCTACAGGGGTTTAGGATCACACAGCTACAGGGGTTTGGGATCACACAGGTACAGGGGTTTAGGATCACACAGCTACAGGGGTTTGGGATCACACAGGTACAGGGGTTTGGGATCACACAGGTACAAGGGTTTGGGATCACACAGGTGCAGGGGGTTGGGATCACACACGTACAGGGGTTTGGGATCACACAGGTACAGGGGTTTAGGATCCCACAGGTGNAGGTACAGGGGTTTAGGATCACGCAGCTACAGGGGTTTGGGATCACACAGGTACAGGGGTTTGGGATCACACAGGTACAAGGGTTTGGGATCACGCAGCTACAGGGGTTTGGGATCCCACAGGTACAGGGGTTTGGGATCACACAGGTACAAGGGTTTGGGATCACGCAGCTACAGGGGTTTAGGATCACGCAGCTTCAGGGGTTTGGGACCAGGGGGCAAGGAACGGACCTTTTCCTGGTGGTTGTCCCCGCACCGTCCCCTCCCCTTCCCGGCAGCTGATTATCTTCAGATATGCAAAATCATGCAAATGAGGCTATAAAGATGGTAATTATGCTGAAGGAATTAGCTGCTCATTAACGCCAACTTCCTGCTCGATTATTTTCATGGCTGTCCCTCCTTCGGCGGCCAGAGTGAAGGGCACGTTCCGGTCCCGATATTCCCGGGATTCCCACAGATTTCCTGGGAATTCCCTTCCCCACGAGGCTGCTCAGTCCTTCCCCACCCGCCCGGTGCGGCGGACCGGGGACAGGGACACCTCTCTGGCCCCTCCGGTCCCTCCAGGGCCGTGGCGATGTCCCCAAGGGCAGGACACGCCTGCGAGTGGCACCCGCTCCATTTGTCACTGCACGGCTTGGATTGTGTCCCCAGTGGGATGAGGCTGATGGAGAGCTCGGGATTCCTCAGGAAAAGAGGAACTGAAAGCCCCGGGAGGCGTCAATGGCCAGAGGGGTTGGGAAACGCCTGTGAGGAGTCGTTTGTGACAGCCGGGACACAGCCGAGCCCCTTCCCGCTGACAGGCGCTGCCACTCCTCGTTTTTATCCACGGATGTGCCCGGACCGATATCCCAAATCATTCCTCACGCTGGCAACTTCCATCTCTATCCGCTGCCTGGAAACTGCCGGTGTTGGAACAACTAAATTCCACCCGCGGCATTGACACGAAAGCCGGAGCTGCGAGCGGGGTGTCGGGTGCCCTGCCACCCTCGGGGACACGGATTTGTCACACTGCTGGGATCAAATGTTGACATCGGAGCTGGCTGCACTTCCAGACACAGCAAATCCCGCCGAGGGATGGATTGGAAAAGTCGCAGCTCGTGTGACACCTCCCAAAGGGACATTGAGGCTGATCCGCCCCAGGAGCCCCAGGGGAATCAGGGAAGGAGCTGAATCCAGGCTGGGAAGGGAAGGTGGAGCAGGAGAGGGCGGGTGGCTCCCCCTGCACGTCCCTGTCCCTTGTCCCGGACAGGACAACGGGAATGGGAGGGCAGGGGGAGAGCAGGACAGACAGATCCCTGCCGTGCCACCCCACCTTCGGGGTTTGCAGCTCCGCGAGGTTTCTGGGCAGTCATTTCCCCTCGAGGGGTTCCCTTCCCTGCACTTCCCACTTCCCCGCGGGAATTCCCGCAGGCAGGAGCTCCAGGGAGAAGGAAGAGCTGCCCCCCTTGGTGTGCTTTGAGTCTGCCTCCTGCCGACATCTCCCACATCCCGTAAATCCCACTCTGGGGAGGTGCCACAGGACAAATCCCCATTTCCAGCTGGTTTCACTGCAGGGATGAGGAGATGCTCCTGGAGAGCGTGGCTCTTCCTCATCCCATTTGGATTTTATTTCCGTTTTATTTAGACGGGGAGGACAACAGAGCCAGAACCTGGCCAAACCCTAAAGTTGGGATGTTTGTTTTCCAGAGCCGGCTCTGTTCCCTGCTCCAGGCCAGTGAAGCCGTGCCTGGAGCACAGCAGAGGAGGAAAAAGGAACATCCCGAGGTGGGAACCGTCCCTGCCTTGGACTTTGGAGTTGCCACTGTCCCACCGTGGGACACGAGCATGGAAAAGCTCCTCCCTGAGCCAGGGATGAGCTGCCAGAAGAGTCTGGGAGCTGGGAAAAGGAAAAGAGCCCTGGAAGAAGAAATTTCCCAGGAAAAGTGTGGGGTTAGTGGGAGGAGAGGCGCAGCAGCAGCTCCTTGTGCTCTGTAATTATCAGCAGGGGAACAGAGCTGAGATCGGGAGCTGCTTTCGTCCAGCAGGAAAAAACCCGGAGAATCCAGCGGCTGGAGGCTGGAATTAGCAAAAACTGAAATGTAGGATGCAGATAAGGCTGGAGATGATTAACAGGCTCCCTGATGAGCACGGCTCAGCCAGTGCGGGAGGGCCCAGGCCGGGGTTGTGCCTCTTGTCCCGGCACAGGGCAGGGCTGGTCCCCGATCCCTGGGATCCGAGCTCGGATTTGCCAGGACATGGGGAGACACAGAAAAGTCCTGACCGGGGTATTTTCCACCCCACAGGCTCCAAACTCACAGTTCAGCATCACAGGAGGAGCCACATGGGCTCAAACCCTCTTAAAATCAGGGAACCACAGAAGATGCTGAGCTGGGAGGGACCCCCAGGGATCATCGAGGCCTCAGCACCCCAAAATCCCCCTCTGTGCCCCAGAACATTGTCCCAGTGCTCCTGGAGCTCTGGGGCTGTGACCCGCGGCTGTCCTGCTCCCAGCAGCTCCCAGTTACCGCAGCCCTGGCACAGAGGGGACATCAAACTGGGAGTGGGACACAGGGGACATCAAACTGGGAGTGCTCCATTCCTGGGACACAGGGGACATCAAACTGGGAGTGGGACACAGGGGACATCAAACTGAGAGTGCTCCATTCCTGGGACACAGGGGACATCAAACTGGGAGTGCCCCGGCCCGGGGACAGAGGGGACATCGAAGCTGGCAGTGCCCCATTCCTGGCACATCGAAGCTGGCAGTGCCCCATTCCTGGCACACCGGTGGCTGTGCTGAACAGGCCGTGCTGGTGCCAGAGCTGTTCCGTGGGCTGGGACGTGCCCTGGGCTGTGCCCCACTGCCCTTCTGGGGGTTCGGTGCCAATTGTGATGATTTTCCCTCAGCTCCTGCCTCGCAGAGATGGCAAAGCTGCACGGGACACCTCGTGCCCCATTAATTTCATGGACTGCAGTGGCTCACGGCTGAGTTCTTTCCCAGATCAAGCATCGGTTTAGGCGCGACTCCGTGCTTGGGCACAGCGGGGGGTGTTTTATTGGCACTGTGGATGCCTGGCTGGCTGTTTCTATTCCTTAATAAAACCTTCTGGCAGAGCTGTGGCTCCTCGCTGCCTCCCAATTAGGGCGAGAACGAGCAGTGCTGGACTCTGACACAGAAGTTTATGGAAGCAGCCGAGAAATGCAGGGAGACCTCCAAGAACAATGAAGGTAGAGCTGCTGGCTGCTAATGAGGAGGAAATGGGATATTTTTAGCTCCCCGAGAAGGTGGAAGGTGACAAAAAGCAACAGAAGAACAGAAAGAAAATCCAGGGACCAATCCTGGAAGCCAAAAAGCGATGCCAAGAAAAAAAAAGAGCGAGGTGATTTTCTGCAGGGTAATTCCTGCAGGGATGGGGAGGAGGGGGCCGGGGGTGACGAGGTCTGGATCGGGGTTTTCTTGGATCAGAGAAGATCCTGAGAATCTGGGGAGAGCTGAGGCCCCTTGGGCTGGAGCAGGAGCAGGAGCGGGGCTGGGGTGCAGCCAGCAGAGCTCAGCTCCCGAGCAGGGGAAGCCCTCCCAGACCTTGGGAGCAGAATTCCAGCTGCCAATCCTGCAATCCTGGCAGGGAGGGAGGGAAGGAAGAAAGGAAGGAAGGAAGGAAGGAAGGAAGGAAGGAAGGAGGGAAGGA
>VZTG01001003.1:204178-215953 GCA_013397845.1 Melanocharis versteri | reverse complement strand
TCTGGGCTTTTGGTGCTGCTGCTGTTGCATGAAAAATAGTGATTTACACCTTTTAAATCAGCTACTGCTTTTTACAGGATTGCAAAACAGTTCCAAAATGCTGTGGTTTCAAGCAATCCTTGCAATTCTACTCCACTCTGGTGAGGCCCCATCTGGAGTTCTGCATCCAGCTCTGGGGTCCTCAGCACAAGAAAGACGTGGAGTTGCTGGACCAAGACCAGAGGAGACCACGGAGATGCTTCAAGGGCTGAGTACTTCTGCTGTGGAACCAGGCTGGGAGAGCTGGGAGAGTTCTCCTCCAGAAGGGTCTGGGGACACCTTATGGCAGCCTTTCAGTACTTAATGGGGCTTTGGAAGAACCATGGACACAGATTTTTTAGCAGGGCCTGATGTGACAGAACAAGGGATGATGGCTTTAAACTGAAGGAGTGTCAGTTTAGAGTACATGTAAGGAAGAAGTTTTTTTATGCTGAGTGTGGGGAGGCCCTGGCACAGGTTGCCCAGAGCAGCTGTGGCTGTCCCTGGATCCCTGGCAGTGTCCAAGGCCAGGCTGGGTGGGGCTTGGAGCACCCTGGGACAGTGTAAGGTGTCCCTGCCCATGGCAGGGAGGTGGAATGAGTTGAGCTTTAAGGTTGCTCCTAACCCAAACCATTCTGGGATTCTATTTCATGATTCTAAGTCGTGTGTCATGTTGGGAAGAAGATGCATTTGTGATATTAGATAGGACCAGTTCTTGTCTGGGGCAGCTTGTTGCTGCTTAGTGGGAAATTATGATGTGCATTTCTTTTCTCTCTCTGCCAGCAGCTTCACTTCCAGCGCATCGAGCACCAGAAGATCTTCCAAACACTCTGGTTCCCTGTTGAACATGAATCCAGGAGCTTCACTTCCAGTGCATTGAGCACCAGAAGATCTTCCAAACACTCCGGCTCCCTGCTGAACATGAACCCTGCCCTGCGTTCTCTTTGGCGTCTGTGCTGGAGACTGCCAGGTCCTGAAAAAAAAGTGTGCAGGAAAACTTCTGGCGCTGGTGTCGTGCCAAGGTGGGTGCTAGTGCTGAATCCTGACACTGCCTAAAACCTTCCCTCTCCTGGGGTGGGATTTGCAAGGGAGATGCTGGGTAAGGGGAGCAATAAATAACGCTGTTTTCCCAGGTGGGATGAGATCCAGACCATGGACTTAAGAGACCAGAACAAGACCTAACAACTAACTGCTGAGTCTTGGCAGCCTTCTGTGGTGTCCAAAATCCTGGGAGGGGGGAAAACATCAGGGACCTTTCCGTGTCTTCGGACTCCCGTGGCTTTGCCCGTGTGACCAAAGGCCGGGCAATCAGCTGCCCGTGGGCAGGATGGTTAAACCCAGGGAAAACGCACTCGGATTTCGCAGCGTTTAGCTGAATAAAATGAAATATCCACCTGATGGCAGCAGAGAACGGGGAATGGGAGAGCCCGGGCTGGGTGAGCGGTGGCCGGCCCCGCTCGCTGCTCAGTGCCCGACGTGCGTCGGGGGATTCCCAAAGAGTGGAGCGTGCTTTGGTGATGTGGCCTTTCCATGGCGACAGCCGACGTCCCCTGTCCCTGGGACAGCTCACTCACATCGTCTCTGTGCCCTCCTGGAGAGGACAAGGCCGCGTGGGGTTCAGGCAGCAGTTTTGGGGATGCCAGGGCACCGTGAGCGGCATGAAGTGCCTGGTGGGGTTGAAGGACGGCTTCTGCCCAGCAGCAGCATCTCCAAAATCCGCGTGCAGAGCGCTGCGGTGGCACAGCTGCAGGCTGGGTGCCCGTGGTGGCCCCTGCCACTGGTGCTGGCTCTGGACACTGTCCCTTCAGCCGTGGGCGAGATCCTGGTGGTGGCTGTCGGTGTCGGGGGGAGCGGGAGAGCGGGACGTGGATGGACCTAGCAGGGAATTTGGGCGCTTCCCATGAGGTGTTCAAGCACAAGGGCCCCCAAAGCAAAACTGGGGAGTTGTTTTAGAAGGGACAGAACATCTGAAAAGCAGGAGAAGGGTTGGTACCAAAGCAGGTCTTGGGGGAAGGGGTGAGACCAGCGACCACAACCTGGAGCAGGCACTTTTCTGCAGAGCACAAATGGCTTTTTATGGCCGTACAATCAGCATCTTTCCAGAATGTGCTGGAAGAGGCAAGGATGTGGGTCTTCCCGTGTGCCACGGAGCCATGGCAGCCATCTGTGGCACATTGCACGGAAGATAACCTTATTTTTCTCTTAACTGAAACTTTTGTTGAGGTATAATCCTGATCCTGTGACTTTTTACTTCTGTTCTGACAAACTGTTTGGGCCATGGGAGGGAGATTTAAGAAAAGTTTTAGGGAATGTTTCAAAGGAGCACTCTTAAAGCAAAATAACTTTTTGTATTTAAAACATTTTCCATTTTGAATTGGATTCTCTTGGGAAAAAAATATACTTTTAAGTGCTCCATTTGAAAAAAAAAAGGTGCAAAGCCCTTCCTGCACCTTCCCTCCCCAAACATCTGCTTAGGATGTCTCCACCACTGCCATCATCCAGGTCACCAGCCCAGAGAGAGGATGATTTGCTGCTATTTAAAAGTGGGGCTGCTTCAACCTGAAGCCCCTTCCACAACCAGCCAGGGAGTGGAAGCTTGTTGTCATCTCAAAGGTAAATCCTGTGCCTATCCCTAATGCCTGGGCTCTTGTCTGATGTGTTTCAAGGGACAAAAGGAAAAAAAAAAAGCCAAGAAGGAACAAACCCCAATGTAACTGTTCGAAAACTATTGCATTTATATTGAAAACAACTAGGAAAGGGCTGTCCAGCCCTGGCACTGCTGCCCAGGGCAGTGGTGGAATACCCTGGAGGGATTTAAAAGCCGTGTGGATGTGGCACTTGGGGACAAGGGTCAGCGGTGGCCTTGGCAGTGCTGGGGGAATGGTTGGACTGGATGGTCTTGGAGGGCTTTTCCAGCCTGAGCAATCCTGTGATTCTCTGCTGGCAGAGTAACACAGATGTTGCATGAACCTGAAAAAAACCAACGCGGAAGGTCACTGCTGCTGTTGTTAGCTTTGAAGAGCTGGCTGGTCTTTGTGTGATTACCGGCCCATTGATGAGAATAATTGGAAAATAGTATTTATATCCACATGACCTTCCAGTGACCAAGTAATCAGAGCAACAGCACGTCATTGATTTGGTGTCAGGTGAAGACCAGTTGGGAACACACGGTGACGAGTGGGAGGGCAGCCTTGTTTGAAGACCAAGGAAAGCTGAACAAGTTGATTTCAAAGACAATCTCATTCTGCATTCAAAGCGAACCTTTAGCTAATAATATTAAATGCTAACAAAGGAGACTCTGGTCAGTTGCAGGTAATAAACTATTAATTAGAGCTTTGTCAGAAATGACTCTTGACCTTTGAGACAAGACAATGAGCAATTGGGGGTCCTTTGTTTCCATGCTCTTGACTCCAGCAGTGTCAAATATTGGATACAGGTGAGTTATGTTGTTCTTCCCCTTTGGGAAAGGAGATGCCCGGTAATTTGAGGATATTCAGCAACTTAGAAACTAATTAGTTTAAAATTAAATTTTCCGCTCTGCCAGGCCAAGCACAATAAGACAAGGCCTTAAGACACAAGAGAGCACTTTAGAAAGGAGTAAAGGGTGACTGGGCACACGGAAGAGCCTGGCATGCCTTTCAGGCAGATCCAACCACTCTTATTAGGTGGAACACAAAACTGTCCCCCTGCTCCTGCAGACCTGAGCTGCTGCCAGTGCTTGTGGGATCCCAGAGCCCTGAAAGCTGCCAGGGCTGGGGGAGGTCCCCCTGACGTCCCCAAATGCTCCCCATGCACCCCTTTGTCATGGGATGGTCTCTGCCCACCTATACCTTCAGTTCCTTTTCACTCTCCTCCCTCGTGCTGTGCGCAGCAAACTGGGAGGATAAAAAAATTTCAGCTGCCCGGCTGAAGACCATTTAAAAATTTTTAAAAATTGACTGAATTAATTGTGGGCAGAAATGATGGGCTCGCAAGGCCCCGCTGTGCCTGTTACATCCCACTGGTGATCTCTCTAAAGCCTGCCTCTGAAGGGTGGAGACCCAAACCCCACCTCTTCCCTTGCACTCGGATTTCCTTCATTGCGCCTCTTGCCCTCAGAGCCCCACCTTAATTAAACCTAATGCTCCCCATTCCCAAGGTCCTGGTACAGCCCCAGATTCCTGGGAGGGTGTCTGTGGGCTCCTTTCACCCCGTGGTCATCCCAGGGCTGAGGACAGCTGCTCATCCCAGGGGCCAGGGCCACGTCTTCCCCTCTTGGCCAAACACGTGGTCACTGTGGGACGTGCTCAGCGTGCCCAGCTGGGCACAAAATGTCTGTGATGAGCAAGGTGGGCTTTTCTCCTGGGACGTACTTCACTGCCTGGAGCCTGCCCACTGCACCAAAACTGGCTAAGTATTTGTAGGATTGGGCCCTGGGAGTAAATCCTGCCAAGTAGGAATCTCCTCTTGAGCACCATTGGGTTACAATTAACTTGGGCTACTGCAGGAAGCTGCTTTTTTAAAAAGAAACCAAACCAAACCAAACCCAACCCAACAAAAAACAAACAAAAAACCCACAAACAAAAAGAACTCCCACACAAACCCACCACCAAACAAACGAAAAACAACAAAAAACCAACCAAAGCAAAAAAATCTTTCTGAATGTCCTCAAACTACTTTTTGAAATACAAACAAACCCAAGAAAGGGTTGTGTTAATAATGCTGAAAGCTGTTCCCCAAGCCCCCAGAAGCCCTGAGCCCCTACTCCAAGCCAGCTCTGCACCATCAGCCTCTATCTTGTGGTTAACATCGCTGAACACTGGAGAAACTGTAATTGTTCATAAGCAAAGTAGCACTTCCCAAAGTACAGTATTTGTTTAATGGATCGTTAAACCAATATAAATAACGCTGCAGCATGCATGGAAGCAAAGAGGATTTAAATGTAATTACACAGGGAAACTTGGAGTGTGACTGTCCTCTCTCAGAGGCTGTGGCGTGGAAGGGAGGGGATTAAACCAAGCTCAGGAGAGGTTTAACTCTCCAAAAGACTCTTTTAGGTTTTTGCATTTCTTTTCTGCTTAAAGAGGAAATTTTGGGGACGGGCTCTGACCTTTTTACCTTGTTCCTGGAATGATTTCCTCTCTAATGATTTCATCAAGATCAGTGAAATTAAATTAAAAAGAGAAAAAAAAAAAGATCATTGCTTCTACAGCTGTGGGAGTTGTTGGGAGTGAAATGACTGAGAAAACCACACCATTTCTGGAGAAGATTTTGGAGTTGTTCTAGTGTATCTGACATCCGTAAATTCAGCTTCCAGAGGGGAACTCAATGACCATTTTAGTTGACCTGTCAGAGAATTTGCTGCAGTTTTGACTTGTTCAGATATGTAGTTTGGTAACTTACTGCAGGGCTTCTTGGTGTGCATCTAATTTATCTCTTTTTTTTCTTTTTTTTTTTCAAGAAAGAAGATCTCAACATTGCAGCTGGAGGAAAACAGCGTGGTTGGGCTAAAGCCTCATCTCTACACTGGTCATCTCCAATCTCTCTGACCTTTACTGCATGGGGAGGTAATTTAATGCTCTGAAAATGCCAGTTATCAGCCCTAGTGCAGCCTCACTGGCTGGTGCAGGCACACAATCAATGGAAGTTTGTTATTCTGCTCGTTATTACTTAAGCTAATGTAAACACATTTGCCAATAATCAAAAACATTGCACAGGAGAGCACCGTTGCACCAATAATTTCCACGCTCTGCGTACAGCATGGGGGAGCACTTGGGAACTCCTAGTGTCTGAAATCTAACTCTAATCTGAGCAGTGGAAAACACAGCGCCTTCAGGGTCCCCATCTACGTGGCCACGAGTTTTAAAATAAAACTGTTGGGAGCCCCTTGCAGAGGAAGGGCTGATTCTGTCACAGAACCATCACAGAGTGGTTTGGGTTGGAAGAGGCTTTAATTTTCATCTCGTTCCAGCCCTTCTGCCGCTGTCAGGGAGGTCACCCACTAAATCAGGTTGCTCAGGGCCCCATCCAGCCAGTCCTCACACACCTGCTGGGTGCACAATGAGGGCACGAGGCCTTCATGGGCCTCTGCTCCAGGCGCCCCATGCGTTGGAGAGGAGTTAATATTCCTCTTTCTGCACCAAGAGCTGAGTTCTGGGCTCTCTGTTGAATCTTGGTATCTAAGAGCCCTGGATTTTATCCCTCCTGTGCTTCTGGATTCCTGTGGGTCAGTGTGGTGTGGGGAGAGGGTGATCCCCACAGAGGGACGCTGCTCTCCAGCTCTTGCTCAAAGCCCTACCACACTATAAACAACATCCATGAGGCTCTATTATTTTTCAGACATCCAGAGGGACCTTACCCACCTCTCTTGTAGTTCCTCGTCCACTTTAATCCCAGCTCTGGTGCTCAGTGCTGCGTTTTTTGGAGCCGGCAGCATCCAGGGGATGCAACCAGAGCGGGCTGTGGCACCCAAGGGTGCCCGGTGTGTGGGATTTCCCCGTCTTTCCCTGGGACGTGCGAGGTGACAGCTCTCCCAGCTCCCTGGGCCTGGAGAGGGCAGCAGAGAAAAGCGGAGCGTCCTTGGCTGCGAGCGCCTGGATGGAGCAGGAGCAGCTGCGTTGCAGTATCCAAACACACTTCTCTATGAGGAGGGTAATTTAGAGCAATTACACCGATTATTATTGCTTTTCTAATTAGTGCTTTTCCTACAGAATTAGCTGAGTGTTTATTAGGAGCCGCTTGTTGCCAATAGCTTAACTGCTTCAGTGCCAGTTTTTATCAAACATTAGAGTGGCTTAATTTTATTATTATCATCCCCCGCCCCGCGTGTAACTGGTTTTGTTATCTGGTTTCACATAAAAGCCCCAATTAAATATTCATTTTGCTTTGTTACATATGGCATTAAATTTTCATGAGCTGTATGTTCTCCTTGAATTTTGGGGGTGGGGGGAGAGTGGTAGGCAGGGAGGAGAGGGGCGAAGTAACCCTCGTTCTCTTAAAGGCGGGGATGCACATGTGATTTTTGCTGTAGTGATAGTGAGAGAGCTGGGGAAAACAAAAGAAAAAAAATCAACAGAAGAAGCCTTTTCGCACGTACAGTAGAGATCCAGCCTTAAACCCACCAGCTTAAAGGAAAAAAAATTGTGAGGCAGGTGGAGTTTTGGTGTCCCTCTTTGCATTGCGGCACAAGGTTGCGGCATAAAGGCTGATCCCAGGGAAAAAAGGCTTCTTGGGGGCAAAGAAGGTGATTTTTCACTCTCAGCCCCTTTCCCCCCATCTTTTTAAGTGTCTTTGAGCAAGTTTTGTGGGTCTGTAGCCCGCACAATCCTTCCTCTGTTGAGTCAGGTTGTGAACTTGTATTCCTGGGAAGGAGTTACATCTCAGCAATGCAGAGGGAAATGGTTGGGATCAATGGTGGCTTGATCAGGGGATTAACAAATTTAGCAACAATTAAATCCTTACCCTCCTCTCTGATGAGGGGGTAAGGATTTAAACAGCAGAATTCTGACTTCTTTTTTTTTTTTTTAAGCCATGAAATTTAAATTATAACAGCACAGATAAAACTGCATTTGAAGCAAATTCTTTCAATATATCCCATAAAAATCCAATTAAATACTTTCTCCAAAATAATACTTGTCCTTAAGACACCTTAGAGGTTTGTTGTTTGGTTTCTTTTCCTTTTTTTTTTTTCTTAATTATGTATTCACTGTCAAGGGGAAAGTGCAGTTTTGTTTATTTTTTTTGACCAATTCTCTTTGGTCATTTCTTAAGCAGTGTCATGACTTTGTATGACATTTAAGCGCCTCCGTCTTTTTCCTTAGAAAACAGTAATGTTTCCCATCTGTACTTTGAATTATAAAGGGAAACAAAAATGGAAAAATGAGGAAAAAGTATTATTCTCAATTTTTTTTCCTCTTCCCTGGCTTTCGGGAGGCAGATGGGGTGATGGGACACGGAGAGCCCGGAAAGAGCTGTCACCTTTTTTCCTCCTCAAAACCAGACAAAATAATACAGTTGTTTTCAAAAAGCTTGTAGTATGAATATTTTGGATGACTTTTAATAGTAGTGCAGTGGGTTTTAACACAGGATACAGAGGAATTCCCATGTCCTGCAGAAGGTGCTGGGATGAGCGTGTCGGCTTCAGATCTCAATAAAGAGATTGAAATTACTATCCGTAATAAAAAAGTTTCTAACTGGTGACATTTCTGCCAATTCTGGGTGTCACAGCCATGCCTGACTGCCTGTTGTGAGCTTGAAGAGCTGCCTGGAGCAAGGAAAGACATTTTTTCCTGTTTGAGGGTAAAATAGCTTCAAAGTATTTGTCCAGCAAATGAAATGTCCTCGGTGTTTCTGGATATGATCTGTATGACTGATTTTGTATGTTATAATTAAATATTAAAATGTAACACGATTTAAGTAGAATTATATATATTTGCGTGTGTCTTATATTATAAATATATTTATTTAAGGGCATATTCCTCCACAATATCAGGGCTCGCGGAATAACTACTCGGCAAAACATTGACCAGAATATCAAATCCTCCGAATTATGTCCTACTTATGGGTTTCCAAAAGCGAGCTTTAGAATAAATTCCAGGGGATAAGTAGGATGGGAAACGCACAGGCTAATATGTGTACACGCATCGCGAGCGGCGCCGCTGCAGCGGCTCGAGCCGGGGAAGGTGGGAAGATAAATGAAATTCATAGTCAATACATCATTTCTTATCCCCCTCTTGGGGCAAAGGGTTCAGGTTTTGTTTGGTTTGGATTTCGGGGTTTTTTTTTTTTTGCCTGTATTCATCTGTGACTCCTTTGCAGCTATCCCTGAATGTGAGAGTAGGAGCAGGGAGACCTCGGGGTACCTGCTGGGACCATCCCAGCCTTTGTAGGGTTTTCAGGCAGATCCCTGACACGTTGGGATGGGCCCCTCGTGAGGCACCAGGAGTCCTGATTTTGGATAATGTCATGTATTTATTTTTTTAAATTTATTGTTTTTTAAAGTAAACTTCAATTACTAATTCCTTTCTTTGCTTTAAATAGGAAATTCTGAACCCAGCTGAACTCCAAAGAACCTATGGAGCGTATTAGAGGTGAATGAAAGGTGGAGGAGAACACGAATCATTCCCGTGTCAGAAGGTGAGCAAATCCACTAAATAACATTTACTAAATAACATCAAATTAAACAGATTTTTTCTAGAAACAGAATGTTAAAAAATTTAGAGGCAAAGCATCATTATAAGTTAATCTAAATGGCATATTTGAATTTCTAAATTCCATTTTGAAATTATCCAAAATTACTTCGGAAAGGTAAAGCCCTTGTCACCACTGCTGTCTTGGAAAAAAAATTAAGTGAAACAAATAAAGTCACATTAAACAACCCTTTAAGATAATTTTTCTTATCTTCAAGAGAAAAATAAAACCCCTTTTCATATAGGTTTCACATGCTGGTTTTCTCCCAATTTTTTCAGGGGCTAGAGAATAAGGGAGAACCTTTCAATATGATCCCTAGGACACTGGATGGTTGGTGGGGAGGACATGGGGTGCTCTGGGCAGGATGGACATTTGGATGGCTCATGTCTCCACCAGCCTCCAAGGCAAAGAGGTTTTTCTGCCCTGAGTTTGTCTCCCTCTTAGTTTAAATAAGATTTTTCATAGATACAAGCACAGAGAGGTAACTCTTATGGTTTGGCATTCAAATTCTTCTCTCCTATCACATGTATGCAACCTGGCCTGGGACACTTCCAGGGATCCAGGGGCAGCCACAGCTTCTCTGGGAAACCTGTGCCAGAGTCTCACCCCCGTCACAGCCAGGAATTCCTTCCCAGTATCCCATCTAGCCCTGCCCTCTGGAAGTGGGAAGCCGTTCCCCCTTGTCCCATCACCACATGCCCTCATACAATATCCATCTCTGTTTTTGTAGGATGAGATAAAGGACTTCAGGAGAACAAAATTTCCTCATATTTGCAACAGCAGGGGAAAAGCTGAAGCCATTTGCATGACGAAGTGCCCAGAATTACATTTTAGATTGCTACTCACCTAATTGAACTCTTGCCCAGAGAGGCTGTGGCTGCCCCATTGCTGGATGTGCTCAAAGCCAGGTTGGATGGGGCTTGGAGCAGCCTGGGATAGTGGAAGGTGTCCCTGCCCATGGCAGGAGAGTAGAGTGACACATCTTGAAGGTCTCTTCCAGCCCAACCATTCCAGGAGTCTGTGATCTTATCTTCTCACAAGTCTAAAGATGGGAAGAAGAGAGGACAAAAGACTAAATTCAACCTGGAAAAAGCGAAAAAAACCCCACAACTCCATTTCATTCTTAAAAAGTGTGCGTGGTTTAGACTTGAAAAAAAGGAATTAAAACATCATATATCAAAGGGGAAAAAATTTATTTGGCATCCAGCAAATTTTGCATAGCTAACCAAAATTTCTCAAAGTTACAAATTTGAGGAAAGGCTTCTTGTTTAGATCAAAGCCTGAAAAACATTACTCTTGACTAGGTCTGTGCTCTGTATTCCCAGTGAGTTTGTCTCTTTCCTCAACATTAAGGTGAGCAGGCTGCTCCTCTTAGTTGTGCAGTCTGGGAATGGCATCATATGTAGAGATGTCCAGAAGCCAGATCTTAGAGAGAATTCGGGGAATGAATGGGATCGAGAAATACACAGGCTAATACACACAGGGTCAGCAAAGCTGTTCTCCACAGAGTCTCTTCCAGCCCAACCAGCAATTTTGGTTGCTTAAATAGAGCGAGGGTGAATTTTGGTTGTTGCAAGTTTGATTGCTGCAAGTTCATCTCCATCTGCGAGCTGTGGCTGAGATGCTGCCGTGGCTCGCTGCTGTGGGATGGACGAGGCCTGCCAGTGCTTGTGGTGGCCAAACAGGTGCTGAGCAGGGGTTTGCTGCTTGGTGGGATAAATGGGCACATAGGGGTGGTGCTGGCGCAGTGCTGGTGTGATAGGGGCCAGCTAAGGAGGGCTGTGCCTCATTTGGGCAATCGTGGAATCACGGAATGGTTTGGCTTGGAAGGCACCCTAAAGACCATCTCATTCCAACTCCCCTGCCACGGGCAGGGACACCTTCCCTAACCCAGTTTGCTCCAAGCCACGCCAAATCTGGCCTTGAACACTGCCAGGGATGAAGCAAGTGAACATGTGGAATCTGTGGCTCTTTGGAGGAAGTGACCAATTTGAGAGAGACATCACTGATTTTCCGGCCACGAGCCGGTGAAACAGTGACTTGTGCATAGTGCTGTGCATGCAGGATTCTACTCTTCCCAGGCCAAATCTGACTGAGCAGCAGTCAAATCCAGGTCAGCTCTGTTTTCACCTTGAGGCTGGTGAGGGAGTTCCTGCCAGAGTTCATTTTTCTGATTTCTCTGAGCCGTGTTTCCCCACGTGGAAGTGCCCCCCTCGCTTGGGAAGAGCCATGACGTCTTCTTTCCCTCAGGTGGCAGCCACCCCTCAGGGATGCCAGGCATAAGGAGCACCTGGAAAACCCCACTTCTGGAGGCTGACGAGCAATAACCCAAGCTGGGAAGCATCCAGGGGTGGTGAGTGATCCCTAAAAACCAGCATGGGCCACCTTTAAGTGTGCTGGCCCCGCAGCAAGGCAAGGGCACAGAACCTCTCTCCTCCAGCACGAAGATCAGACTGTGTCCCTGCAGGGTTTGGGTTGGAGGTTGGAAATCAAGCTGAGTTCCCTGGCCCACAGCTCAGTGGCATGGAAACAGAAATGCCCCAGCAGGTTAAGAACTGGCTCTTCCACCTAAAGGATGGAAAGAAGGGG
>VZTG01001003.1:43131-204127 GCA_013397845.1 Melanocharis versteri | reverse complement strand
GAAAGCAAGAGAGAGAAAGAGTTGCTGCCATTGAATAATTGATGAGTTTCAGACCAATCAATGCGACAGCAGAGCAGGGCTAATTAAAGGTTTCTGAGGAATCCCTGTAGTAATTTACTTGAATGTAAGAAGTTCATATTCTCTCTCCCTTTTTTTCCCCTCCCTGTTCCCAGGAATTCCAGTTTTAGGCTTCGGCGGTCTCTAACCACCGCTCACTTTTCCCCTCCAGGGGGATGTTTGCTATGGAAATATGCAATTAATATTGCAGCGATCGTAATTGCTAATTATTAAAACAATGCTACCCCCTTTTTCATGGCCTACTTTCTTGCTCAAAATGATTTAAATAACAGGGAAAAGAAAAAAAAAAAAAGAAAGAAGCAGAGACAAGGTGGCTGGGGCTCAGCTGAGCCAGGATTAAGCGCTGAGCATGGCTGGGTTTGGCTGTAATTCGGTGAATTCCCACATCTGCCTGAAAACTAAGGGCAAGGTGGTGCTGCTGGCGAGTGGCCCTTGCCATAACCTTGAGCCATACCAAAAAACCACCGTGCAATGCCAGAACAGCCTGAACCCATTTAGTGATGAGGGTATCTGGATGGTCTGCCCGTGTTTCTGAAGCAGCTGTCGTGGTGCTGTCCTGGTGCTGCCATGAAATATTAATAGTCAGTGATGAGGAATTAACTGTCAGAGGTGTAGGCTGTCAAGGGAAAGGTGAATCAGGCAGGGGAGAGGAGCTCGGTGCCAGGGACCTGGTCTGGGGAAAGGATGCAATTCCCTCCCACACCTGGCCAGGACCTACCACCCCACAAAAAAAAGGAAAAAAAAAGAAAAAAAAAAAAAGAAAGAAAGAAAGAAAAAAAAAAAAGGACTTTTTTGGGTAGCCCAGAGGTTGGCATCCTGCAGGAGCAGAGCAGAGCACAGCCAGCTCAGGGTGCTTCCCATGGGACTCAAAACCCACAAGATCAGACTTTGATAAAATGGCCTCAAGGTGTGCCAGGGCAGGTTTAGGTTGGCTATTAGGAAAATTTCTTCATGGAAAAGGCTCTCAAGCCCTAGCAGAGGCTGCTCAGGGCAGTGGTGAAGTCCCCATTCCTGGAGGGGTTTAAAAGCCATGTGGATATGGCACTTGGGGACATGGGGCAGTGGTGGCCTTGGCGCTAGGGGAATGCTTGGACTTGATGAACGTAGGGGGCTTTTCCAGCCTAAACCATTGTGGGATTCTCTGATGGTCGAGAGCTGAAATGTTGTGGGGCTGAGCTGCTCCTCATGCTCTGCATCCCAAGCCTTTCCTAACGCTTTGCTTGAGCCACAGGGCAGGGGAGCTGGGCTCAGCAGGGTCGGGATGGAGGGAGCTCACACGTGGCACCACAGGAGGCTGCACGGATTTAGACCCAAGCGGGAGGCCACGGTGAGAGCTGCCAGCACCCGGGGCACTTGTGGCGCTCCTTGGAGCACCTCCTCCACACCGCCACTGCCATTGTGAGGGCTGGGCACTTAAATAACAGACTGGGCTTAACAACAGCGCGACCACGGCGCGAGGGGCACCGGGGTGGTTCCATCGCCCGCGTGAATGTGGAGGGAAAAAGATGACAGTCCTGCTGCTGAGGGTGCTGGTGTTGTGTTCATCCATTCATGCACTGGCAGCAGACTGCAGGAATCCAGGGAGGGGGGGATCTGCTGGGGGCTTCTGGAAGCAATGTATGTGGAAATAAGGCTTTAAAAAGTCCCCCTGTCTGTTGAGGCTAGCATCAGAGCTGTTTCCTCCCGCACATAAATGAAAGTGTACGGAATTGTCAGGGTTATAATAAAACATGAAAGGCTTATGTATAAGCTGGGAAGCAGGGCTTTGAATGGGTTCCTGGTGGTCTCAGGTGGTGAAAGGTGTAGCTATAATACAGCGAGCAATTAGAAGCAGGTTTGCTATTAACTGGCTTACTTTGCTGGCTGCTTTGATGGAGCTGACCTTTCCCTCCCAGCCCGTCCTGGAGCAGGTGACAGGTTGGAGGGTGCCTGGCCCTCACCCCTCCCTGTTAAGTACAGGTTTCGGTCCCAGGTATCGTATCTTTTCCTGCCAGAGGGGAAGGCTTTGGTGTGTGTGGAGCTGATGGAGTGATTGTTGAGCCCTGGCTCTAATTGCAGGCAGTGCAAACCTGTGGTGGGGAAGGCAGAAGGAATAGGCTGAGCTCCCTGTTGCTCCTTCAAGAGCGAAAAGAAGCCCTGGTGGGCCTGGACATTTTGAGGAACTTTTTTTCTCTCCCTCTCTCTCTCTCTCTCTCTCAATACAGTGGAATGCACCACCTCTAAAAATCCCTATGTGTTTTGTAACACTGACAAAGGTTCGTTATTGATGTTACTGGTGGATGTGCCTGGAATTTCTCCTGTTTATGCTAGGAGTGAATGGGAAGCTCTGCTAAGAGACAAAAATTTTCCTGATTTGCTGAGTTTTTATTTTCAAAGGACTTGAACTAAGTAATCTTTTCCTGCAGCTCACAAAGCTGCCTGGAAGTTACCTGATCTAGTTTCAAACCCACCACTGATCCTGCTGGGATTTGAACCAGTAATTTGAAGAAAAGCTTTCTGCTGCTTTTCTTAGGTGTGCTCTGCTTTCCACCACCAGGCATCTTGTTGGGTGACCCATGATGAAGAGGCAGAATGGGCAGGTGGTGGTTGGCTTCTGCAGAGGGAGGAAGGGAATTGCTGCCAGGTCCGGTGGGTAAGGAACAATCAGCTCTGGGCAGGGCATGGCAGAGGTGGAAGAGCTGCTGCTGTTACAGCTCCAGACAGGTGTCTCCTGTCTCCATCTTCATGTCCACCACACCTGAAGCTGCACCGTTTTGTCCACAATAAATGCCTGGTCAAGGGGAAGGGGTCCCTGCCCATAGCAGGGGTTAGAATGAGGTGAGTTTCAAGGCCCCTTCCAACTCAAACCGTTCTAGGATTCTGTGAAATGGAAAACACAGGTACAGAAGCAACGGAGAGGAGTCACTCAAGGCTGCTGAAAAGCCAGGCAGGTAGCAGAGTCTGCTACAGACCTTTTCTTTACCTTGTGCTAGTCAGAGCTTTAACCGACACATCTTCCAAACCTGCTCCCTTCACTTGATACCTTCCTCATTTCCATCACACCAGTAACACCTCGATTGGAGCTTTGGGGAAGATCCAGTGTCAATTATTTAAGGAAATTGCCACTGCTGGCTCTTGCAGGCCTGAGCACCCCTCTGAAATGCTGCCAAGGCTCACAGCAGGCTGCCAGTGCAGAGTATAACTCCTCTCCTTTCCAAGCTGAGTGATTACGTCTTCACCAAGAGTTGGTAGATGAGTATTTTAGATCTGCCCCTAAATTCTGAGGGTCTTGGAGGCCATCACTGGGTTTTGGGAGGAAATCAAAACACCCTCCTGTCCAGCAGGTGTGGGGCACCAGGCTGATGGAACCATGTGTGCCAGGATCCTACTCTGCTCCTGGATAGCAGCAGATGGTCGAACAAACTCGACCGTTAATCCAGCCGAATTACGGCAACAAGTTTGAGGATGTTTGCATTCAAATTCACGCTGTTCGCCCTCTTGGCTGAGGCCGTTCGCTAATCAAAAGGCGAGGAGAAGCAAAATCAGAGCAAAACCAGAGAAGGGGTGACTGTGCCCAAGCGCCGGGCGGTTTTTCACCGCCTGTAATCGGGCGCACGGGGAGGAGAGACGGGCCTGACGGGGGGAAAGAGCGGCCTTTGCGCTCATCCTGGGACGGGGGAGGAGAGGAACTGGTTAAAGCCGCGGCCGGGGTGTAGCAGCAGGATCCTGTGCGCGGGTGGTGAAGGATTGGTGGGCTGTAATGATGCGCGCGGGCCGTATGGAAATGCCCACCAGCCCTCGGCAGCGGCCGCGGCGCAGACGGGGGGACGCGGCACCGGGAGGAGGCAGAGGGAGCGTTATTGATGCGCTCGCCTCGGGGAGGGAAGCGGATAATGGATGTGGGATGCTGGCCGTGCTTTGTCATCAAACGAGGGGCCTGAAAGATGGTGCGCTGGAATATTATCAGTCATTCCTTGATCAAGATGTAATGCTCTCGGGGTCCTTTTCTTTCTCTCTTTCTCCCCCACAGCAGTGGAGAACGCTTTTATTTCTCCCTCTTTGACCTTTTTGCTCCGGTGTTTGGGATGCTTGGATCCATTCTGCTTTTAACCAAGAGAGCACTACCCTCCCCTCTGCTCTTCCTCCCTTCCCCCAAGCCTGAAGATACTGGCGTGAACTCGAGGAAATCGTGTTTCCTCGTCTCTGTGGCTTCATCTTGAAAAGGTCTCTTGCTTTTCATTCCCACCCACCCTGCCGTACCGTTAATAGATTATGTGTATGCATACAAATACTTAAGTTTTATTTCTACGGTACTATAGGTAAGAATAGTGCTTCATAAACAAATAAAAAGGTCAGTCCCTGCTTTGAGATTGCCATAACACAGCAAGGGATGGCAAATAAGGGGTTTTATTACACCTCACCTGTATTTAGGCAAATCAAACAATTGCATTTTTTACAGCCCTGCGTAATGGCCTGATGCAACCAAATGAGACCTCTCTCCCGGGGAGTTTAAGCAGCATATTAGCTTTATCACTTGATGACCCATAAAATGGTTGTGCACCCCTTAGTGATTACCTGACTTACTCAGCACAGCTTGGCAGGGAGGATATTTAAACATTTTTTGAATTATCGGTTTCACAATGTCATAGTTCTAGTTGTCAGCCTTTCAAAGGAGGTGGCTTTCCTTTACATCTTTATATGGGATATTAGACCAAGGAAAAGGGGGTTGGGAAGAGAAAAATAAGGTTTCTCCATATCTTTGAGGCAGAACTAGAATTTGGGACACCTTCTCTTCCCCCCTACGTCTCCTCTGATGGCATTTCATTTTGTGAATAACTTTGTAGTTGCGAACCTCATGGAGTTGATGGACAGGATAAATGGAGAAATATTTCCTCTCCTACAAAGTGGCAGCAATTTGCTGCGTGCTGCAGAGCGGCGTTAAGATGCACAGCAGAAAAGAGGGGGGAATAAATCTTCCACATCATCTCTGCAGGCTGCACATGGCAGGAGAGCCCCAGTTCCTGGGCTGGTTTTCTGGGCTGCAGAGCTCTCCATCCACCTGTGCACACTGCAGCCAGTTTTTGTTGTGTTTACCATCATCTCTTCACTAACTATCTGTAAGCACAAGGTGCCACAACACCGTGTTCATGTCCCTTGGTATTTTGGCTGGGGTTCATTTGCAGAGATGCCAGGTTTGGGGCTGCTTCCAGGTAAATGCTTTGCAACAGGAGCAGACGCTGAGCAAACCCTCACCAGCACCCCACTGAGTCACCTCTCAAAAAAAGTGAGAAATGTTGCTCTTCTGCAGCTGACAAAGAAATTTGCAGTTAGAGAAACTCTCTGGGTTGGCATTAGAAGGAGCATTTCAAAGCGCTTATGGTCAAACATCTCCTACACTCCATTTGGGGTTTTTTCTCCTTCCTTGTGGATAACCCTCAAATAAAGAGTGTAAGTGATGACAGCACCAGTGTTTGCCTGTAATTCCCCTACACTACAGCTGGAAATGCAGAAAAAAGTGACACAAAAGGAATGTGCTCCAGAGCCGTTTTTTAGAGAACAACAAAATTGGAGGAATGAGATCCAAAAACTGGGCCTCAGGACAAGAGCTTTTAATGACAATGCTTTTGAGCATCTCAGTTTTGGGGAGTTGCTTTGTGTGTAAAGCAGGTTAGAGAAAAGATTTTTTTTTCCATTTTGTCAAAAACTTCAAGTTTTCAGTATTCACATTTTGCCTAATTTAGATAAAAAATAAAAAATTGATATAAGTAAGTATTTTGGTACCTTTTCAGAAAAACTCAGCCGATTATTTAATTGAAAAAAACTCCTAAATTTAAATTTAAATCTGCTGAAGGTGTGAAAAGAAATATGACTTGGGATGAAATAAAATTTCTTGAAATGAGACATACCAGTATTTTAAAAAGTTTTTGTATTTCATTATAAAAACTTTTGTTACAGTCAGTATGAGAAATACTTCGTGTTTACCAAAAGTGCACTGCTCCTGGGAAATGTCTTCTAAGGATAAACTTATGGACCAGTCTGCTTTTTAGGTAGGAACCTAGGGAGTTATGTACTCTTGCTTTGGGTTTCTTAAAGATAGCTCCCCACAGATTTTGTGGCCCAGAGTTCCCCCCCAGTTTGACTCAGTCACCACAACTGCGTGGACCACAACTGGGCTACAACCCGAGGCCATGACTTCAATCTGCCAGCCCCTTGGAGGTGTTCTGGGTAATCCTGAGGCACCTGGACACCTGTGCTTGGGAATTTCATTCCCATCTGCTTTGCAATTTGGCTCTGTACAACCTCTCTTGGTTGGAGGATGCACTGAGACCCACTGAGCTCCATCCAGCTGGCATACATCGTCGGAGAGTGGATGAGATGTCTGAGCAGCAGGGCTACTCACAGCTCCTACAGCATGTTGCCAATGGGCCCAAATGCCACCAAACATCACCAAACTTGTAGATTAGCCCAAAATTGCACCATCTTTGGGCTGCAAAGGAGGTTAAGAGTGAAATCTCTGCTGTTGGCCTCACTCACAGTCTCTCCATCTGCCAATGGCCTGAGGAACACCCAAGAGTAATCTTCCAATCTTTGTGGAAAATTTTGAGGCGATGAGGTGAGATACCTTATCTTAAATAAGTCTGAAACTGCGTAGACCTCCGTATTCCTACTGGTCCTGTTTCATCAATCATGTTGAAACTTCACCAGACTCTGTAGGAGTTCAGTAAGCAGACATCACAAAGGGTTTGCACGGTATGGTGACAGATCAAATCTCCTGAAGTATGCACACTGAGCAGATCAGTAGTAGGATTTACTCCCCAGAGAGAGCCCGAGCCTTAGTTGTAGACCGCTGTTCAATTCATTACCTTGTCACTGGTTCCCGTGCTGGTTTGATCTCAGATGGCTGCGTAGGGAGCAGATCTCAGTAATCAGATCAGGGGAGTGCTTTGGGGTTCTGTCACCAACTAGGTGGAGTCACCTCGGGCAAGCCATTTGCTCCTGGATCACCAAAACTACATTGGCTCTTCAACCTTGTTGACGCAGATGGGAGGTTGTGTGGTTTTTTGAGGATTTTGACTCTTTGCTCGTGTCACATTTGTCACCGTGTGCCTCCCTTTCAGCCCCTGAGGTTCGGCGCACTGGAGAGAGAGGAGGTGGAAAGGCTGCAGGGTTTCATGCAGGAGCAATGAGAGAAGGTGTCACTTGGTGGTATCCATAGTGGCATTGGGATTCTTCTGTCCATTGGAGCAACGTGTCTTGGGGCAGCTGTGGGAATGGGGTCTGCACTAAGTGGGTTGTTGGCAAGTATGTGATGGGGAGTCCCGTTTTAGCGGGAGGTGTCCTGCAGGTGAGAAGGAGGGGAGGTGTCAGCTGCTACTTCCATTTCTAGTGGCTGGTTTCTCAAAATCCTCTCTGATGCACAAGGAAGTCATCTTTGTTCTTACTTTATTTGATAGAGAGCTGGACCAGATGACCATGGTAGGTTCCTTCCAAATGAATCATTCACGAGCTGCGGTGGCAGAGTCATCACTGCTGGAGGTGATCAAGGGAGAGCTGGACAGGGCACTCATTGCCACAGCCTGGTTGACAGGGTGATGGTCAGTCGGAGATTGAACTCGGTGAGACCGGAGGTCTTTTCCAGCCTAAATGGTTCTGTGATTCTGTTACTTTCAGATTTGACCCTATCTCTCATTTAATATCTGCTAAATTATTGTTAAGCCCATCCAGCCATCCTAAACTTGCATTCTCTGGGAAACCTTTAAAGGGCTGAAGACTGCTGTCTGTGAGTAACAACTGGGAAACAAACATAGAATACACTGAGCTGAAAGAGGCCCATCAGGCTCATTGAGTAGAACTCCTGTCCCAGTACAGACACTCCTGTGCCTGTGAGGGTTGCCAAAATGCTCCTGGAGCTCTGGCAGCCTTGGGGCTGTGACTATTCCCTACACAGGTAGATGGGGTTGACCCATTTCTAATTTGCTTACAATAACCCACATTCTCTTCTCCTGTGCTCCAAAGGCTGAAGCTTCCGTGCCTTTTCCCATTTGTTGCTGCTCCACCAGAAATGACTATCACCTTAGAAATTACTTACACCGTTTTTTCAGCTTGATTTTGGATGTCAAACCAAGCAACAATCCAGGAACCTGAGATAAATGCGTCAATTTAAGCAATTTTTTTTTTATTAGTCTTTGTAATACAACTTCACCCAGATGCTTCCTAAATCAGGACTCTGCTTTGGATTTGACAATTCTTTGATGATTTCTGAGACTTGGAGCAAATAGTGCAGCTGGCTGCTGAGGGGCTCTGCTGTGGGGGCTAGTTTGTGGAGACACATTCCTAGCTCTTCTGGTCTATAAATCCTGAGCCTGACACCATGAGACTTTCATCAGTGAATTCACTCACGGTGTATTGGCATTTTGAGTTTTTGACAATCCCATTTAACCATCTGTATTGATTGCAGGTTTGGGTGGATACAAAGGAGCCTTTTTCAGGGGGAATTTGAATTCCATGGGAGTAGAAGGAAAGCCCCAGATCACGTCAACGCACTTTGATACTTAATTGGCAATCCTGGGATAGTGTAACTTCAGTTAAGGTGAAGTCATCCCCCATACCTGTCTACTGACCTGAGTTCCTGCATGAACATGACGATGTTTGATAGTGAGCATGGAGAGCACACAATGTAACAGCCCAAGGTAACGAGTGTCCCTAAGGCATGAGGTATCAAATCTCCTCAAGGCACCCCTTCCTTTTGTTTTTCTTTTTGTTATTATTATTATTATTATTATTATTATTATTTCTTTCCCCCTGTAGTGGCTTTACCCACCTGTAATTGCAATAGAAGGAGGGAGCCAGGAGATATTTCTTTGCAGACGAGACAGTGGTTGTGTTATTATGGTGTATTATGTTACTTTCCATTAGACCAAAAACTTTTCATCTCTAACCCTAGGAGGTGACCTACAGTAAATACAGTGTCGTATTTAGCTTTTGTAAATAGCTTAGCTCTCATGAATGTTTTATAGTGGGGTAAATATCACATTCTCTCCACTTATTTACATCCGCACAGCATCACAGAAGACTTGTTGGTATTAAATATTAATTGTAAGCTTTAGTGAATCTATGCTTTTGTCAAGAGTGCACTGGGCCACACATCTTTTTTGGCCTCACACATTGAGAAACCGCATGATCTTCCGAAGAAAGAACTGGAAGTGCATTATCAGTGTTTTTAACCAAACTGGCCCTGGCTTGATGGCTGCAGCTTCCATTCCTTTCGCCCAGCTGGGAGGAGGGAGAGAAGTCACGGGAAAAGATGTACGTGGCTGACCCAACACGTTGGCCTTAGTCTCTGTGTCTCTGGCATCTCAGGGCAAGTCCCTGTGGAGGGGTTTTGGAGATTTATGGGGGCCAGAACGGATCAGCCAGTCTGGCTTCCTCTGCATCTCGGTCCGGTGACCTTCTTGATTGAGCCAAGAACTTATGTCTGCCTGAAGTATATCTTACTGGGAAGCAACCACATTTTTGGCTGGAAGACATCAATCAGTGGTGAATCCACCATGTCCCCTGGTACGCTGCTATTACTTGATGCATTGTTAATTAATTTCAGAATTACCGATGATTTCTAATGCCACGCTGCGATTTTCCTGGTTTTTTGCTCCTAGACATGGATTTTTGTTGTGACTTTCCTGGTATGTTTGCAGATCTTGTCTCGTATCTCGTACTTTCCTCCTGGGAAGGGCAAGTTCTTGATGTCCTGATGGAGGGTAATAATTCCTCTCTCACTCTGGATATGCCTAACGCATGGAGCTCTTTCTCTCTATCAGTTTCAAATTGTCTGTGGCTTTTTTTTCTTTATCTTGGTCAATTCTTGCATCTCATCTGTTTTAGGGCTGGGGGATGTACTGAATACTCCAGGATCAGTCTCTCCTTTGTGCATAAAAGCTGCTTTTTCAGCGCTGAGTCTTCCTCCAGAGCGACTGTGACCCATTACAAGTTTTGGTTTCAAAGCTTTTTAATCCAACCCCGGCTTTTCCATAGATAATTTTTTGAGAAACTGCTCCGAAGTGAGACCTACCTTTGAACATGAACAAGACTCCGAGATGTGCTATTTTTGCTGTCTATGAACGCAGCTTATGTTTCCCCCTCAAACTTCAGAATGACTTTTCTCAGGCAATGACCATGGGTTATTGATGACCCATGTGCTCTATACACTCAAATAAATTTGCACCGAGGCATCATTTCAGACTTGTAAGTAGGAACAGGGATGTCAGCACCTGGTGTTACCGGTTGACTTCAGTGGTATCTCACCAACCTAACACTGATTGATTTCATGTTCACCCATATTGGTGCATCTCTGTTGCTTCCCCTTGAGTCTCTGCTGAGTTATACAGATGTGGAAGAGCAGAAAACAGGAAAATTGGTTAAAGATTAGCAGAGGAGACAAGGGTCAGTATCTTTGGGACATTATTTTTCAAATATTCCTCCAGAATGTTTCATCTGAAGGATGAATTCTTTCTCCTTCCGCCTGTTGCTGGTGCTGGTTGGGGTCATTGTTTATGCTCTGGCTGGTATCGGAAAGGTGGTTACTTAGACGTGGAGGAAGGGAAGAGTAATGGAGTTTAACAGCATTGATTTTACAGGGAAAGCTCATTCTGCACTTAAACCCCTCCTTTCTCCATGAATACCTTATTTAAATGGTTGGTACATAATTTTTTAATGAGATGATCCCTAATCCATCTGACCAAGGACTAGGAAAACTGTGGCTACACAAGAGGGACAAAAAGCTTCTGGTTTTGTTAACTGCCTGATTTTCTGATTTGTTGACTTTGGGAGCCTTTCCTTTGGCAAGAAATGCCTTTTCTGCCCCACCTGCCCCCAGCCCATTAACATGATTGCAGGAACCAGAGCAGTTGCTGGTGGATGCTGGAGACTGTCAAGTGACTCTTAGCCCAGAGTACCAGCCCCGTTATTTTTAACCAATGCTAATCAAGTTTTGAAGCATCCATTATGCCCTGGTCCAGGGGCAAACTAAACTACATTACAAAACACTTAAGCCCTGTGAAAAATTTCCTGACCTCTGAAATCTCTTATGACCTAGTTGCAGCTTCACAGTGTCTAGCACTAATCTCTCCATTAAAGCCTTTTCACCTATTTCCTAAACTGCTGCACAATGTATGTATTTAGACAAAAGCAGCAGCTTTCAGAGCCATTAAAGGCTCAAGCCAAAAGTAAAGATGATTTTCTTATGGCTGAGGATGTCTGACAGCCTCAGGGGGTTGGACAACACCATGTTCTTCAGCTGACCCTTATTTAAGACAACCTGTGAGTGTCAGGATTACGATGCTAAGATTACTGTGGTATTTAAATATTATGTTATTAGTCAAATACTGGCATGTATAAACCCAAGATAATTTGCGGGGAGAGAGGATTGGGGAAGGGTGAAATTCACTGTCAAGGCTCAGATTTAAGCTGTTAGATTCAGCTCACAACTGAGTCTTTAAAAATATGTTTTTCCCCACTTATAAACTGCTATTTATATTTACTGCAACTTAAATAATTCTGCTCATATTTGGTGACGCTGCTTTCTTTTAATTCACTAATTACCTTTCTAATGGAATCAAGTGTATTTCGTTGGTGGGAGAGTGTGTTAAATCTTCCTCTTCGTTTAGAAGGAAGGAGAACCTGAAATCTGTGTTACTTTCCACGATATTCAAATTCCTGAAACTCTCAGAACTCTTCCAAGTAACAGTCAAGAGCAGTCAGGGCTTGTCTCTCCTGAGGAAGAGCACACCGGTCAGCCGAGCAGAGGGTTTGCTTTGCTGTGAATAAGTAGGAAGAAAACCAAATTAAAGGTCTCTTCCAGTCTCACCCTGATCCTTCAGCCTTTCCACAGGTAGAGCAAGGACCCCTATGAGGTCAGAGGAGTCGCCCTTATGATTTTGTTTTTCTCCACCAGATGAACAGGTCCAGCTCCCAGCAGCCCAGTCATCAATGTCTGAATGTGGATGGGATGATTTCCACCTTGACACACGTACAGATCACCTGCTCTGCAAAATTACCCTGCAAGAAATCATGATCCCATTTGTTCTGCAGGTTCATGAAACGACGAGCCTGTGGGGAATGGAGCTGGCTGTGTCTGCACCACCTCTCCCTGTAGAGAAACACCCAGACCCATTGCAAGCCTCATTTCAGTTCTTCTTTTTCCTTTGAAACCACCCTTAGGGGTGACCCTGGTTTAGGTGCATCATCTCTAGGACCCTTGAGTTCCTCCTCTGAAAAATAAGAATTCAGAGCCCCTCAAGACCCACTGGTGCAAAATGCAAGGATTAGAGCAAGTTATATTGGAGCAGCAAATGGACAGAAAGGAGTTTCCAGGGAAGCCACTGGCACTGCCTGAACTGCCTGAGGTTGTGCCATTCGCCTTCCCTTCTCCTCCTGCTTTTTATTGGAGTTATTTTAGTTGTCATTCTTCACAGTGCTGTGGTCTCAGGATCCAGTTAAGCAAAACCCGCATTATCCACACTACCTAACAGTGTGACATCTGTGAATGGCTTTCTAATTACTCAAATAAATCAGCATGATTGGAAATTCTTGAGATTTTATTGGGAAGGAAATTTATAGTAATTAAACCAAATTAATTTTGTATTTCTGTTAATCCAAAGAAGCTTTTGGAAGGTTTTGGTTAGACCTGCATTTTCTCCAGTAAGTGATGTGGGTGAAAGAATGAGAAATTAATTGATTTTGGACAATAAGATGATGATAATAGGAGAATCTTTCAAATGAGTTTGCTACGCATCTTTCATCAATTGCAGAGTGTCTTTCCTGGCATCTAAAAATATCGTTCGGGGCTTTTACTAAAGATTCAAGCAGACTGAAAGGCATCTTTTTAAATCAAAATAAAGAACCCTTTTTAATTACTCAGACTCCTTCACAGTTGGAGGTAATAATTGTCTTACGTTCTTAAGTAGTGCTGTTATTAGCCTGCCCTGGGGCTCTTCTATTTTCCAGAAGTTGGCATCGCTCTCTGTTGAACGCCAGGATGGAGCGTGCATCAGCTTAAATATTTCTGCGATGCTGGGAGTGATGCAGATTGAACTCGGCCTCTCCCTTCAGTGCTGCCAGTCCCAAAATGCCTGTTCACACCAACGGGAGCCAGTCCCAAACACTGAGGGATGGCAAACCCACGTTCTGCAGAAAATCATGTTTTCAGGCCCACCTGTAAGGCCATCCTCTTTGTTTTTTCTTAAGCACTTTTTAAGTGGGTTTTTTTTTAGGGTTTTCTTTTGGTTTGGGGTGGGGAGATTTGGCAAATAAGTGCCAGTCAAGTGAACAAATATTTTTCCTCTCTGTTCTTTCTCTGTGCATTTTAAACCTCCCCTCCAGGACTGGTGGAGGGGGAAGGAGAGCATGCAGGCAGTGCCATGTCCTTCCTCCGTAGCTGCACAGGTGGAGGTTTGCAGAATGTTCTGCAGGATTATCAGGATGGGAGTATACATATTTTTGGGGAGAAAACAGGAGTTATGGGACCAGGGATTGCTGTTCTTCATGAAGACCTGCTCAATGCATGCTAGGAATCCAACTGTTAATAACTGACATAAAATTAACTGCTCTGTGTAGAGTATAGCAGACCCTGAGAAAGGATTTTGAATATTTATGCAGATTTTTGTGTCTTCTTCGTGTTCTTGGCCATGGATATTGCTTCTGGGTCTATTTTCTTTTTAACAAAACACTGTTCAAGTGAACAGTTTTGTTGTCTCTTTTTTTTGTTTTGTTTTGGTTTTTTTGTGGCTTCCAATGCTGAGCAGCATTGTGTTTTCAATTGCAATGGATGTTAGTGAGAGCAGAATCAGCCAGAAAGCCTTTTGACTTATCACACACCAAAACACAGAATACAGGTGTAATATTGGCGGACTCAGATTCTGTCATTTCAGCGGCTGTAATATTTTTATTCACCAGTATTCTTAATCAAACATGCTGTCCCTTTCCTCTGTAGGTGTAAAAATGAGGTGAAACACGACGAGGCTCACCCCAAACTGCTGAGAGAAGAGGTTGGATGTAGAAACAAGGCATCCTGAGCTCCGTGTTACCACTTTCACCCTACCAGATGTTCCATTCAGCACCTCCTGCCTGATTCAGCCTGTCTCCTTCACACTGTCTAAAAATTACACAGCAATTTTGGTTGGAAGGAACTCAGTGTGTTTAATTGCTGTGAGAGGGGAAGAACACGAGTCCAGAAAAATAAGTAATTAACCACACAGAGCGAGACCCATAGATTATAAGGAAGTCTACAGAGAGAGGGAAAGAGAAAAGAAAGAAAGAAGAGCATGAAGATGCCCCCTCTGTGTCTGCAGAAGCCAGGTGTTTTGGCCCAGTTATTCAGCAAGTGGGAGTGGTAAATTGGGACTAAATCAGCTGCATCAGAGCACCTTCTGAGGCCGTGGCACCTGAGATGGGTTTGGTGGAGGGCCAATATCTTCAAATTAACGATTGTTGACTGTCCTTGATGAGGAGCTGGTTGCACTGACAGGATGAAATGGTGATGTTTCCACGTTCCCCACCAAAAGGCGAGGGAAGCCTAGTTCCATATTATTGGAAATAAGATGCTGGTTTGGATATTTTGGTCTGGGAGACGTGCTAAACTTGATGTGCACCAGGAGCTGGTGTAACTGCTGCATTGCAAACCCTTGGCACAGCCAAGCAAAGACCTTCCACTGAGGCAACTTTATGGGCTTGATGTGCTTTCAGTAAATCAAGGCAAGGTCTGGGTGAAAACCCAGGAGGCAAAGAGTTAAGCTGCTTTCATGTGCCAGGTACTTTCCACTAAAGAAGCCCCATATCAGAGTGCTGTATCCTTCTGAATGTGAGTTTAGACTGCTTTTGTGCTAATGCCTTTATATTGTGATTGTGAAAAGCTTTTTTAAAAGAGGAAGATAAATCTTACCCAAATCTGATAATCATTTTTAAAAATCTCTGCTCTGAGATTTATGTTGCTTTTTTTCCCCCTCTCCCTGACTAAAAAAAAAAAGAAAAAAGAAAAAAAAAGAAATAAAAAGGAAAAACAACAACCCTACTGCATCAAAGACAGAAATAATGGCTTGTAAGTACTTAAAAGCTTACGGATAGGAAACTTAAAAAACTGGTCGGATTCAAACCAAATCCTATCAGATTTTCTTGGTTCTCATAAACCTTTAATCAGCTCCCATGGGGCATTTTTGCTAACCATAAAACATGTGATTAGAAGACACATGAACTACTGGAATTATGACAGCGAGATGGGCTTTGACTTTAGTCCGACTTAAGGACGGGCGTGCAGGAAGCCGTGGCAGCGATCTGCCCCGGGAGGGAGCACACCACTCTGCCATCACGAGAAGCCACACTGGTGGCAGGACCCTCACTCACCCTGTCTCAGCTTGGGAGGGGCTTTCAGAGCCCAGGCGTGCTCCTGGATGGAACCTTGGCGCTCTGCGAGGCACTGGTGTTTTATTGTTGTGAGTGGGCCACGGGAGTGGGACAACCCACAAAGGAAAACAGCTCAGAGTTTGCAGCAGAGGGCTGGGACGATTCCCGTGGCAGGACGGAAAATGTGGTGCTTTTATCAACCCTTTCTATCGGATGATATCTGGCTGGCAAGGGCAAAGTGTGACCCAGGGTGCCTGGTGGCATCCTGCCGCACCCAGCTCCAGCCTACGAGCTTGACCCAGCTGCTTTCCATCTCAAGACTTTTTTGGTTTAAAATACCAGTTTCCTGGAGCATGAATTCCCTCGTACGAGTCACGGCTTTGGAGTTGAGTGCAATTTAGTCGGGATCTCTGGGTGCTTTTGTCTGATTTATATCTGCTGGGGGAGGTTACTGAGACAGAAGAGATTTTGAATTGGAGTCTTAGAATAGCAGAATGGTTTTGGTTGAAAGGATCTTAAAACTCATCGCATTCCAAACACCCTGCCATGGTCAGGGACACCTTCCACTGGACCAAGTTGCTCAAATTAGGCTGCAAATGGCTTCTTGGCCCCTTTATAGGGGAAGATAAATATTTTATAATTTATTTGTAAAGGCCCCATGCATCCGTAGGATACAAATACACTGTAAACAGCATAGAAATCACCAGTATGGTAAATACAATTTGGCATTCCTCTGTGTTAGGGGTTACTGAAAAACCTGAGACTTTCTATTTCTGTCATTCAAAAGCAGCCTTATTTGGGAAAACAAACCCCAGTGTCTAGATAGAGATGAACAGGTCTTTTCAGGATATTTGTATATAGGCAAAGTTGCATGTCCTGTCATTTTACCCAGGTGAATACGCAAGGCTGGCATCTTAAAGGACAAATGGGTTTAGTAGCTACAGACCTGTATATCTGGTTGGGTAATTTCAGATCAGGAAAAACTGCTGATCTTTTAACAGATACTATTGCACATGAAAAACCACCCCACAAAGCACATTTACTCTTTGTATGTGGATATGATCAAGATTCCACTTAAATAAAAAGAGCCAACATCATTGTATTCCTCTCTGGATAAAAGCAAGCAGCTTGAGTCTATTATCAAAACCTAACTTAACTTAATCACTTGAGCACACCACACAAAAATAATTCCAGGGATTCTCTATATGTGACACTATTTTACTAAGTTGCTGGGGCACTGCATACATAACTTTGTTCATCTTCTCTGGTCTTCTCCAAATTCTGTAGGAATTTTCTCGAGTGTATCTGGGAGGGCTATATCAGTTTATACTACACATATACTACCGCAACACTCTTTGCTGTCAGATAAATTTGCAATTCCTAATGCTGCAATGTCTGCAGGAGGATTATTGTGTGTTAATGTGATTGGACTGTATAGCAGCTGGAACAATATGGAAATGATGGAAGAGCCTGATACTGTGAATTACAAAATACAGAATCACCGGTACAAGTGAACTCCTGGTAAAACATCAAACTCTACAAGTGCTACTCAGAGCAAAGGTAAAACTGGAAGCGTGAGGTTCATATCCAGAGCAAGGTTCAGCTCAAAATCTTCCCTGTATTGGCTTCTGGGAGTTTGGTTTGGCCAGGTAGAAGGTGCATTGTGGCCACCACCTGGGTCCAGTTGCCCTGAGAGGGGGTGGATGCCCCATCTCTGGAAACATTCAAAATCAGGTGGATGGGGCTGTGAGCAACCTGCTCTAGTGGAAGGTGTCCCTGCACATTGCAGGGGGTTGGAACTGAATGTCCTTTAAGGTTCCCTTCCAACCCAAACCTTCCATGATTCTGGGGAACAGGCGGAGTTTGGGAGGTGCTTGGACCCTTCCCATGGTGGGACCTTTTGAGGTCCCGGGTCTGAGACCCTCTTGAGTGAAAGGTGGCACGGCAGCCTAAAGAACATCCCTCTGCTCTGGGCCACCCACTGTGCGTGCCAAGAGACAGCAAGGTTGCCCCTCACCAGCCCCTCACCCCATGTGGCCCTGCTTTCACTACGGGGACGTGAGACATGGGACAGCCTGAGCGGCTTTGCAAGGCCTGGGGTCGACCCTCAGATCCTCAGCTTTCCTTTATTTTTTTTCCCCCTGGCTTTGCAGGCGTTTCTTGGCAGTGCTGATCTCCTATCACTGCACAGGAGCCGCCTGAGGCGACGGAAGCAGTGGCCATTTGTTCACCTCTGCAGAGGTGCTGTGGCCAGGCTGGAGCATCACCGTCCGAGAAACCTCCACGGATGTTTCAGGAAAAGTGCTGTGTCAGCGTGCCCTGCTATTCCCAACGCCCAGGAAATTCCGGGGATGCCCAGAAAATGCAGCCCAGTTCTACAGGAGCCTCCCAGGTAAGAAACAGGTCTTCCATCGGGACCCCAAAATAAAAGTGCATGCACATTTTCTGGGGAATTAGGGCCAAAAAGACCCATTTCAATGTATATCCGTGCAGCCACGCAGGGATTGCTCACATGGAAATACTTAGGTCACTTGGACTGGAGTCTTCAGCACGCAATGACTTTTAACAGGCAACATCTGACAGTACCAAAGCCCTTTGCAGCCCTGGGTGAAATTATGATAACAAGAGAAAAAAGCTATTACTGCCACCATGCTTTCATTATGCAAATGATATTAAGATAGGCTGTGCAGATCGCCTGTGGCTATGCTATAATCTCCATGCAGTGATTATAATGTGTCAAACTTAGTCATTTTGATTATGACATGTTAATTACATGCCATCCTCATGCAGACATGAATATTACTCGCAGTCAAACAAAACACAAATTGGGGGCATTGTTTTTTTTTGTTCTTGTTTTTTCCTCTTCCTTTTTTTTTTTTTTTAGTTGTTGTTGTTGCTGGAAATTTTGATGATTAAATGGATTAAAAGATAAAGAGATATGTAACACTGTAAACTCATTAAACACTGGCCAAGCCATCCCTGGCTGCCTGGGTGGAGTGGGGGGCTTCTATCACAAAAAGAGTCTGGAGCTTTATTTTGGTTTTTTTTTTTTTTGTCCCAACAGGGTCGTTGTTTAAAAAAAATATGTATCTTGTAAACTGTAGAGCTGTGTGGGGTTGAAGAACAATTGAGTTTTTAACTCTTCATGCGGTTTATAAGAAAGAGGATGCAGATGGCCAGGGTGCCCCCATTTCCACCATGGTGCAGTGTCCATGGGTCACCTTACTGTGGATGCTCCCTATAATCATCCTCCATTTTCTCAATTTCAGAGGAATCTTTCTTTTTAATTAAATAATGTTCCAAAGTTTTCTGAGGACAAGCCCTTTTTTTTCCTCTGACAGATCCTGCTTAATCCTCCTCAAGGAAGAACACTTTTTTTTTTCTTACATTTTCCAGCAAAAAACACGCTTTAAGTGTTGCTATTTTGAATGTAGCTCACTGTAAAAAAATAGTTTCAGGGGAGATAGTTGAATAAAATACTCTCCCATGATGAAATATGCCATTAAATATAGAAACAGATCAGATATCAGATCTTCCCACCGAGATTCCCCTCGATGAGGTATCTAGGTAAGAGGCTGAGTAACTGAGACACCTCAGTAAGTATGGAAGGGAAGAAAAAAAGAAAAGGCACCTCACAGGGGAGCAACACTTAACTAGACTTATAAATAGCTGGGACTGCAACTTGCCTGATTAATTTGGGGAAATAAACCTCGCTGAAAGCTTTTTGCAACTTCATCAGATTTCCTTACTTTAGCCCTCGCTAATGTTTAAAAATAAAATATTGACATCAAAGCTAAGGCTTTGGTTTAGGTAATTAAATGCTCTAAGTTACTGGTTCATTAAGAGGGATCTCTCCTAGTATTGTTTCCTCTAAGTTAGAAAAAAGAAGAAAAAGGCTAAAAAGAGATGATAGCGACCAAATAAAAATGTGCACAGTAGACTATTTTTGGCTAAAATTTGTGTGATGGCAGAAACGGGAAGAGGGAAGGAGCCAAGGGATATCCAAACATCAAGGGACAAGCTTAAAATTTAGAATTGCCTCACCCAAAAATCACATCCCATCTAAATTCCTCGGAGAAAAGTCATAATAAAACTGCTCTTTCTGGAGGGACCAACATCACTTGAGAGATCTGTCATGGGTGCGATGAGCACAGCAGGGCTGATCTTGATTTTCGGTGCATTTTGGAGCATCTGAGGTGTAGATTGTGATCAATTACCGTGATCAATAATTTTTAACTTCATGCCATAGTCACCATTTTGGCAGCTCTGAGGTGAGTTGGCTCTTTGCTTTTTTTTTGAAGTGCAAAATAAATTTTAAATAAAATCAAAGACGCCCCCCTAAACATTGTGCTTTTACAGAGGGACATTTCAAGGCAAGTTTTACACAGGTTCTGCCCAGAGGGAAATTAAACTCTACATGTAAATGGAGATTACACACAAAGGAATCTATTACTTTCAATATTTCTCAGCAGGAGGGTTCAGAGTTATTTAAATAAGTTTAGATATTAAACCTAAAGTAGCCATTAAAGGAATGTGGATTTGTTTGCCTAGTTTTTATAGAAATCTTTTTTCCTTTTCCAGCTGACTGAAAAATCCATTGCTTGCATGATGGTGAATATTTTTAATACATAAAAAAAATCAAAGAACTTTCAATATGACACTTCCTTTGAATTTTTAAGCACCAAATTACAGAACACTTATTATAGTAAAATGTCTTCTTTAGGAGAGATTAAACTGCAAACATTTTCTTTACTTTTTTTCCCTTTTTCCATCTATTCTTTAGAAGAGAGCTAATATAAACACTGACATTAAACCATATTGGCTATGTAAGGCACTTTGATTGTCATTGAGATTATTTTAAAAGTTATTTAGGTCCCCACGTTACATCTTTGCAACTGCATGGAAAATGTTTCACCATGTTTCTCTTTGCAATATTTCTTTGGGGATTCATAAATATTGATTGTACCGTAAAAAATTGATGGAATCTTGAAACAGACTGCAGTCTTGGTAGCTGGGGAATTTACTCAATTTTTCTCAATAGCTGCAGTCTATAAAAAGAGGAGATTTTGCAAATTGTTTCTCACCTTGTCTTTTTAGTATTTAATAGCTCTCAATTCTGTAGCCTCCTGAACCATGCACCGGGTGCATTTTCCATCAAAGCTGTATCAGGCCTATTCAAAGGGAATTAAAAGGCGAGGTGTGACCAAGGGGTTAAACTGCCTGCACGGCTGGCAAGCCTAACTTTCATTACTGGTGGCAGTGTAGAGCCATCCTACTGCTCCTTGTGCTAAAACTTTCGTTAAAAAAAAAAAAAATCCTTAAATGTTAATGGATGAATACAGAAGAAAAACAAAAAAAAGAGCCCCAAACAAATAAACAACCCCCCCACCAAACAAATAAAAACACCACTGCCAAAATCTTCCAGGGGTTTCTCTCAGTCAAAAAAAAATTAACCAAACCAAAAAAAACCCTAAAAAAATAGGCATTTCCCTGGATGCCAAGGAATTCCTCAGCATCTTATTATTAAGCACGGGATATTCTCCTTTTGATGTGGAAGAGTTTTAGCTCCATTCACCCAGGATCAGGCACAAAGGAGATGTCCTTGGCAAAGCCCTGGGATGGAGCCTGTGCCTAAACCCCAACATCCTCCATCCTGTCCCTTTGTACCACATCCGGGCCATCCTTGCTGGATCTCCTTCGGCCAACGCTTGGAACATTTTGGTAAATGCTGGGAGACTTTGGTAAGTGCTATAAAAGCGATCAGTTTATTTCCCTTTTAAGCCTCTGGTGGGACTTTCTGTGCTCCTCTGTGGCCCGTGGGCACTGCCATGCTTGGAGGCAGCAGCAACTTCCATTTGGCCGGGTCCTGGCTGTGCTGGGTGGCGGTGATTCCCTCTTCCCCAGCTGTAAATACAGATTTCCCTTTGGATTATTGTGCTCTTCCAAGGAGAGCATCGACAGCAGGACTGGGCAAGTAGGACTGTGCAGGGGCAGCAGCTTTGCTTTGCCCCTGGTTCAATTAGTGGGCATCCTATGCATAAACAGGAATAAAAGGGGCAGGTGTCTGTAGCACTGGTGGGCTTTGCTTTTGTTCAGTCAGGCTGGGTGCAGCCGTGGGGTTTTTTTGCCAGGTGGTGCCTGGGTGTGCTGCAGACACATGTTTTGCTGGAGAGCTGCTCCAAAGGTCTGCCTGGGGTCAGATTTTTGTAAGGGCACCAAGAAAAGGGCTCAGCTGCAGGTCCAGGAGCCATCCTGTCCTCCTTTATCACTCCATTAGGTCAAACCTGGGATCAGTGTGAGATCTGGAGAACGGATCACCAAAGGCAGAGAAAGAAATCACTGGTGAGTGGGCAAGAGTAGAGTAGAAATAACCAGCCCTTACATTGGAAAAAATAACTCAGTGAAGCATTTTCTATACTGGAACTTCTGCCCTCATATATTTAATTTGGTTCCTATATATCAGCTTATATATCATATATATATCTTACATTCTTATGTATCATATATAAGAAACTGTCCTGCTGCTTGGAAAAAACACTGCAGTTATTCAAGAAGATCATAAATGTCTCTTTTCTAAGTAGGCCTTGAGGCACAAGAATGATCTGCAAGCTGTCCATCAGTAGTCTATCCAGATGTCCAGAAGAAAAGTCCTAAAGTCCATCAGGGGTTCAATCCAGGTGCCCAGAACAAAGATCTTCAAGAAGTCCATCAGGGACATCTGGAGAAAACACTGGAGGAAAACCTTCTAATTATTCAAGAAGATCATAAAACTCTCCTTTTTTTAAGTAGGCCTCCAGGTATCCAGAAAATAATACCCACAAGGTGTCCATGAGGAGTCCATCCAGGTGTCCAGAAGAAATAATCTTCTCAAACACCAGTGGGTTTCCATGTACCTGGTTTCTACTCCACTGCTACCTACTGCATCAGACTTCGAGCCAGTGCAACAAAACAAACATTTCCCATCTGACGATGGATGCTTTTCCTCTTGGCTTCAAAACCCACTGGCCTCAATTAGCAAGACTCGAAGAGATTTTGATAAGCTTAAGCCAGGACATGTTCTGTAAAGAAAGTGGCCCTGCTAAAAGGGTTGCTGCTCCTGGGGGCTCTTTGCTGCTGCTTTTGGAGTGTAGCAGCCACTTACATTAACATTAATGGGGGCTCAGTGTGCATAGGAGCTGCGGAAAAAGTCTGCATCAAAGCTGGGCATGTTGCAGTAATGGGCCGTGAGGCCTGGTGTATGTGCTCAGTGCTTTAAGGTTTCATTCTCCTGAATTGGTGTAGGACACCCAAACAGCTCAGATGAGCTGCTGCTGGCTTCAGCATGAGCGGGGTTTGCAGTAATTGTAATTATGTGCTGCTTGTGGCCAGCAAGGGCTCGCCTGTACACATCTGCACTGCACGTGGTCAGGCCCCATTTGTGGCCTTCCCATCTACCTCTCATCCCTTGCTGGCCCGGGACCTGAGGCACAGTCTCTTTGCAAAGCCGTAAATGGAACCCTGGAATGGTTTGGATTGGAAGGGACCCTAAAGCTCATCTCATCCCGACCCCCTGTGCCATGGGCAGGGTCACCTTCCGCTGGATCAGGCTGGTCACGGTCCCTGAGCAAGACACAGCAATGTCTTCACAGGAACTCACGGCATTAAATCTGCTCATGCAGTGCTGCTGTGCTTTAAAACAGCAAAGGCAGCTGAAAGTCTGAACTTTGAGGCCAGGGGTTTAACACAGCCAAGAAGTGAAGATGCAATGTTAGTGAAGGAAGCTGGGACAAGAGGAAGGGGATGTTAGTGCAGGGCTGTGTAGCCCCTGTGTTTGACCTCAGGGTTTAACAAGGTGTTCATGCATCCTCGAGCCATGGATTTGGCTGTGTCAGGGTGTCAGGGCTGGACAGGCACAGTCCCAAGTGCCAGCTAGCCCAGGCAGGCAGGGGATATCCCGTTGATGGCTGGTGACTGTCTGCTGTGCCTGAATGACCCCAAGGCAGAGGGACCAGAGCCTGAAACTGAGGTGGTCCATGAACCATCACAGCAGAGAACGTGCAAAAGCACCTCCTTGACTCCAAACCTGGCAGCAACCAACTTCCCAGGAACAGCAAACAGCAGCAGCAATGGCCAGAATAAATCCCACCCTGAAGACATTTGCATCTGGTAAGAAAAGGAGAAGATGATACACCTAAAAGATGCAGAGCATGGGCACATGAGGTACCAGAGGACTAGGAGCAGGTGACCTACAGTTACCTTAAAGAACCAACTCAAACTCCAGGAGAAATGGCTAAAATGCTGTAGTATTTTCGTAACTCTTGTTTTTCTTGCAGATATACCAGTTGAGATTATTTATATATCATATAATATTATTATTTTATATATTATGTTTTTATTTATATACATTATTATTACTATTTGGATGAGAGGACCTAGCCTCAAGCTGTGCTAGGGGAGGTTTAGGCTGGATATCAGGAGGAATTTCTTCACAGAAAATATGATTACACATGGGAAGGGGCTGCCCAGGGGGTGGTGGAGTCCCCACTCCTGGAGGTGTTCAACAAATGACTGAATGTGGCACTCAGAGCTCTGGGCTGGATGACAAGGTAGGGATTGGCATATAAAAGTTGTGCTGACAAAACAACTGCAAGGTGATGGGGATCACAGGGGTGATGTTGCTACTGCTACCTTAGAGAAGCAAATGGACAAAAGTGAAAGACTCTGGATGTGGAGATTAGAGGAGAAAATAATTCATTGCAGCCTCTACAGGAATCTCCCTCAAATACAGATTAAACAGGTTGACCCTGGGGAATAGGACCATTCCAGCAACCCATGGAGGCACAAATGCAAAATGAGTCATGAAGAGAGAAGTGCAGGCATGATGGCCCCCAAGCAGAATCCAAACTTGTTGCTCCAGCCTTCCCATCCAGACTCAAGTCTCCTTCCAAGCTCTGGTAAAACCCCAGCAATCACTTCCTTCTCTGCCGTCTCTTCTGCCAGGATTGGAGCAGAGATGCTGTTTTTGCGTTGTGCAGCACCGTGCTTTGATCAACAGTTCTATGGTGATAGGCACGAGCAAGATCTCTTCCTGCATTGTATCCGCCCTCCTCTCAAGCTCAGTGATGAGGACAATCCTCAGCACTTAACACCATGCTAATCCCTGCCTCACTTGGAACCTGGCCAGTTCATTTTCATGCTACACTGCTCATTTCCAGCTTCTAACGTAGTTTTAAAGTTGCATTAAATAAAGAATGGATGTAAAAATCAAATTAATTACTGGACACTCCATGCTACTTAATTTTAAAGCTCCCATTCCACCAGTATTTCTTGTAATCACAACAAGCTGTGGAGTGCCAGGATGGCCGTATTGCTCTTAAATATGTTGATTAGAGAAAAAATATGAAATGGAGATAAGTGTTGGAGCATTGATTTGCAATATTGTTTGGAGCTCTTATTTCCACTTTGCAGTTTGCAGCTGAGGGAGCTGGGAAAGGGGCTCAGCCTGGAGCAAAGGAGGCTCAGGGGGACCTTGTGGCTCTGCACAACTCCCTGACAGGAGGGGACAGCCGGGGGGGCCGGGCTCTGCTCCCAGGGAACAGGGACAGGAGGAGAGGGAACGGCCTCAGGCTGGGCCAGGGGAGGCTCAGGATGGACATTAGAGAAAATTCCTTCATGGAAAGGCTGTCCAGCCCTGGCTCAGCTGCCCAGGGCAGTGGTGGAATCCCCATCTCTGGAGGGATATAAAACCTGTGTTGATGTGGCATTTGGGGACATGGGTCAGTGGTGGCCTTGGCAGTGCCAGGGAATAGTTGGCCTGGATGGAATGAGACGACTTTTCTGGTCTTAATGATTCTGTGATTCTGTGATATCGTTGTTAGGAGACAAAACAAAATCATCTTGGATGACAGGTCTTGGGATTCAAAACACACTTTGTGTAAAACTGTGGGTTTCTCTGATTGCTAAATTGGGATGAATTGTAACACTTGAGCTCCTTCAGACAGACAGGTGCTCTGACCTACTTTTTCAAGAACTTGTGGGTTTTTTTGAAATTATATTTTATTTTCTATGTTGCATATTTAATAATTATAAAATTCTAGTACGGTGTTTTTAAAGATAGGCAGATGGTCAGAATTTGCCAAAATTTGGGTTTGCTTCACTGTATATGTAACTTTCAAGGATGAGGGCGTATTTTTATTTTTTGAAGTGCCATAGATAATGTTGCTTGCCAAGCCATAGCCTTTTTTGTTTCCATTTAGCTCTGTTCTATAGCTAAATCTGGACATCAGCACTGAGTGCCTCCCTTCTACTCTTATAGAACACCTTGGTTTTTGCATTTTCTATTTGAGCTACTTTAATCCATGCATTCCTATATGTAATTTTTTTTAATTGATGGGTTTGTGCTGAGGGTCTTTCTGCAGACCTTTCTGCCCACAGACGTACAGCCACTGAAGGTTTGTCCTTCTGCAAATGGTATTTTTCTGTTCCATGGGCTTTTAAAACTTTGCTGGGGTGTGTAGAGACTGACCCTGCATCTGTGCTCCCCTGTAAATAAAAAGCAGTGTGGTAATCCCAAAACAGGCTCTCTTACAAACAGCAAGCAGGGGGGAAGATGCTTCAGTATTCCAAAGGAACCTGAGAGCAGTGCATTGAATCAGGGCCTTTGAAGCTAATGCAAGCTTATTTTTATCGTTATGTTGCTATTTTATTATTTGTTAACATGTATTATTTAATTTATTCTCCTTGCAAGAAGGGGAAGTATCTAGAATTCAGATTCTGACGGTTAAAAAGGGCGAAGCAGCGGCACAGAAGGGGTTACACCTGCACAGCCATTCTTCATGGTGCAACTTCTTCCAGGACGCACACAAAAACTTATTAAGCGGCTGCCTGTCACCTCTCCTTAATAAATAAGAATCTCTTTTCAGCCTCTTTGTCTCCTTCACCTCTGGGGCCGGCGTCCTGTAAACACACTGCCAATTAAACCTCACGTCTAGCAAGGCCACAACTAATGAAAAGCAATAGAGAATTCACTGCCTTTTAATGAGGAAAACATTGCTTTTTACAGGGAACAATTTATTGGGCCAATTCCCCCCGTCCATCACCCTGGGGAACTGCTGCCTTTTTTACCCCCTGTTTGTTACTTTGTCAAGCGCGTGTAAAATTGCACGCTGAACACAGAGGTGAAGGCTCTGACTCAATTTATGGTGTGACATCTCTGATCTCGCTCCCTGGATCAGTAAGCGATCCTGGCAATGATATGCATGGAAATTAATTACTGTGCCCGGCAGCGGTACAGCAGGCCCCTGCCGTTGATAATAGATCAGTTTGCAGGAGTTTGTTAGAGGGGCGGCCGCCTCCGCTGCTGTTTGCTGTCACAGGCAGACAATGTCAGCTGAGTGCAAACCACCACAACACCGCCACGGCCGTGGCAGGGGAGAGAGGGCACAGGGGCTGCCCCTGGAAAAGGCAAACCAGGAAAAAGGGAAAAAAAACCCCCAAAAACCGAGAGGAACGCGGTGATTTTGGACGCCGTTTTTGTTTTTTTCCTAAGGGCGAAGAGGAGGTGTTATGTAAGAGTACCACGATGTTTGAGCAAGGGGAAACTTCTGCCAAGCCTACACTATTAAAGGGATATCTATTTAAATGGGAAAAAAGGTGGATGGAGAGGCCAAATGGAAAATAAATAATGCTGGGAATAAATCCTGGATAAAAACCCACAGTTCATATCACCCATGGTTATAATACGTGTTGGCTCTGTTAGGTTTACAGGCCTTTTTCCTAGGATTTGCGGTTTAAAATGCATTCATAGAATCACAGAATCACAGCACGGTTTGGGTTGGGAAAAGCCTTAAATATCACCTGGTTCCAATCTAATATTTTGGCTGTGGTATTTTGTCTCCTCCTCCTGACCACACCACTGTTTTTTCGCAGGTGGATGCAGCAGGTTTTACTTGGCTTAGCTCACCCAGGGCTCAGGACGTGAAGGGACACTCAGCACATCTAGGGGATGGCCAAGACGTGTCATCCTGCTGAGCTGTTTTTGGGGAAGGTGGGACAATTGCCCCAGAGCAGCTGTAGGAAACCCCTCCTCACTGAGCTCTTGGGCAGTGCAGTCCGTACGCATCCTTGAATTCCTTCTCAGGTCACTCCTCCACAGAAGGAGTGGTGAAACCAACCGAGATGAAAGGAGGGATGGTGGGTAGGGACAGGCAGAAATCCCCAGTCCTGTCCCCTAACATCTCCACCTCCCCTGGCACTGCCACCTTCCTCACCTCATTTATTTTGGCTGTGGAAAAGGGGCACCAGTCACCTCCATGTCCTTCTGGGAGGTGCACTGGGACACACACTGGGGTGAGAAAGACACAAGGAAGGTGAACTCTGCAAGAACTGTCGTTGCATGCCTTCATAAAATCTTCCTGGCAAGGTATTTTTGTTTGCTATTTGACATTTTTTATCATATTATTTCTTAACACTTTAGTGTATCTAGTCAGAAATGCCCTTTTCTGCTTGGTCCTTGGACTGTTCAGATAGAATCAATTCTAAATTTCCTTTGTTTCTCAGCACTTACTTCATGGTTTTGTACACTTTTAGGCCCAGAAGGGCTCCATGTTGGTTTTGGGACAAGAAAAATAAGACAGGATGCCCAGCTAAAACCCCAGCACTGGGGTGCCAAGGGGAGCAGGGGTGATGACACACTTGGTCCAAACACAGCAGAATTCCCCACAAAAGTAATCATCCCAAAGGAATGGAGGTCTCCATCTCCAGTCGGTGGCTTTGGGGTCCCTATTCTCAACCCAGTCACAGTATTTGGGTTTTTTAATAACAAATATTTCCTCTTTGCGGCACCAGTTTTCAGTTCACCCTCGTTGAAACAGCCATACCAGTCTCTGGTGGCAAGAAAGACACCTTAAAAATATGTTTGTAAAAAAGTGGGAAACCGAAATAAACGGGTAGTAACAAGTATCTTGGAAAAGGAGGCAGATGGAGAGGAAACAGGGATACCCATTAGCTGGTTTTGATGCCTTGAGTGATGGCAGTTCTCGCTGATTCCACACCCCCACAGCTCCTGTGCTGTCACCCTCCATCCACTGCCACTCTGCTTTTGGTAGGAGAACATTTCAGAAGATAGCAGGTGATTAGAAGAACAAATCGTACATTTGGACCTACCTGGGCATCTTCTTTGACCCAGTTTGCATACACCTCGAAGAGCAAAGTTTGGTTCTTCCTATTTACCCCCCGTTAGTGAAATCTAGAAACTGCCTGAAATGTATAAAAAGCCCAAGATTATTTCAAAGCTCTGCAAAGAAAAAAAAAAAGGGGAGGAGGGAGAGCTGTGAAAGATCATTTCTTTCCTAATGTGACTGTTAGATTTGGCTGGTTTAGCAATTAAACTTTTCCTTTATTTGTTACCCCTACAGACCCCTGGTTAGAATAGGATCCTGAAGTTGAGTCCGCCAGAGCATTGGGCTTACATGATTCAATTAACCTTTAAGGTAGCTCTGGAAGTTGGTACTCTAGGAGATCCTTTTGTTAATTGGCAGCCTGACACAGACAATTAAGTTTGATCAGATGAAGAGGGCATCAGGGACATCATTAGCATACTGTACTGAAGACTACGTGGTGTGTAAAAGTTGTTTAATTTCTGCCACAGAAGAAAGCGGGGGGCTGGGGGAGCCCTCCTTGCACATACAGCATTTTGCTTATTAAATATTTCATTTCCCTTGCTGTAAGCTGCAAATGTTCCCATTTTTTACCCCTCCTTTTTGGTTTCTTCCCACTGCAGCGAAATCCACTGAATGATCGTTCCTCTCTTATTAAAACTTCTGCATTTCACTTAAAGTATTGCACTAAAAAAAAAAAAACAACAACACCAAAACAATCCTAAAAAACCCCAAGCAGCCAAAACAGCAACAAAATCAGCAGATTTTCTTCAGAGGTGTTGGCAAAGCCCATGGTGGATGGAGTATGAGCAGGGTGTGGTTAAAGTGGTTGAAGCTGGAGCTGTGCTGGGTGAGATCTCCAGAGGCCTTTTGGCCAGGGAATAACAGAAAAACATACCTGTGGCTCTCACGTGCAGCAGGTCTTGTAACAAAGGTGTCTGCACATCTCTGGGATGCAGGGGCGATGCTGGGATGAGGATGTCACACTCCTCATGGCTGTGCATGTCTTTGCAAAGGCAGGAAGAGCTGGAGGAGGTGAACCCATCACTGATGGGTTGTGAGCTTGGGTTAGCCGTTGAGAGACCTGGTTTCTTTGCATTTCTTTTTCCTGGTGTTAACAACAGTCATTAACACATATTAATAACATATTAGCACAGTTGTGGCTGTATTAGAAATGCTTTTTTTTCTTTGCAGGCACCACTGCAGAGAAGGATGGAGGTGAGCCAAGTTATGGCCATCTGCAAGGTTTAGTCACCACCACCATCCTGCTGAATACAGATTTACAACACCTTGCTCACATCTGCTGCTGTGCAGCCCCTTTTGCTCCCTCTCCTTCCTCCAGCCCTTTTTCTGTGAGCGAGAGAGAGGGCGTAGAAACACAGACTGGTTTGGATTGGAAGGAGCATTAAACACCATCCCATCCACCCACTGCTATGGGCAGGGACACCATCCACAAGACCAGATATCTCCAAGCCCTGTCCAACCCGGCCTTGGACACTTCCAGGGATGGGGCAGCCACAGCTTGTCTGGGAAACCTGTGCCAGGGCCTCACCCTCACGGTACAGAATTTTTTCCTAACATCTGATCTAAATCTCTCCTCATTCAGTTTGAAACCATTCCCCCTTGTCCTATCAATGCCTGCCTGTATAAAAGTTGCTCATCCTCTTTTTTCGTAAGTACCCTATAAGCATCTGGAAAGGAAACAAGGCACATAAAACCAGTAGGCACATGATATCAGGATTCTCCATCCTCGTATCACATAGGCAGGCTCTTTGCTTTCTCATTAGCCTTACACAGTTGCTTCAGCAATTATGATATATATTGCATAATTCTTATAGCATTAGCCTTGCTACATAAGTCATTAATGTGCTAAGTTAGTGATAGCAGCAAATGTAGACTCTTGTGCTGTGTGATGCTAATAATATCTATGAGATTTTAGTCCTAATCCAGGGAGACATTTTCAGCCCTCTACTGCCGTAGCATCGTGTAATGGAAAATTAATGGGAAGTTGCAAATGCAGAATGAGTATATTTTTTTGTTTTGCTGGCTCGCCGTGCCCCTTGTAAGGCTGTTGCACAAGAACAAAGGAGCTGAAGATTAATCCAGACCGCTATCCAACAGTGACCAACACTCAGTGCCTTGGGGAGGACACAGGAACAGGGTGAGCACACAGATACTCCTCCCCAGGATGCTTCCAGCCTCCAAAACCCTTTGACTCCGTGTCCTTACTTCCCACAGGTCCAGCCCCCCCACAGGGTCCCCTAGAGCACATTACTCAGAATAGTAGCACTTGTGGGTTTTTTTTATATTGTTCTATTTTATTAATACATTATAGGTCTTGGTGTGTTTTTCTTCCGTATCTTTTTGGAGCTCTTTTGAACTCATGTAACTATTTTAATACTTCAGCTGGTAAATAACAGAAACAGGTAGTGAGTGTCCATAACTCTCCCACAGCAACTTGCAGGTGGTTTTAAGCTGATACTAAGAGTTAAGAAAGTGGGAATGCTGGGCTTTTAAGGTGTTTTTCCATGCCTGTGCCAACAAACCCCAGCACTGTTCGGCACTTACTGAAAGACTTGAGGCACTTGGTGGGAGACTTGGGGCAGCAATGGGCTTGGAGAGACAGAGTCACACTCTGCAGGTCTCTCTCTGTCAAGGAGAAATGGAGATGGGATGGTCACTCTCCAAAGCAATCTGTCCCCTGTAAGCACCTCCTTTCAGGTGGGAGGAATCCAGGCAAGTCTGTTTCCTACGTAGGGGTCAAGTCAGTCGTGTGCACATAGCCTAAGTCTGCCCATTCCTCCCGAGCAGTCAGGGATTCCCATCTACTCCACGCTGTTTTCCACCTCCTTTTCCTACAGGGGACTCCCCTCAAAAACCGAGTCATAGAATTGTTTAGGTTGGAAAAGACCTGTAAAATCGTCGAGTCTGATTTTTAGTTGACCAAACAATGCTGAGAAATGGCTTGTACCACCCATTGGTGGTGAAAATTTTGTAATGCAAAAATCCGTGGCTCTGCATCTCCTAACAGAGGCAGCAGGGAGAGGCAAAGAAAGGGACAGGAGTGTCAGCAAATTGTGACTTTTTACCAACCGACACGAGTCTTCAGCTCAATGAGTCAGTGAGAGGGTATGTCAGGACATGAAATGGTGGGGAAAACCATGTCTGTGAAGAAATGGGAATTGTGCCAAGCTCCCCTCCAGAACTTAGCTGCGGAGCAGGACTTCACTGCATCCTGCATGTGTCATGGGCACGCCTGCTGCAAACTCAGCGACAAACAGATGATTCCTGCTCCATCTCCCAGATTAGGAGCATAAGAAAAGGGGCAAAATGGTGATGGAAAATAAAAAGTGCATGGAAGGCAAATGACTGCACTTGTGGGCTGTGCTGAGAACTTCGGCTGTCACCTGTGCAAGCCTGCGAGCAGCGGTGCCCCTTGCCCCAGGACTGAAGCTGGCCTGGTGCTCCAGAATTGCAAAACAGGATGTTTTTGAACCATAGAGGAATAATACTTGAGATGTACTGGTTGTACAGTTTCATTAAGATGACATAACATCTTGGATAGATTATAATTTTATAATACCTTTGCATGCCACTGCTATTACTACTATGTTGTTTTATGACGGTGTTAATATACAGATGTTGCTTTAATCTGTTTTTTAATTTACTTTGTATATCCCCTACGTACATTTTGTTGTAAGGTAGTTTATTTTGTAGCAGCTCATTTATTTTAAAAGTTGGAGGTTTTTTCTATATCACTGCTAGCATGCTAATGACATTTATACATGTGTTCTCTTTAATCTCTCCCCTAGTTCCCTGGTACAGAGCACAGATATTATAATTTCTCTGATTTTTCTATGTGCTGAAAACTGTTTTACTAGGGGTTTTACTTTGAGGTTTAATTTTTCATGTTGAGGTTTATTAAGTACTGTATTTTGGTGTGGTAAACCTTATGTTTTCACTGACACTTTCATCACAGGGTAAGCGTTGTCACTGTAGAGGGGTTTGGTCATGTTGCCCTCCATCTGCCCTTAATTTGATGCTCCCTAGAAAACTCTTGAAAGGAGGACTTTTCAGGAGATCATGTGTCCCCTCAATTTAAGGGTAAGGCAAAGGCAAAAAATTTAGACTAATCTCTAGTAGTCACATCTAGTTGGGACTTGGATTTTTTTTTAAAAAATCACGTTCTTCTAACAAGCCTAACCTCAGCCCAAGGAGTAGCATGTTCCTGTGCTTGGATATAGATGCCACATCGAGGCTGAAGGGGATCTTCTCCCAGCTGGGGTCAAGTTGAGCAGGATCTTCAAGATTCCTTCCAACCTAAATCAATCTATGATTCCAACACCTTGTATTTGGGGTCGTACCAAGAGAGCAAGCAGGTCAAATTGGGGAATAAGGACTCAAGGACTGGAGGCTGGCACAAAGAGGGAGGGAGGCACGGCCTGGATTTCTGGACTTTGATGTATGATGCTGGTAGCAGGTCCTCTGTGTGTTTAGTTGCAGTGTCAAAGTGAGGTCCCATCTCACAAGGGCCTCTGTGCAGAGGTGTGAAGGAGGGCATGTGCTTGTTGGGGGAAGAAGGAGGAGGGAGCAGCATCTTTCTGAGCAGCTTCCCATGCTGGACTTCTCAAATTATGTCTAATTAAGTCTGCTGCCCACAACACCATCAAATTAGCAAGTGAACAAATTGCACTGACTTTGGTGGGGCGACTCCCTCATTTCATGCTGCCCCGCAGCGTGACTGCTCTGTCTGCGGCTCTGCTTCGCTGAATTCCTGGTGAAACCCCTCCCAAAACAAGGACAAATGAGCATCCAACCCTCACCACAGGCTTTGACTCCGCTGCCTCGATGTAATATCCTGCCAGAGCTCTCCAGCCTCCTCGGGGAGACCTTCTTGCCTTGCCTGAAATTTGTACATTGGGAAAGGCCTGAATATTTTTCCCACAACTTGGTGGGATGGAGCTTGAGAAATGCTGCTGTAGGTGGTTTCATTTTGCCAAAATGCACTTGCTATTTCATGATGTGGGCTTCGGAAGGCCTGCTGTTCCCAATTGTCCATTGCATATTAAGGATGGTTATAGCCAAGAAGACTTCTCTATTTATTTGCTCCCTTTTCACTGTGACTTTATTATGCATGAGCAGCTTGACTGTGATACTTCTTTTGTTTTACATTTTGCATTCATTAAAAACCAGTCATCTGCATATTTTGTGAACCCTCAGGGGTCTCTTCTCCCCTTGATGCATGCGTGCCAGTCCCATTAGCATGGATGGGAATTAGGAGCTCATGCTGAAGAAAAAACACAGGCACACCTCCCTCTGTTTGTCCTCCTACTATTCAACTAGGATATTAAAAAAAAAAAAAATCATTACAGATGATATTCACTTTGTGTTAAAAAAAAAAAAAGGAAGGAAGAAAGGAAGGAAGGAAAACTTGACCATGTATCTCAGGAGATTCTTCTTATAGCCCAGGGCTAAAGACCTCATAAACAGAGGATGTAAATCATTTCAGCATCACTGAGATTTACAATTATGTCTTCACCAGTAAGTAAAGTGGGCCAGACCCACTCCCCAACAGAGAGGACAATTGGTGTGGCATGGCTTGCGTCCACACCAGTGCCCTCTTCCTCCCCGACCCTTTTAACAAGAGAGTGAGGTCTGACTAAGCTTTCTGGCCCTGTTTTGGTCACTAAAAGTCACCAACAATGGCTTGATCCTGTTTCTGTCACCCCTAAAACAGTTGCTAGCTGCGCTGTGGTCCTCAGTGTCTTCTTGATGGTGCTGAGGATGTGGATGAAGAAGTCACGGAAGTTCCCTAAAAGCAGTCGCTGGGAGATCTTGGGGGTTCCTGACTGACCATCCCAAGACTGCCCCTTGCTCAACTACCGAGCCAAGGGATCAAAGCATCCAGATGAGGCTCCTGTGGTGGATGGGGAGGGCTGATCCTGCCCTTATCCCATTTTACAGAGGGCTGCCCTCCTCCCTCCCCTGCTCCTGTTGAGAGAGGGTTCAGGCTGTGTATTCTCGCTCCCTGTGAACAAAGAAGTGATTTATTTTTTTTTCCATTTCAGTTAAAACTACTGGTGCATGGTGGCCTCTGGTACAGGGATCCCTTATTTTCTCTGCCTTGTCTCTGAGGGTTAAAGCAATCAGGCTTCTCCACCCAGACAGAAGTTTTGTATAAAACCTCCCCTGCTCCTCTGTGTTTCAAGTTTGGCAGTTGCCCCTTCCACAAAAATGTGCACAGGAAGACGCACAGAGAGATATGAATTTATTTTCTGCATTGTTAAAGCTTCAACATTGCCCTCAAATCATCCTGACACAAAGGCAATGCAGCTCGGTTCACCAACCAGCACATTTTGCCCTGAGCAAAGACACTTTCCCATGCATGGAATGATCTCCCACTGTTTCCCATAAGAGCACAGGGCTGGCTAGAGGAATTGAATCAAAAGCTTTCAGAGACAACAACCTGCCTGAAACAACTCGAAACAAATGAGGGTTTGGGATGCAGCTGGACAACGATAGCCGGGGCCACGTGCTAATTGTGGGATTAAGCAATAATCCTGCTTTATTGTCGCTGCCATGGCTGGAGCATCCCATGCTCTGCTGAGCATCCTCCTTGTCTTAGCAGCACGCTGGCTGCTTTGAGGGCCAGGTGTCTCTGCCAGAGTGTTGCATACTGGTCTGTGATGGACACCAGCAGGGCTGGGCACGGTGGGTGCCCTAGCAAGTCAACCACATAGAGCCTATCGTGCCTGGATGATGGTGGGTGGAGGGAGAGGGATAAAGAGTTTTGGGAAATGAGGCATTCTGTGTGGCACAGCTTCCCGGCTGTTTGGGCTCTGGCTGTGGTCTGGTTGCTCTCTGAAGTTAGCACCATTTCAAGTGTCAGAGTGGGCTGGGGAAGCTCAATTCCCTGACGATTCTCAACCTTATATATGTCTGCTTTCTGTCTGCTGCTGACGGTTTATACCCTCAGCAGCGCATCCTGACATCCAGCATGTCCTGGAACAAGATGCTCAAGGAGGTTGTGGATGCCTCATGCCTGGAAGTGCTCAAGCTCAAACTGGATAGGGCAACCTGGTCTGGTGGCAGGGGCCCACAGCAGGGAGGTTGGAACTAGATGGGCTTTAGGGTTCCTTCTGACCCAGACCATTCCAGGATGCTTTGATCCAAAAGCAGAGGAATTACTTAGCAGGAACCCAAGGCAAAAGCAGATAATCTCCTAGGACAGGAGATGTCACTCACCTCTTGCTCAGGATCCAGCTCATAATTTAGGCTACTTGGAGACAGCCTACACGTACTAGAACAAAATTACAACCTCCCAATTCCTGTTTCACTTGTTTAGCCCATTGATTTTACTGATTGACAGGTTTATCAGCTGACACCTGGAACAAAGAAACATTTACCCAATCATGACAAGTTATGGGATTGTAAGCCGTCTTTAGGCCAGCTCTGGAGCTTGGGGACTCCTTGTCGTCCTTTGCATGAAGGTAAAGAGAATTTTAACTTGCCTTTTAGGAAAAGACTCTTCCCCCAGAGGCTGCTGGGCACTGACCAGGCTCCCCAGGGAATGGGCACGGCCTCGAGGCTGCCAGAGCTCCAGGAGCATTTGGGCAATTACAGGCAACAAAGCCTGTATCTTCTCTGGGATAACTTTGCTAAAGCATCTCCGATTCAGTGCCCTGTCCATACACTTCACTCTGGTTCAGAGTTTCTGGTTTTATCCCAGATTGTGCCTCAGCTGTCAGCGATGATCACAATGCAGAAGCAAGTCTGAAGAAACCTTGAACCCAGCACCACCGTCTCTCTCTTACTCCACTAAAATAAAACAGACAAAACCAGAAAGGATGGGAAATGGTTTTACTGGAGCAGCATCAGCGTCTCCATTTGTGAATCAGTTTCTCAAGAGAAGGAAGGCTCCATTTAGGTAAGAGGTGCTGTCACTGGCCTTCATGTCTATAGCCCTCCACGTACCAGTTTTGACTCAGCAGTCTGAAGTAGTAAATCATTCATGGCCCCTTAAAAAAGGCGAGCTAGTTCATAACAGAAGTCTGAAATGAGGAAAGGAGATGGGTGGAAGATCAGACTTTCCATTCCCAAAATAAAGCACTGCAGTCATCCTGAATATCTGGAGAGCGCACAGAGGGCCGGAGGCGTTCTCTTTGTTAAATATTTACCACTCAAGTATTATTTGACAGAACATTTCTGGGACTTTATCTAAGCGGGATGGAGTAAGTGAAACATTTGGATGGGTCAATAGGACCATTTGCCAGAGTGGCTTGTTCTTAAATGGGTATCAAAAGCCGACCAGAGAGAGCTCTGTAATGTTTGACTACTAAAAGCATTGCTCCAAAAATGCAGCACTGTGCTGGCTCCAAGGGACCAGTGTATGGCTTGTCTCACTGGCATTGCCAGGACAGGATTTCCTCCTCATTACCAACTATACAATTTCCTGGACATGAGCAGGGCGAAGGGATGAGGTCCTGGTGTCTTGGTAGGAACCTGATGGTGCTGAGGGAGGGATCTGTGCTGATGTGGAAATATTCCCTCAAAATCACATTTACGACTCTCAGAAATGACCTGGATTTAGAAGAGGTATAGCCTAGCACAGGTCCAATCATCTCCCGTGCAAACACCAGAGCTCAGGTCCAGCATTACCCAGACGACTTTTGAACCTTCTCCCCAGAATTCAAGACTTCACTCATAGTTATAATTAAATCACAGATTGTTCAGGGCCATCCTGCAAAGCCACCAGAAACAGAAAGAAGATTGCTCTACTAATCCTTGTGAAGACACTGCAGAAAATGCCACTCTGTAGATGCAAACCAAAGTAAAGAAGTATGAAATATACAAAAAAATAAAAAGGGTGAAAACCTCAGTTATTTCAGGTTTTGCTTAAAATGAATGGAGTTTTATTATCTTGACAGATGTTTTCAAGAAAATTTTTACTGGATTGACTGCAAGCTAAATTATTCCTGTTAACCACTTAGGAGCAAGCAACTGTATTATCAATGAAGTAATTCAGGAGTAAAATAAATGAATGTTCTTCTGGGCACAGATTTCTGTTGTGCTGCTACCTCACAGCTTTTTATGTTCATCTTCACTGGAAAAGCATGAGACATTGAAAAACCCTTGAATTAAGGTAAACATTACTTAGCAAAATCTGAAACATCAGGGCGTTATTGACATTATTCTCATAATGAATACAAAACACAGCTCTGTACCAGTTATTAAGAAGAAAATGAACCCTATCCCAGCAGAAACCAGGACAAAATTGCTAACAAAATTATGAAGAGTCCCAGGAAGGAAAGCCAGCAGTTATTTTTGCACAAGAAAACTGGGTGAAGCAGAAATATACACCAGAGAAGGGGAGAGCAAATGAGCTGGGCCCAAGTGGGTGGTGTTGGTGTCTGCTGCGTTCAGACTGCTCTGCTCCCCACCACAGCAGAGAGCTAAGGAAACTCAGAGTTTGAGCCTATCTATTATCTTTAAAATATCAACGCTTGTTAAGGCTGATTCAGTATATTTGATGCTTCCTTTCCCAGCTCCCCAGAATTTCCATTTTTTTTGAGCCACCTGAGCTAAAGAGTTGCTCTGTGCAAATTACCTCTCTTCCATGAGCTTGTCTGTCTCCCCTTGAGCTCAGGCAGACTTTGAGCATCCAGTGTGGTTTCAGGAAGCCAGGCGTGACAAATAAGGACAAGTTGGATTCTTTCCCTTTTTTTTTTTCCTTTTTTTTTATAATTTTAAATTATAAAGTGCAAAACACATCGGCAGCTAATTCTGATTCACGAATACACTGGAGAAACCTGTAACCTAGGAACGCTCTGTGAGCGGGGAGAGAGGCACAAAATTTGTCATGCCTGAGGAACCACTCAGCTCCTCTGCAATCCCAAAATTTGCATCACACTGGGCAGGTGCACGGTGCAGCCCAAGCTCAGGGAATCCTGCCCTTGCTGGGAACTGCTGCACTGCTTCCCACTGGTTTGATTTAAGTCGTTTCAGATGTCTAAGTAGCATCTAAAAATTAAGAATGCCGCGAAATGTCTTTTGAGGTCTCTCTCCAATTCAGTGGATTAAGAAGACCAGCCCCTCAGCTTTTGTCAAATATTTTTGGTGTTTTTATCATATATCATAGAATCATGGAATAGTTTGGGTTGGAAGGCACCTTTAAAGGTCACCTAATCCAAGGGCCCTGCAATGAGCAGGGGCACCTTCCCCTAGGTCAGGCTGCTCAAAGCCCCATCCAACAAAACCATGAATGCTTCCAGGGATGAGGCATCCACCGGCTCTCTGGGAAACCTGCTCGGTGTAAGTATCATGTTAGAAACAACGTTTGATCAAAAATTTCCCGTTTTATTTGTGGTTTCTTGGGTTGCACCTACCCTGGTTCTTGAGCAGCAGGACTTCTGAAACCTGTTTTCTCAAAACTTGCTTTCCCAATGTTTCTCTTCCATGTCTAATAATAAGGTTGAGTTCATCTTAGGCCTTACTTCCAGAAGAAAAAGACCATGATTGGGTGCCCTCTTGTTTTTTTTTTAAGTAGCTTATTTTTCCCCTCTCAGAAAATTTACAGGAACTTACTCAATATATTTGATATATTTGTGACTGCAAACATTTTGTCATACTTTTTTGAGACTGTTGAACAGCTTCAGAAATTATCAGCCTCATTTCCTTAATCAACATATTTAGAGGTAGCACTGTGGAAGCATGGCATATTTCTCTACTTTAATTTGACAGCAGGTAAGGGTTAGCAAAGATAGAGTGTAGTCTCTCTCTTTCTGTATTTCTCCTGGAGATTTATGCTTACTTTTGTTTTCTCTTTAGCCACTTGTATTTCCAACCACCTTTCTCTTCACAACAGGCGACAGCAAATGTCACACCAGGCAAGAGCAGAATTTGATAACCCTTTTCGTTTGGTTCTTTCAGCGCCTCCCAGTTTGCTGCTGTCTGCAAAATTAAGATGTTTACACAATTTTCCATAATCTTTGAGTGGCTGTGCTGGCCCAGACCAAGGGTCCGGTCCTCAACCAGAAGTAGTTCTGAGATATATCAAATAATTTCTATTATTGGATTGGGTCCATTAATTTTCTGTGATGTTTTTGGCGTGTAATTCTTAAGGAAATCACAGAATGGCTAAGGTTGGAAGAGACCCCTGGGCATCATTTAGTCCCACCTCCCTGCTCAAGCAGAGTCATACCAGAGCACATGGCAAAAGATTGTGTCCGGAGAGTTCTTGAATACCTCCAGGGGTGGTGACTCCACACCCCCTCTGGAAAATCTGTTCCAGTGCACAGGAAAGAAGTTCCGTCTCATAGTCAGGTGGAACTTCCTGTGCACTTGCAGAAGAGCCAGTTGTCCTGCTACAGTAGCTTTTGAATCCATTGCTCACCCTCAAACACTGGTTCCTACAAGTTTAAATTTTTGGGTTGGGCTGAAAAGGCCCCACAGAACCTCTGCTGAAGAGCAAAACTAGAAATATTCTAATCCCAGGAAATATGATTTTAGAAATCAGGGGTTTCAGGCTGTTTATGGCCCTGCTTGTTCATCAGTTCAGCTAAATATTTGAGAAAACTCAAATATTTAGCTGGACTCTCAGGCTGATGTATCTCAGCAATTACCTTCATAATAGAGTCAAAAAATGGTTTGGGATGGAAGGCACCTTAGAGCTCATCCAGTTCTGCCTTGTGCCATGGGCAGGGACACCTTCCACTGTCCCAGGCTGCTCCAAGCCCCATCCAGCCTGGCCTTGGACACTTCCAGAGATCCAGGGACAGCCACAGCTTCTCTGGGAAACCTGTGCCAGGGCCTCCCCACCCTCACGGTGACAGGCATGGAGGAAGCTCCCACCTCGTCTGGAATTCACTGTTGTTTATCTTGCAGGATACAGTAATTAGGCCTTTGTCACCAGTTTCTACTACTGGAGACATGACAAAAGAGTCCAGCCAGCACCAAAACCGTGTCATGGACAGAGGTGGGACTCGCTACCCATGCCCATTTTTTGCTCTCTCAATCACACGCCTTCCCCCCAACCCCGCCCGCAGCATCCACTTGGGGTGCAGCTTGGGTGGAGAAGAAAGGATTGAATCAAATCCAGCACTCAGAATCAGCCCTTACAGAGGTGGAGATCATAGCCGATGTGTATTTTCACTGCCATGACAGGTTTGTGCAGCCTGGGTTATTTGCCAGCCATAATTACAAGCACGGAGATGACTTTAAATGCAGTCCCCCTCGCTCGCTCTGTTGTACCCTGGGCAGGCAGGAGGCATATTAGGAAATAGCCCAGATAATTTTAAAGAGGATGGATTTGTGATTATGGTGTTTTGACCCACCTGGTAGCCTGCCCTTGGAGCTCTACTTAACAGGTCTTCCCTGTGTCTTTTCAAGCAGTTAATTTTGTGGCCAAGTCCCTGAACTCTCTTCCCATTCCTTTTTCACGTGTAGGGCTGTTTGCTTCTCTGCCATCCAGTCATCTTGCGAATGCTTGCTCAAGGACACCGCGGAAGATTTGTGCTAATAATGAAAAGCTTGAAGGGGGCAAGAGATTTTGCCCAGGAAAAATAATGCCGATCAAGTCTATTGTGTCTCTGTCCCATTGAGAAAGGGGAGCTAGTAACAGAAAGGTTAGCTAACAGGATGGCTTTTAGGGGCTGTGGCCACGTGAATTAATGCATTAGATTTGTCTAAGCAAAAATCTCAGCTACCTCATAGGGATTCAAGGGTTTCAAATATTTGCTTCTACATTTTCAGTTTACAAAGAGGTTTTCCTGGTCTTGCCATCTCCTTCTGTCACAGACTGGTAGCCGGGAAAAGAGAGCGGAATATTTCTGCACTGCTTCTTTGCTTAATATCGGGATATTTTCAGCAGTCAGTGGAGAATGTATTTCTAGGTTTGGGGGTTGAGGCTGCTTTTTTTTTTTTTTTTTTTTCCCCCTTTGTGTGTTTGTTTCTCTTTGCACCACAAACCGCACGGAGGGGCCGGGAGGATTGTGCATTACATAAGAGTGGCCCTCCACGCTTTAATGTGGGTCTGCGCCGTGCCATGCGGCGAACATAATGTGTCCTCCCAGGGACAATTTGCATAAAGGATAAATAAGAGAATCACAATGTGAAGTTTATTCATTTTTAAATCCTGCAGCGTTTGTGATTGAAGGCCCAAGCTCAGATGTTTTCCTGATGTGTACCATTAAGAGTCAGGGCTTTGCCTAATGTCTCTTCTGTTACTGCAGGGAGATGTAATGTGCAGTATTTCTCCACACTGGAGTATCATTTTCAGTGTATACCACTCGGCTAGGGAGTGAGGAACTGCAGGCTGCATTATCTTGTACCGGGCCCACTCTCCTTAATTTGCTGTAACCGAGCCAGCACATTAAATACAAAACATATTGATGTTCTCTGAGAACCCTTGAGGGTCTTTACCCTTCCTTGTCAAAGGAACTGTGCAATCCAGGAGGAAAGAAAAAAGGCATTTTGCCATGGTGAAAATAGTTGCACTGCTGGCATGCCGTGGCTGACACAATGCTGCGCTTCCATTTACTTCACTTAGAGGGGAAAGTCATAACAAAAGCCATTTTACCTCCCAACTCCAGCTGAGGGTCAGCAAAGGGAAGTGATCTGAACCCCAGCTCAGGTGGTGTTAGTGGCAAGGGCGTTAACACTGCACACTCTTAAATTTGCTGAAGTCATAGAGTCTTACAATGATTTAGGTCGGAAAAGACCCTTAAGATTATGGAATCATAGAATGGTTTGTGTTGGAAGGGACCTTAATGATCATCTTATTCCAACCATCAACGAAACACTGCCAATTCCTCCACAAAACTGTGTCCACTCTGGTGATCTCACAGATGAAAACTGGTGGTGAAAGGATGTGGTTCTACCTGGGTACCACAGGCAGGAACCTGTACAGGATATCCCACCAATTCTCTGATAGAGGTTAGTAGGTTTGGGCCAACGTGATGACTCATGTCCAGATCTGGTTTTGCTTCTCTTGTTTAAGGGCTGTTTCTTTTTGTGCCCGCTGCCCTGCCACAAAAAAAAAAAAAATTCCAAATTGTTAGTGAGAAAAACAAGCAAGAGTGTGTATGACCTGCCAGATCTGCCTTTGTCCTATCACCAGTAAAAATGTGAATGCAAAAATCCCAATGTTCTATGTCAGCTTGCAAGCATTAGCCCCATATGTCTGCAGATGATTGCCTTGCATTATCCAAAGTGGGTTTTGTGGGTTTGGGGACCACAGTTTTAGCATGAAGCTTTCAACACGTCAAAAGGGAGCATTTGAAACTCTAACAACTGCTTCTTCATCAACAGTGAGTTCGGGCTATCTCTGTCTTGATCTGAAATCTCTTTGGTTAGAGTCGAGTTGCTCTTTCCCTTGGACATCTTGCTTGGACATCTTGCCATCCTTCCCTGTGTCTTCTGAAAATGGTGAACATCACCTTTCCCACTGGCATCAGAACTGAATGAAGCGAGGTGATTTGTGGATTTGCATCCCATGACTGACATTCTTCAGTAAACAGCAAGGGAATGAGCTCAGCTGAAAGGTTTTCTGTATTTGGAAGAATTTATAAGGTCTGTCGTGTTGGCTCTCTTGAGAGATAAAATTTCAGATAAGATAAAAATTTCAGCCTTCCTGTATTCAGAAGGTCTCTGCTCTCAGCCTGATGGTGCTCACGAAATTTGTAAAGACTGGACAATCTTGGAGATTTCTTATTATCAATTCTGGATGAAACAAAGAAATAGAATAAAAAACGTATCAGGGAAACACTTGGAGACTCACACACATAGATAGTAAGTTAATAGTGGCTCCCATAAGAAATCAGTTAACTGTCACAACATAGAATTAATACTATTATGAAGTTTCTCTGAAAATTATGTATAGTGCAAATCTCTTTACTGGTTACTCAGCTTACTGGCTAAATTCCCTGGGTATTCATCCATTCTTACACTAAATCGTGAACTTTTTATTGCATTAACTGGGAGCCATCATTCATCTCCAGCTCTGAAAGCTAAACCCAGAAGGGAAGGTTTGACACCAGACCCTACCATGCCCTTGAGGAGGGAGTTTAGGCTGTGTGTGGTGGGTACATTTCCTTGTGAACAGCAACACAGATCTTCCCAGTGTCAGGCTGAGTGATTTCAGATGACACAAACTTAAACTTAAGACCCAGGATAGAGGGTAGACTGTGGATAGACCATGCTGCCACAAACCCAGCCATGAACCTACTTTCTTTTAGACAACGAAACCCCATAAAGAGCCTCATTTGCAAATGTATCCCTTTGAAGGGAGGAAAACACCAAAACAAAGCCAAGACAGAATTTCTAATATTGAATTTTTTTTTTTCTTACAGAAAACTCATGTCTGGCTCATTCAGTTACATGATATTTGCCATGGGTAATTTTTATTCCAAACCATGTTATGCAGCTCTAACCACAATCCTGTGCAATCATTTGTTGTCTGTTGTTTCAGAAAGTGCTGGAATGGTGAGATAATACCCCACAGCCATCAGTTGTAGAGGGATTTTGGGCTGCAGGCATTGGCATTTCCCTTTTGCATGCTTTTCAGTGTGGAGGGAAAGATTTCGTATAAGTCAGAAAATATTTTCTAAAATAAAATAGAGGAATGTAGAGGGAATGTCTTAGGCAAGAAAGTGCTATCATTTACAACCACTAGTGAAGAGCAGTTCTTAGTTTGGATTGTTTGAAAGAATTCTGTGGCTAATCCAACAGAGACCATTCCTTTACATGGATCAGGAAGACTGATTTTCCATCTACCAAAGAAAGACTTATTTCCTGCCTATGTAACTGGCAAGGCCCTCTTGAAGCCAGCTGGTGTCATGAGGGAAACCAGAAGAAATAAGCGGAAAATAAATGCCTGTAGACAAGATTCTGACTTTTTGGACTCGGGTTTAGTGTTTATTTGGTGGCATTTCAAAAAGCATTTTTTTGTCTGCTTGTTTGGGTTTTGGGGGGATTTTTGTTTAGTTTTCTTTTCTTTTTTTTGGCGGGGGGTGGGGGTTGGGTTGTGTTGGAGATTTTTGTTAATTGTCTTGTCTGTGTGATGTGAGTGAGCTCATGTTGGAGAGCTGCTGGATCTGTCCCCACACCCTGCCACCCCTGCTCCTTCTCACCCTGAGTTAGCTCTAATTCCTTCTGTCCACTCCTCCTCCTCCTGCTGGACACACAGCTCTTGCACCATCCCTTACCAGGCAGCAGTTCCCCAGTTTTTACAATATTGAGGCCCTTATTTTGAAAACCAGTTAATGAAAATCGTGAAGGAAGTAAATATTGTTGTGGACTGCTTGTGCTGTGGCACAACACAGCTTTCAGTGATGTCTCCATAAAACTATTTTCTTAAAATTACCTTTTTGTTGTTGTTGTTTTGTTTGTTGTTTTGTTTGTTTGTTTCTTCATGGGCTCTGTAGGGCATTTTCACAGAACCCCAGAATGGTCTGGGTTAGGAGTGACCTTAAATATCATCTCATTCCAACCCTCTTCCGTGGGTAGGGACACCTTCCACTAGGCCAGGTTGCTCCAAGCCCTGTCCAACCTGGCCTTGGACACTTCAGGCTCACCTCCAGGTCGTGTGTACAGCACCTGGCACGACACAGAGCTTGAGTCCAGGGCTTCTGCACAGTGCTGGGAGGGATTTGCAAGAAACAGTTTAAAGTCAGCATTGTTTTTCCTCCTTTGGAGAGTAAATGCAGCAGAAATTTGTTACGTGAACCGGCTCGGTCAGAGGAGATTTCTTGTTATTCATGGTAAAATTTATCTGTGGGAATTTCACAAGTTCTCGTGTAAGATGGGAAGTAGCAGCACTTTATTAACTCGGGCAATGAGATCCCTTACACAATCAGGAGGCTGGTTTGGAATCTCTGGTGGCACCAAAATATAGGGATGATAACTTTTCTTCTCCCTGCTCCAAATGATGCACCCCAGTCCTCTCCCTAGTGCCAGGACCTCAGGAACACCTCAGGAACGAGCAGGACAGTGATGCCGGGACATTTTGCCAACAAGACAAGAGATGCACATGCTTTTCTGTGCTTTGCAAAACTCCCTCCACATTGTACCCTCATCCAGACCCCTTCACCCCACAGCCTTCTCCCAGGGCCACCAGTTTCAACATCTGCTCCATGTGATGCCTACCTTGGGAATTAAATGCAAAAAATGCCAGTGGAGAGCTCCAAAGCAGGCTTAAAAACTGAGTGGATGATTCATCTACGTCTTCCATGCAAAATACACCCCAACTTCAGCCTCTGCCTCTGCTTTTTCCCTCCCCATAACCCCAGCAAAGCCCTCCTGGCTTAGTCCTATCCAGGCGAGTTTGCGTGTATCTGTGTATGTCTGTGTATTTTTTTTTTTCTAGAGTGACTTGTTTGTGCTGTCATCAGCCGTTGTTTTGGTAAATGGTGAGTTAAACAGATATATCCAAGCGTAAAATCTAAAAAATGTTCCCTGTGGGCGCCTGGGGGGTGTTGTTTGAAATCAACTACATATCAATTGAGCGGCGGCGAGCGGATCCGATGATAAATTCCAGTCCACAGACGCCTTATAAATTACATTTTTTTGTTCACGATCTAGCCTCATCTCAGCTCCCCAGAGGCCCTTAGACTGAGAACTATGATTGTGTTGGAGAAATGTTTGCTCAGCTTGAGCGATGCCATTAGTGTTACATGTGCCAGGCCGCTCTCGCCGGCACCCCCCACTTCCACCCCTCCATCCCCCCAATCCCAATCCGATCCCCCTCCCTCTTCCTCCCTTCCACAAAATGCAATATGTGCCTGGTAATTTTTCTGTTCATTATCTCATTGTTTTCTGTAAGTACAAGGTTAGATTGAATTACTGCAGGCTCTATTGTCTATTTGTAATTCTCCTTCCATGCCGTGCTACTAATGAATGGGCAATTTAGTCAAATCTTTGTAACGGCTTCTTCTGTGCGTCAGCCACTTAATTACTCTGAGCTTTTCTCACTGCTGCTTTATTGCATGAAAACTCAGGCTGCTTCCAGGTCTTTGCTAGGGGATCTCCAGCTCCAATAGAAGGAGAAAAATAACCATAACAATAACCAGCTCGGATTATCTTGCTTCCTTGGCGTAGCAGCATCCCTGGCACACGGGATTTTCCCCTCCTGTGTGGTTTGTTTGCTATGTAGTTGGTGGGTTTGTTATTGTGAGTGCCCAGAGGAAACTGTCATTGTGTCAATTAGGCAAAGTGCGTCTAAGGTGAAGGTGGTAGAGACCCTTCAACGTGATGAGAGCCAGGAAAAAAAGGGCAAATTAATTAATGCACAGGACCTCATCATACAGGATATACCCCACTCCATGCAATTGCACTGAAACTGAGGTGCCAGTCTTGATCTGTTTCAGGATCTCCAAAATAAGTTGGTTTTCCTACCAGAGGTAGAAATTGTGCTCTTTGTGATTGTTCGCAGAAAGGATATGTTCACCTTTGTGTTTCGCAGCCAATATTTCAATCTGCAAATCAGGGGCAGGGCGTGGGAATAAATACATTTTAAAATCCATTTAATAGAATTAATCTTGATCATTTATAACTAGGATTAGGTAGGTATGTGTAGAGAGCTTTAAAACAGCTCCTTTATATGATAAATATCTTTTCTTTTCCTTAATAAGAGGATACAAAGAATGAAAGTGAGAGGAAATAAAGGAGTTTGAAAGAAAGTATTGTGAAATATAAATAATAGTGTGACAGATTATCTCCATGCATGATCTGACTCGCCTATTTAAATTCCTAAAGGGACTCAATTCCTCTCTTCAGTGACTGAAATTCTCGGAGGCTGATGGAGTGCAGGATAATGGGTAGATGAGCCCGATGAGTATTTGAACTCCACTTTTTCTGTGTGCTTAAACTGGACACCAATATTAAAATGACATTTTTAGTAAGCTGTGCTGCCTCTTTAAAACATAATTGTATTTTAGATTTTCACTTCCATGTCTCCATGGAAGAAATGCTTTAACAGTCTCTCTCTGATCCTGTTCCAATTTATTTCTACATGTTTTTGCCCAAAATTCAAACCACTGGATTGGTTTTGGTCACGTTTCCCAATTTTTAATTCAAAATTGAAACTTTGAATTTGTTCAGGGATTCATTAATTCGTGTCAAGTTGACCTTTTACAGAGGGTTTCATACCCATATAACAGGCATAAACTTCCTATTGATTTTGCACAAAGGATCTGCATGCTTGGTGATCTAATATAACATTTAATATACAAACAGTAACTTCAACAAGATAAAGATTTCTTTCCAGTTCCTGTGACTGGAAGAGAAATTCCAATTAAAATTCTGTTTTGCACATTTTTTAGGGGATGGATTTACCCCTAAAACAAATCAGTGGGGAAGATCTTGAAGGCTTTGCAAGAATACAAAAAGGCTGATAATAAATTACTGTAATTATTAATGATTAGAAACGTCTTTCAAAAAGGCTTTCCAAGGAATTTTCCTATAGGGGAATTTCCTAGGCCCTGGAGACAGATTGCTGAAAAGAGTTGAACGCTGAAAATCAGCGCAAAGGCATGGTGGGAGACTGAGAGATTTTGACTAATGCTCATGTTTATCTTTGACCCTACTGGTCAAAATCTTCACCAGTGCAGGAGCAGTCGGCATGTGGAGAGGGGCTGCATCTGCCCTCCATGTGGAATCAGGATGAGGCAGGGTGTGTGTGTGCCTGGGACCACCTGCAGTGTCCATCCCACAATTTCCTGGTGGCTTTCCTGTCCCTTGTCTGGGATTTGCTTCACCAGCTCTCGTGGTGGGACTCGCTTGGCCTTCACGACAGACACGTGTGGCTTCAGTCCCCCACTCTTCCCTAGACCATACCCTAAAGTGGCCATCCCATGCAGATTGTCCACAGAGGGAACTGGGCTCTGACTTGTCTTGGGGACCTGCTCCTAAAAGCATAAAGTTCTTAGATTTCAGCAGAAATCAAAATAACCCAGTTTTCACATGATTGCAAAGAAGATTGACTGCACGGACGCCACAGAATTTGGCCGGGACACAAATGCAAAACTCTGTGGAAACCTCCTGAGCAAATCCTTGCGTCAGTTTTAGTCACAGCAGTGTAGCCAGGTCAGGCTGACCGTAGCTTTTTCCCCCTCTTCAGGCCCAGGGAAGCGTGCTGAGCTCAAAGTGACCCTAACACCATCCCAACACTCTGCTTCCCTTGCCCTGTCCCCGTGCACGTGTGCTCCTCTTGCAGTGCTCCTCCCTCTCCTCGTGCACAGGCTGGTCTTCGTGTCCACCTTGGAGGTGCTGCAAACAGACATTTCCTCTCCAGGGGCTTGAGTTCAATCCTGGATGTCACCAAGGGGGAAAAAAATTGCGCTGGGAGAGGACAAGGGTGATGGTTGTAAACTGAAGGAGGGTCTATTTAGAGGAGGTATGAAGAAGAAGCTTTTCACAACGAGGGTGGTAAAACACTGGCACAGGGTGCCCAGAGCAGCTGTGCCTGCCCCATCCCTGGAAGTGCCCAAGCCCAGGTTGGATGGGGCTTGGAGCAACCTGGGATAGTGGACGGTGGCCCTGCCCATGGGGGGAACTGGATGGGCTTTAAGGTCCCTTTCAGCACAAGCCACTCTGTGGCTCTGTGGCCGTGGCACGGCGTGGCTGTGCCAGGAGAGGTTGTCCAGGTCTCGCAGGACCAGTGGCCCCATGACTGCTCCACTGCAGTGCTTTGTGCGGAGGAATAAGGGGATTTCTGCCGGCATCCGGATCAGTGAGTGCTGGATTTCTAACCACCCCTTTCTTGTGCCACTCACAGAACTGGAAACAGCACATGCCTTCAGAAACACATGTCATTAAATAACAGCTTATTTCTATTTGTGTTTACAGAATAGCTGAAAGTGGGGAGGCAGCCTGAGAGCAAGCTGGTGCCTCATAGACCCAGATAGGCTCTTTGCCTGCTTTGTTATAATACTTCATTGGAACTGACACATTGATAGCCACAGTTTTTCTAGGAAGTGACCTTCATGCTGCCCATTGATTCCCAGTGGCCATCAACTCCTTGCAATTGGAATGACAGGCCAGGTTAAAGGTCAGTCCTTAAATAAAGCTTCTGGATTACTAAACACCTGAAGTTCAAATGAAAATGGAAATCCGCACCTCATTTTATGTGACATGTTACTGCTAATGACACTTCGGGATCTTGAATGGCTCCTGCTCTTTAACTCATGTGCATGTTCCACTCGATAACCCCTTAAACTATCTCCTTTCTCTGCCACTGCTGGACCCTTACAGGACAGGCAGCAGGGAAAAGCAATCTCCCTGGGATATATGGCTTCTGGGGAAAAAAAAAAAGCTTTCTCAGGAAAAGACATCAGAACCAATTAAAACATTTGCCTTTCAAGCGATGGCCAGAAACAATCATTCCCTTAATTAAGATTCACAGTAAAAGGATTTTATTTACATGAGCTGTGGCATTAAAAAAGGCCCCAGTTGTACAGTGTAGGAGGTTGGATGTGTTTTGTTTGCCTGTGCACAGTGGGGCAGTGCTGGATCTCTTGGGTGTGCCTGGCTATGGGGGTGGGTGGTGGGGTGTCTGCACAGCAAAAAACAGGGTTGTTGTCTCCCCATGCCTTACAGAGCTGCTGCTTCAGTCGTCCTCATGCCAAGCCTTGGTGCCGCAGCCCTCAGCCTCAGTGAGACCCAGCTTTCCATGTGTGGGGCATCCAGAGCTACCCAGGGCTCCCAAAACCTTCCCCTGCCCCAAGGGACCTCCAGGCCCCCTGAGGATGGTGGTCTCAAATGCACCTCTTTATCTTCTCCTCTGAGTTTTTATTTATTTTCTGCACCTTAACCTGAGTGGGAAACGTTGTCAGGGGAGGAGAGTCACTGCAGCCACTTGTCACTGCATTTTCACGAATATTTATACTCGTTCTGAAGCTTTTGCCGAGAATACTTTGACAAACTCTGCTAATTTACTTCCACGTTATTATAACATCTCTAGTTTCCAGCTGAGATTAGCATACCCTTGTGCCAGATGCAGTATGTGCTCCCCGTAAGACGCAGTACCCGCCCCAAAATTCACACAGCCTAGATAATAACACGAAGTTATTTGCTGCAGGGTAGGTTCATCTGCTGCGGTGTGTCAGGCCAGTGGGTGCCAGAATCTGGTGGACAGGTCAGCATGCTGTATTTCCTTATCCATAGTCCCCAGCGTTTAACAAATTACTGTATAATAAGTTAAGGGTATCCGAGGTTCCTTGCTGGCACTGCAGCTCTCTGGCATGGTATGGCCTGCTTCCATGCTCTTGATCTCATCATCCAATGCAGGGCTGCCTCGTCCAAAATATTTTCCTGGAGGGATCTCTGGAGCACCCTAAATACAAGTCACCCCTGGAAATTGGCTGAGGCCCAAGCACAGCCAAGGTCTGTTCTGACAGTTTGAGGTGTAGTGACCAGGTTTCCACGCGTCTTTAGTTTGCCTTGGAAATTTGCTTCAGACTGCACCAGGAGAGGCTTAGATTGGATATTAGGGGAGATTTCTTCATTGAAAGGGCTGCCCAGCCCTGGAAAAGGCTGCCAAGGGCAGCACTGGAGTCCCCATTCCTGGAGGAGTTTAAAACCCATGTGGATGTGGCACTTGCGGGCAAGGGTTAGTGGTGGCCTTTGCAGTTCTGGGTTGGACTTGATAATCTTAGAGAGCTTTTCCAACCTAAGTGGTTCTATGATTCCATAATGCTTATCATTAAATTTCCAAACAAAATTTTACGTGTGCTCACCTCTTTGCGCTAGATGATGATACTTTCATCANTAAAATTTTACGTGTGCTCACCTCTTTGTGCTAGATGATACTTTCATCGTTTTGGAGTATCAACATTGGGACAAAGAGCTGGATAACGAAGGAAGGAAGGAAGGAAAGAAGGAAAGAAGGAAAGAAGGAAAGAAGGAAAGAAGGAAAGAAGGAAAGAAGGAAAGAAGGAAAGAAGGAAAGAAGGAAAGAAGGAAAGAAGGAAAGAAGGAAAGAAGGAAAGAAGGAAAGAAGGAAAGAAGGAAAGAAGGAAAGAAGGAAAGAAGGAAAGAAGGAAGGAAGGAAGGAAGGAATAGCCTTAATCTCAAAATCTCCTTGGTTCTCTACAGCCTCCCCTGTATATGCTGTTAGGTCACCTAGATGAAGGTTTTTTTGGAAGGCAGGCATCTAGAATATGGATGGATATCTTTTGTCTAGAAACCAGTGCCAGAATGTAACTTTAATAGTTCCACAGGTACTGACCATTCCTAATACCAGAACTCCACCAGGAGGCATTGCACAGATCCCATGGATGTGGCATTTTGGGATATTTTTTAATGGTGAACACGGTGGTGCTGAGTTTATGCTTGGATTTAGTGGTCTTAGAGGGCTTTTCCAACCTTAACAATTCCATGATTTTATGAACAACAGCAGCGGGTTGTGGCCAACTCTTCTTCAATGTCCGTGCTGCCTCTGCCACTGTCCTGTTTGGGGCCTGTGGTTTTTTTGGAGGGTTTCTGGTGCCTGTCTGTGGCAGGAGTGGTTTAATTGCTGTCCACGCTGGTGTCTCTCGCCGAGGGGCTGGGGGCTGGGTGGACAAGGGGCCGAGTGATGCTCTTGCTTCGCGGCGTGGTGCCCGCAGGTGGCGGCTGCGGGAAGAGGGAGCCGCCGCGTCGTAACCGTCCAGGTGATGAATTGTCCCTCGTCCCCGCCGCTGTCAGCCTGACACCACTCACCAGCACTAAATTAATCCAAACAACACCGTGCGGCACGGATGCTGCCAGGGCTTGCTGATGCCCAGCTGATAAAGCGGGAACAGCAGAGCCGCTGAGCGCAATTCCGTGAAGCGCTTTAAGCGCTCGTTAGTGGGCTGGGAACACTCACACCAAAATGTGTGTTTCTGACTGTCTGCTTTAAGCATCTGTTAGTTTTGGTGGTGCTTCTTGGTGTAAATCCTGAGATTTCTGGCACCACCCCCAGATTTCTAAGGCAATAATTTAAAATGTCTAAGAAGCAAATTGACTCTATCCTAGCCAAAACCAGGACACTAACTTAAAAAATTAGGTAATTTCTCCAAATAACCCTTTGGTTCTGTCCATTTTGAAAAAAAAAAAAAAAAAGAAAGAAAGAAAAAAATCTAGCTTCACCTCGTAAAATCTAAGGAAATCTTCCGTGTAACATTGGAATAATAGAACTTGTTTCTAACCATCTTCCAAAAAATGTTTAAAATGTTTCCCCTGGCCAGAGACCTTACGCTGAATTTCAGCCAGCAGCAAATTTTTTGCAGCCAGTGTTATAAATCAAAACTGGGTTTCTAATGAAAGTGCTGACACAACTTTAACTGTAATGGTACTTTCAGGCAAAACCGTAAGGAAATTGGAGTCTACACTCAGTATTCTTGTGCCATACCCAGAACTGAATTTTTTTTACCTTCCTCTTGACTTCTTCTCTGTAACAGAGCAGTGACGAGAATTAGTGTAATTGTCATGTAATGTGGAATGGAAATATCTGCTATACCTAGTGAAATTCTATGGTATAAACCCTCTTCCTAGAAATATCAAGAGAAAAAAATGGTCAATATTTTTTTAATGATTCCTCTATGAACTAACAGCTCTGTGTGTGAGTAGCTGACCAGAACACTCAGCATCATATTTGCTCCCTGAGTGGACAACTGAAATATCAAAATTATAAAAAAATAAAAGTAGCCAATATTCAAAAACTCTTCTTGGTCAAACATCTATGTAGAGCAGCCTTTTGCTCCAACATTCTTGAAAACTTGGTGGAACTACAAAATGAGCAATTGATGTAATTTTGGGAAGATCAGTGGTCCCAGGGAAGCCCCTTGTGCCTTAAATCTTGCACAAGCACAGAGATGTTACAAAGGACATTGGGGTTGATGGAACCCTTGGGATGCTATGGCACTTCAAAGCAGGTTTTTTCAGAAGCAGAATAAAAATTAGGATTCTGGTGAAAATTTAAAACCTCTATAAAAGCTGTGTTTGGGGGACTATCAAGATTCTTCTCAAAGTGATCCCACATCAAAAGAGATCTGAAAATTCCCCTGCAACAATTTAAAAATCCCTGACTCTTCTGAGGAGAAATATTTCTGAGAGAATAAGGTCATTTTTAGTGAGATTCCGCAGAAACACAAGAAGGATGCCCACTGGAAATCTGCTTGGTTCCCTGCACAATTTGCTGCTGTATTTCAGAGACTATAATAAATGCATGCATTATTGTAAGGATTTCAAAGGCTCTTCCCAAGTATCATCAATGAAAGGCCTTTGAAATCAATTTCCCTGCCTGTTCCCCATGAATTTGGTTCGAAGTCCAGCCAAAGGGCAGGACACTTATCGAAATCCAGAAACCAGGAAAATGCTCAGGAATATGGTTCAAAGAAGCCTAATGGCCTTGTTAACCCTTCTTACAGTGGTCAGATTCGGTTTTTCCCTTATGGAATTTCTGGATTAAAGACACCTAAGACACAGAGGACACCTGCCAGGGCAATGCACAGCCACTTTAAAAGATACTAAACCATTTACAGGCATTAAAAATTACTGTCTAGCTGCTGATCCTGCAGTGCGGTGTCCTACAGGGACGATGGGAGCTCTTTATTTTTGCTTTCCTCAACTACAACATGACATTCGCATTATTTTCTATAGAATGGTGGATCTGCATTTATCTCTCCAAGGCTGAGTTATCTGAGTTAATGGTTTTATGGGACTGTTTCTCTGTAGGGTATGAACTAGAAGGGAACCTGGCTTGCTTTCCTGCTGCAATTTTACTTCCCCAGTGGTTACAAGGATGAAAGTAGTGTTTGTCCCTCTGTTTGCAATTCCAGTGTGTTTGGATTAAAATTCAGAGTTGTTCAAGGATGGGCACGTCTGAGGAACACCTTGGAGCCCTCTGAGGCCTGTGGTAAAGACTGTGGCTCCAAATCTCAGCAGCTGGAAGTGGGAAGAGCTGAAATCAGTGTCACTGTCCAGTTGTTGTCCTAAATAAGAGTAGTTGGACACCTACTGGTGCTGAGTCTTTTTGTCTCTTGAAAACTATTGCTGAGTAAAATAGTGTCACTTGTCCCTTTACTGACAGCCACCACAGTTTGAAAAGGTGGCAGTAAAATAATTCACACAGGCATTTTTGGGGAAAAACTGATTTTTGGACTCAAATATTAAAAGGAAGGAATGAATTTATGAGAGTATAAATCCCCTGCTGTATGTTTTAGAATATTTGGTGGCTTGGAAATCATAAGTTTATAGGTCAAATGGGACATTTCAAAGGCTCTCAACCAAAACATCTTGCTTCTTTGGAAGATTTTCTAACAAAAGCAAAGGAAAAATGGAAGTGGGGATGGCATTTCAAGCCAAAAGGTGCATGCTCTAATGGGCTGAGAGTCATCTGCTCCATATGCTCATTTATACCCACTGTGAACCTTCTAGAGGGAAAAATGAAGCCTTTTTGTTTCAAACAGTGTGCCACGAACTATTTTGACTTTTTTTCCAATCACGTGACAGCACTCTATTGACTCTGAATTTCCAAAAAGTTTTGTTGACTTTTTGTTGACACCCAAAGTGCATTTCTTCACAAGTAACCCATTTTTTCTTAAAAAAAAAGCAGAACACACCCAAAATTTACACACTTTTGATTAAACTCTTTATTTTGTGTGACGACTTCAGGCCAGTTTCTGAGTCCAGAGGCCTGGGACTCTTCATCCTTTGTACGTTGACCTGAGCTCTCCCATTTAAAAGGCAGGGCAAGAAAGGGACCTGTGGCCCCAGCATCCTCCTAAGACTATGTCCAGTAACAGCAGTAAATTCCAAAGCCAAAATATCTGATATGAGGCAGTTTTGGTAGAATTTTTTTTTCTGACAAAACCTGTGTTTCTGCTGTATCTCTCTTGGTGCTCTTATTATTAGATCTCACAAAGACCTCTGGGCTTTCCAAAATACTGTGTCCAGGATCCTGTTCCTTGGCTTTCAGTCTGCCATCAAAAGTTGCAGTTTTATTTCTGCAGCATTGACAGGAAAGAAATTTTAATACAGTACCGTGTATTTACTTTATCTGCTTGTCTTTACAAATCACTCTACAATCCCAGGGTTTGGTATCAGACACAGAGAGAGAGAGAGAGAGAGAGCAAGAAGTAGTATTTATAGTAAAACATGGGTAGTCAATAGCATGTGGGAAAACAACTGAATCTGAAAATGGTCCCAAAGGTAATTTGCAAATCTGCTGAAATCCCGAACAAGCTTTGATTTAACCGAAGCTTGAAATGGCTTTTATTTACTGTCTATTGTGGAATAAATGACATCTCATAAACAGGCTTTATCCATTACCACAGAATGGCGATCACTGTGTTAGGGACATTTTATCCTCTTGATATAAAACAAGATATGCTATAGTGTGTTATTACAAATAGAAAAATCAATGCTGAGACACACACCTCTGAAATTTCATTTTTGCGGAACCCCATTTTCAAAAAATGTATTCTCTAATAAAAACGTCTCCATAACCAGGGGGATTTACAAAACACTGAGCAACAAAGAACAATAACAAACAATGAATAAAGTGGCTCCATCCTGAGTCTTTTTGCTGTACATTAGTCACACACTTGCATACATTTCTGAGCGCTGAGCAAAGCTCCCACCAGGCAGGGAAGCAAACCAGCTGAATTACCTTCACTTTTAAGCGCTTTATGGAGAACACACGCTGCATGCCAAATGGTGCTGGAGAGGAAAACTTGGTGGTGAAAAGAGCCTGATGCACAGATGGAGTCATCCAGAGAATGACTTCCCTTATTTTATCCAAAGTCTGGATCAAAAAGCTAGCTAAAAGCCGGGGTTTTTTTTGGCTGAGACTGGTGTTGGCAGTTACTTCTCACTCACAATGGGTTTGATATATTTGCCCCTTATCGCTGTTCGTTACTTAATGCTGATTCATAAAACTCTGCTTCTCTGATAAATTTTCACCTGAAAATGCCTGAAAACAGATTTTCCTCCAGTCGGTCAGTTATGAATTGTTCAAAATGTCTGCTCCCACTGCACATAATTGACTCCCCAAACATGATACTGTAACTGCATTCTGACTGGATGCCTCTAAGACTAAAATTACACGAAGTAGTGAATGGCAAATAACGGACAGTTATTGCATTGATCTTTTTTTTTTCTTAATGCATGATTATTTGTCTCTGGAATTTATGATTCTTCTGAGATTTTGAGACTCATCAATCAAGTGAGTGAAACGGGGAGTGAGTCTTCCCCAATACCATAGTATATGAGCTGTAAATGATTGTGAAGTGACTTCCCTGAACACTCCTGAAAATGCAGATAAATTGCTTTTGAATTATTCAGTTGCCAGAAATCAAGACTAGATAGCCACCTTTGGTGGGTCAACAGTATCCCAGGGATGTGAAGCTGAGTAAGGAAAGAGGGTCCTCTGCTTTTGCAGCAGCAGCAATCCCATGGAAATTTTCATTTCCCACAGAAAGGGAAAAGTCATTGTCAAACTCAACTGGCGTTCCCACCCTTATAAATCAAGGAACAGCTACTTCCAAAAGGTGGTTTCTGATGTTTTTTATAGCCTGACCTGAGCATTGCTTCAGTATAACTTAGTTCACGTTAATTGGTTCCTCATTTATTTCTAATACTCTCCGTCTAAAATTATCCCATGGCATTAATGTCCGTGGAGGAGCACATGCAATGGGTAGATGGGTTTTCACAGACCCTGAAAAAGCAGATGTCAGAGACCAGATATATGGCTCTCTCCTCCTCAGGCAGATAAGTGAATTTATTAGGATGACTTGCAAAGTACTGTGATCCTTAATGTAAGCAATCATGATGAGGTCACATTTACATTGAAAATGATCTCATAGCCCCTAGGGTTTGCCAGCCAGCACTGGGAAATAATCCTTGCCTCCTGCTGTGCGAAATAGAATTTTTGAGGCTGGAAAAGCCCCCTAAGATCATCGGTTCCAAGAGCCCCCCAGCACTGCCAAGGCCAGCACTAACCCGTATCCCCAGGTGGCACGACTCGGGAAGTCACGACTAGGGAAGCCACGACTAAGTGCTGCCTTGGAAAGCTTCACGAGCAGCTGGGGTGGTGATTCTGCTCCGAAACAGAGTCTCCACAGAGGTTTCAAGGGGAGGTGAAGAGCTCTTTAGGCCTTCTTTCTGGTGCAGACGAAATTTGCTGAAGCCCAAGCAAGGGCTACCTACAGCTCCCTGTGGGACAAATGCATCCAAGCGGAGGTTTGCCTACTGCAGACACAAACAGGAGCATGTGGGGATGCTTTCAGGATGCAATTAAGAACATTTCCTTGGACTAGAGAAATCCCTCCACTCTGTTTCTTTGTGGCCTGTGTCATGTTCTGGCTTTCCTGTGCCAAGAGTTAAAACGAGGACAACATCCTCGGTTACTTCAATAAAATTACAGTCTGAAGCCTAAACTGATACATTGCAAATGCAAAAAAATGGAAATAAAGAAAATATATGAGATCAGCAGTGGCCTCTCAAAACACAGCCAGTGTGGGGAATTACAGCTACTCTTCCTCGTGGAAAGGGATGAGACTTCAGGCTGAGGGTTGCAATAATGAAAATAAATATCATGCACTTGTTATAAATGCTATAAAAGCAATTTCTGGCCAGACCCTCACAAACAGTTAGTTTGATGCAGATTTGAAGGACCTTTTCATTGTTATTTCTCTGCATTAAAAATGTACTGCTGTTCATGGCTCAAGTTCCCCCAGTTCCAAGGACTTGCCTGCTACCTGTGTTGGGGGCTGGTTAGTGACAAATGTTATTTGCAGTGACCCCTGGACACCTCAAACCTCTGCATCTGTTCACAGCCATTCAGGTGATATGGTCGGTGCTTCAGGTCCATGAAAACAAGGCACTTCAAATCACTAACGTGATGGAAAGAATATGGAAAAATCTGATTTTTTCCCTTGCTATGCCACTGGTTGAACCTATTGGTGCCAGCACACACAGCCACAGATAGACAGCCCCGCGAGGACTTCTGTAATGTCCAAAACCTCTTGGGATACAGTGAGGACACAAACTAGGATTTAATAAAGCTGATTTGACAGCCTGCACTATTGCCAGTCTACAAATATTTAGCCACGTGCATGGTGATTCAGTGGAATAAATCCCTTTCATAGTCTTGGGCAGACTAACAGAATCTGTTTTTCATCTTTCCTGCTCTGTGGCTCAGAAGATGCTCATCCCTCTGTATGCATCTCCTTCTGGAGCCCCTTTCAGAGGGAACAGTCTCAAAGGAAGGTGGTATGGAGGGGAGTGTCAGTCTGTCCCCTCAAGAGGCAGAACAAGAGGAAAGAGTCTCAAGCTGTATGAGGAAAGGTTTAGATTGGATATTAGGAAAGATTTCTTCACTGAAAGGGTGGTTGGGCATTGGAACAAGATGCCCAGGGCAGCAGTAGAGTCCCCATCCCTGGAGGGTTTAAAAGCCATGTGGATGTAGCACCTGGGGACGTGGGTTAGCGGTGGCCTTGGCAGGGCTGGGGGAACAGTCGGATTTGATCTTAAAAGGCTTTTCCAACCTAAATGGTTCTGTGGTTCTATGAAAAACTCCTTGGTTTGTGGGCTGATGGAGGAAATGAGATCCTGTCACATTTGTCCTCAGCTTTGCCCTCATTTTACCACCTCTAAGTCTGGCTCACTGTATTCCAAAGGCATTTTTTTCCATTTGATGCTCATGAACAGTCTGTGACACGGCTTCACCCAGCACTGACTCCTTGCCAAGACTCACCAGACCACAGTGAGTCCAAATGAGATGCAGATCTGCAGACTGCATCTCTTGCTGGAGATCCTCATGCATATGGATCAGGCTGCCTCCTCAGGTGGGGATGAGCTCTGCTCACAGAGAGTATTTAAGGAACGAACGCCTAATGGAAAACTTTGAAAGACAGCCTGCTTTTAGAAACTGTTCTGCTTGCACCTCCAATATACAAGATTGCTCTTCATTTCTTTGCTATCACAGAGGTCATTTGCATGAAAATAGGATTGTTTTTAAACATTCCTCTGTTCTAGCTGCTTGCTTCTTGTCTGGAGACTTAATGCCAGTGGAGTCCCAAGCCAGTGGCTGTATGGGAAATCAGTGGGTCAGGGATGGGAAGAGGAGGTCTGGAGGAACATAATGGTTGAGTTTGTATTTTGCTGCCGGATTGTTCAGGTAACTTGTATTGAGGGAACACATCAGAAGGAGACGAGGAAAGATTCTAGCAAGTTCAAATCTTTCACCTTCTGCGGGTGCCTACACACTGGCACGATAACACACTGCATACAGAAATCCCTGCTGGTCCCAAAACTTGTCTCCAGTGGTGGCCAGAACCAGCCCAATAGGAAAGGATATAAGAAAAAGGTAAGCATGCTGAGCTACTTATCCTACATTTTCTGCCTTCAACAGCTCATGGCTCAGGACTCTGGGAGCTAGAGCTGATGTCTGGTAGCAGGAACTGAGCTGATGTCTGGTAGCAGGAACTTTATATGGGAGCCCACAAGGGATTTTTACTTTCATGTTTTTCTGCAACACCTTTGTGGACTGTAAGAAACAGTCTGTATCAAGGGGTTTCCCAAAGGAGTTGTGTGGGATGTTGGGAATCACAGTGCTGGGTTGGGCAGGGAAGATGGCTTTTTTCTTTTACTGGTCTTCTCCTGCAAGAAGGGTCTTTATTAAAGATATCAGACTTACCAGATACTGAAAGCAGACAAAAAACCCACAGACAATTCAAGTATCCAATGTAAAAAGAAGATTCAGACCACTAAGGCCTTGGAAAGATTATGGATTTGGCTTTGGTCTAAACAGGGCAGAATCTACCTCAAAATAAGCTGAAACAGCAAACTCAAGTCACCCTTTGTGTCAGTTTTGTGTTTAAACTTAGTGAAAGTTTTGAGCAAATCCACTTCCTGGATCTTACAGGACAGGTTTGTCTCAAGACATACAAAATCCTCACATTCTGACCCAATGAGGAAGAGTGAGCAGTGGCCAAGAGACCCTTGTGGTCAAGGAATATATGCAGAATTCCTTGGCAATGAAGATGCGAGGGACAACAGCATTTAATTACAGACTATAAGCTCTCAACCTAGCATAGAGAAAGCCACTTCTCTGGAAGTCATGTTTGGAATTTTGCTGTGAAACATGAAGTTTTTGGCCTGCAAATTGGGACGTGACATGAGATGGCTTTGTGCTTTATTTATGACTTGCTGTTAACCTCAGTGCCTGCCCACACTGCAGGGAAGTGTTTTGCTGCAAAGGTTCTCAGAAATAGGTCATTAGGCTTAGAGTTAACACTCATTTGAGATAACTGCTATGGGGGGCTGGAGAAGTGCAGTTTCCACATTGTCTCATAGATGTAGGTTCAGGTCTTTTAAGATTTTTTTTCACGACTTTTACAGATCCACACACACATCAGATGACTCTTCCAGGCGTGGAGGGATTAGGATGAAAGAGTGTCCTGTCTGGTCTCCCAGCTAGCTGCTATCCAATTTGGCATCAGGAGCCAGAGCTCACCAAGGCACCTCCTCCAAATATAATAACAACCATAAGAGCATTGTTTCTGTACAATGTTATGTGCTTTATTGCAGTAAGGGGGAAGTCAAGGGCAAAGTAGTTCTGCTTTTTTGACGGTCCATAAGGAAGAGGATGAGTAGGATTGGATGTCTGTCCTGTTATCCAGCCAAAACTGTTCATCCTATGCAGGGCACCATCTAATGGTGCACCTGAATGGTTTATAAACACTAATTAACTGATGAAATACGCTTACAACTTCCTTCAGTAAGCACCTATGGCGACCTTAGTGTCCAGTCAGTTTTGTCAGGAAAAGAAATGAAAGACATTTCATTCCATCACTGATTGCCTCAGCTGTCTCACCTTTAATGCAGTGGTGACAAGCGTCCTTCCCACTGCCTGGCTGCATGTTGCACAGCTCACTTTTTTAAAGCTGTTTACCACAGAAAAATGTTTAAGTAGGATTCAGATATCCCTCGGCAAAGAGAAAGAGGAAAGGAAAAGATGAAGGAGAAAAAAAAGCCTTTCAAAATATAAAACAGAAGTTGCTGCAGGCAAAGATGCCTTTGAGCAGTCACAAGCTAAGACTTTCCATTTCCATGTAAAAATGTCTGTCGAAAGGGCAAGCTACATTTACAATGAGCAAAGTTTTATAGCTTACACAGGCGTGAGCACCTGCTAGGAAGATGGGGAAAAGATTCAATTTACCTTTGGGTTGCAATGCTCAGATTCCCATTTAAAAGTCTAAGACCCCTGATTATTTATTGATGTCTTTCTCTTCATAGCTGTCTGCATCTTTACTGGCTTGCAAGATGCAACAGTGTGGCCTAAAGGTTTTTTTTGAATTAAGTTCTTTCAAGTAATTTTTCCCCTTCAGGCCTTTAGCCAATGATGCTGAAGTTTGACAGGTCTCCTCTGTATTCGGGGGGTGATATATTTATATATTTGTTAGCCAACAGTCAAATTAACTGTGCCTGAGCTGTCCTTAAATACTAGGTTATGATGGGGTTACTGAATTTTCTGCTTTTTTTATTTACAGGAGGAAGGGAAGGCAGCATCAATGGGAGTAACGTTCTAAAGCAACCCACATTTTACAGTGAATATGCTTCAAGTTCCCATACGGCTGTGTCAGACAAAATTTAACAGCAAAATCTCTATCCACATTCCCTTCTCCTCTCTCAGATAGCATAAAAGTGGCAGCTTGTACATTTTCTTTAACTCACAGGAGGCAAGGAGACATTTTTTGAAGATATCTAAAAAGACATTACAAGGCACCTCTGGCAATGAAATGAGTATTTTCTTATTTCAGCAAGAAGAATAGAAACCCTGGTTCTTCTTTTTTCATAATAGTAAGAGTCATAGTAAAAGAAAAAAAAAACCAGAATGGTATTGCAATTAATTTTGATACTTGTAGCACCCTGGAAAATCAACCCTCTTGTGCTGGGCAAAAGCAGAGGAGCAAACACTAAGTCAAGGGGTAGTTTATTTACTTATTTTAGTTTTCTGAGAAAAAAAGAAAAAAGCAGTAGTAAAGGGAATCTCACACTGGCATACTGGTCAAAGAGCAAGCACGTCTGCTCCACTTTCCAGCATCTACTGTCAGTTAACAAAGGTGATGTTAACAACCCTAAATTACGAGAAACAGGGTTTGACTGGAAAATGATACATGTGGGCTGGACCCAACTGAGCAAGTTAAGCCAGGGGGAGAATCATTAGGGGATGGCATGCACCAAAACATGGTTTTTATTAAGCAAGGAGCTAGAGCTGACAGTGGCATGGCCTGGTCCAGCCACAACACATGATCATCCTCCAAGGGCAGGGGAAGAAGCCCTGGTGGTGGCTTCCAGGAGCTGCTGAGGACGCGCACTCAGCTGGAGATGGGTCCTCATCCTTTCAACACTGCCCTTTCCTGGGGTGCTGGGGACACGCTGGGACCCTCCAGAGACTGAGGCCTTCAGTGACCTTCAGGTAAGGGAAGAAACCCTCAGCCATGAAGCTTCAAAAGTGAGTACTGCAGAGGGTGTGCCCAGCCCTCAGCAGCCGGTGCAGGAAGAGGCCCATCTCGAAATGAGGAATGGGCTGGAGCTGTCAGCATTAATCATGGGGCTCAAAGGGCTTTTTTTTTTTTTCTGGGACTCACCTCACCTAAATTTCTCTACTCTGGGCTGACTGCCTTAAATGCCCTTTTAGTCAGTGGAAAGAGGACCTCAGGGTGTGACTCTGACCTATCTTGGACACCCTGAGGGAGTGAATCACGGCTGTACCGTGCCTGTCCTTCCCCGGACTAAGGATAATTTGTGGTAACTGCTCAGGTGTCTCGTGCTCCTGAAGGTACAGCAGGACAGCGGTGAACCTCTCCACCAGAGAGAGAGTGGCTGAAGAGGGCTGTGAGCCAGTCCCTTGCTGTGAACCTTCCCCCTTGCTAAGGCAAAACCTCTCCAGCTCTGCTCCGTGTAATCCTTTCTGGTGACAGTAAACAGACCGCAGGAGTTTGGATTAAGCTGTGATGGAGATGTGCTTGGATTTTCCACGGGCAAAGACATCTCTGGAGTAACAAGGCTTCAGCTGAGTTCTCTGGCAGGGTCTTGCTCAACTGTGAGCACCCAGCATGTCTGGAGCTTCCTGAATCATAGAATCCCAGGATGGTACAGGTTGGAAGGGACCTAAAGTTCATCTCATCCAACCCCTGCCACAGGGAGGGACACCTTCCACTAGACCAGGCTGCTCCAAGCTCCATCCAGCCTGGCCTTGGACATGGACACTGTTGAAAGTGATTGAATATTGCTGCCAAAGCTGACAAATAACATTCCAGCACAGGATATTTATGATCCTGATTGTGAGATTAAGTAACTGTCCAATCCATTTATCAGCACGCTCACAATTACAAAATAAGTGAAGAAATAATAGTTATCACGGTAAAATTGATTATCACCATGCACACCATTATGGTAAGTCACAGCCCAGGAAAGGTGGCAGATTACTGTTGTAATTTGTTACTTGGTGAAAATGGGAATTTCTGGGAGGGGAATGGTGTCTCCTCGAGGGCTCCATGGGACTCTGGGGGTGGCACAAATGCAGGATAGGAAGTTCACTCTGGTGATCTGCTGGTCTGCTCTCTGGATCACAGAGATCCATGGATTTCTGTGCACGTCCAAGCCCAAGGGCTTTGGAGGATCTGTCCCAGTGGCACCAGGAGAGGCAGATGTGCGACACGATTGAGTAACGTGAACCTGTGTTTGCAGAAGTGATTTTCAAAGGAGGTTTTTATATATGTGATGGATCCCAGACCCCTCCAATGCCACTCGGCTCCTTTCTTCCCCGGGTGGGAGTTAATAGGTACATGCATTAATGTAATGACCTCTTTATTGACACGCTTTCATTTCACTTCTCTTTAACCACCATGAGAGTAAAACCCAGAAGAACTGTTCAGAGAAGAGTGACTACATTTAGAAAAGTAAAACAAATACCATTACATGGAGTGCACTAAACCAGGTAATTAGTAAAATGATGTCATGGACACTCTATTATTAATAGTGCACACACAGCTTAGGCTGTTCTCCTACAGATCATTTCAAAGAGGTGTTCACAATCTGAACTGAATCAGAATGTCCTTCTGTTCCTTGTAAGACATTTATATTGCAGAAGCATCTGTATCTAAACACACATTTCACTTGAAAATAGGTCTCAGAACCGACTGTAAAGACCTCATCTTTATGTATACATAAAAACCACATTAATGCATCTCTGTTATGAGAAGGGCAATTGTTCATATCATAAAAGTGGGGTCTGAAAAAAAACAAAGCCCCCATCTGATTTGAAGAATGCATATATGTCAGGGGTTTATGGAAGACATCCCCCAGTGCATTTCTGAAGCACAGACTTAACTATCGACTGCATGAAATATTTTGTGGTCGGGGATATTTTTGGTGGGTATTTTTCCTGGATGACTTCTTACCCCTTTTTAAAATCCAGCTGTGCCAAGCAGCAGAAATGAGGGAAATCTGGTGTTAGAGAGGGTGTGATTCAGCTGGATTTTGGCTGCATTGTTTTCTCTGAATGAAAGCGCCAGGTTTATTCACCAGATTAAAAACCCTTAAACGGTTCCATTTTCCTGCCCTCGTGATCATTGCTATTGATTACTGTGTGTTCTTGAATCTATTTTGTACAGCCCTTGTTTAATATTTAAGAGACATAAGGAGCAGCGTGTTGTAATATTTAAGAGGTTAACTTATTGCAGAGAGATAAAGAAAAGGCACGGCTCCAAATGAGGTGGAAATTCGGTCCATTTTATTGATGTGCTGCAATATACATTTAGGGATATACACTGCGCTGTAATATAGATACTTTTTTTTTTTTTAAACATGGTAAAATACTGGTTTTATCTGAGGCCTTTTACCTTTAGCACAGGCAGTGCCAAGGTGCTCAGCACCTGCCTGAGGATGTGGTGGCAATCAGACCGTGTGGTGTCAGCCTGTGTGCTCCCCTGTGTGTGTGTGTGTCACAGACGCATCACGTTGCATTACAGGCACCACATTGTTCATGTTTACGTGTCTAACTCGGGGTCTGGGGTGAAAGATTAGCAGAAATCTGGTTTGATGACAAATAACCTGTCCTGCCTTGGCACTGGCTGTGCAACAGCTTGTTTAGCACCATCCTAACCCGCGTATGCAGGTCAGACAACCATGTCTGCCAACAGGTATTTTTATCTGCCACGGCTACAAAAGCTTTGCATACCTTTAAAAGAGGTGCCAGAGCTGAAGGGCTGATGTTGATGCTCAGAATAGCAGATATTTTTCCGTGTTAATTCAGGATCCATGAATGTGATTCTTTCCAAGGCTGTGGAAATGCCTGGGCACAGAACCATAGAATCACAGAATGGTTTGGGTTGGAAGGGACATTGTCTTGCTCCTCCCCCTTGCCATGGGCACCGTTCCTATCATTCTAAAACCACGAGGTTTGTTTTTTTTTTTTTTTTTTTTNTTTTTTTTTTTTTTTATTTAGGCATTGCTAAAGCAGAAGGACTGAAACCTGCCCAGATGCTCTGCAAAAGCATAGTGAACTCCACATTTTTTAGGGCTGTAACTTCTGACTTCAGGAGAAGCAATTATGATTTGCAGCATGAAAAGAAAAAAGATCTTACCCAGGGAAAAGAAGGAAGAAGTTACTCAGAATAATCTGCAAAGTCTATAGATGCTCCCAGGCCCATAATTTGTTGCAGAACAAGTTTTAGGTTCAAGGGCTAGAATAATTTAGTCTCATAAAATCACAGGATGGTTTGAGTTGGAAAGGACACTTTCCACTATCCCAGGTTGCTCCAAGCCCTGTCCAGTCTGGNCCCCCTCCCCTGCTGCCCACGCTGGGGATCAGCCCAGGGCACGGGGGGCTCAGGGAGCCCGAGCACACTGCCAAGACATGTTGAGCTTCTTTTCCACCAGAATCCTCAAGGCACGGGAGAAGCAAATTTGACGTATCAGCTGGTGTCTGCATGCCTGCAGCGTCTGTTTACGTATACAAATGTTTAGTACAGACATGGCAAATGGTACCTGACATTTTCAGCATATTTTACATTCAGTGGGGTTTAGCTGTCCCTCTGTGGGCTGTTCATGCCCTCCATCACTGGAGTGGGAGAGCTGACTGATACATTTATTCATGTTACTCCTTGGGAATTTAGGGAAAGTGATGACTGTCATTCGACAGAAAAGGAACCAGGTAGCTTGAGGACAGATTTTAAATGGTATTTAAGAGATTTGCTTAGTTTTCCATTGAACTCAGAGGTAATTAGGCACCTCAGATTTAAGAAATCTGGTCCTTGGTGGCTTGAGTGAGGTCTGCTTTAATGCTGGGAACTAAACTTCTATTTCCCAAGGCTAAAGCAGGTGCTTCAACTGTGGGATGGGCTGTTCTGTTCCTTGACTGTGCTGTGTAGGAGTAAACCACAGATTTTAATGAGATTTCGCCCCTTTTTGGGACTGAAGTATGTCAAACATCAGTAGAAATGAGCAGGTGTCCTGCTCCAGTGTCACTGGGTGCCAGCTTTCACAGCTGGTCAATAAACATTTTTACCTCATATTTTTTCCTGGCAAAACATTGTCCATGAGACTCACGGGTTGCTGTAGAGTGATGTCATGTAATTAGTGTGTGATTAAGGGTAATTAATGTCTAACTGTAGTCAAGTTTACAACATGAAATTGTGTTGCTCGTGTTGAGGGCCATAAATAAGAATTCTAAAATTATCAGGAATAGAAATAATAAAAAAAAAAGAGTCATTTTCTTGAGACTGCAGTAGGCCAACTATCTTCACAACAGCTCTTGTAGGGAAGGACCTAGGTTGGTATAAGGTTGCTGTACACCATGGGGTGCATCAGATTCTGGGGAAAATGGCAGGGAAGAATAAATCTGTGTAGAGACTTTCACTTAGGGATCTGATCTGGGGGTGAAGTTTGCAGTTCTGCAGTCGTGGTGGCAGCCAGCAGTGAGTGATCCCCACAGAGCATGGGTTGGAGGTGTTGGGTGCGGCTGAAGGACGCGGCCCTGCAGAGGCCTCACCACATCCCAGGGCAGCTTCCACCCTTGCGTGCAACGCCCAGGGACGTTGCACAAATCCAGGCGAGGAGTGGCAGGTGGGAAATCACTCTAACTTTCCTTTTCAAGCCCCCAAACCACCTCCTCCTCCTCCTCCTCCTCTTCCCTGGGCAAATCACCGCAGTCCGCACGGCGGGCGGTGCGGTGGGTGCAATCAGACTCCGTGTCATCCGGGGATAGCCGGTGTCCCACCGGAGCAGAAGAGATTTGCAGTTCGATAGATCCGTGCCCGGTGAGTTATAACCATTCCTCGTGGCCGCAGGATCACTTGTGAGACAAAAAAGTCCATCTCATGGAATGCTGTGCCTGTAGTGCCACACCTTTCTTCCGCGGGCAGCCGGGACCACGACAGCTGTCGTGGTGATGTGCTGATGTGTCCGTGGCGTGTGTGGGGTTATGCAAATGCTCTCTTTTGCTGGACCCAACCCACACAACCCAGGGCAGCAGAGATTTCCAACCGTTTCTCTCCAATCAAGCCCCAATATGGATTGTATCATTCCCACTCCTGAGCAAGGCTAGGGGTAGGTTTGGTGCCTCGAGTTGTTTCCTCCCTCTCCCACAGATGGAAAAAAAAACAACCCTGGAGCACTTTAATGAAACAGTTTGTCCTTATTAAGTTGAAAATAGAAATACACCTTTCTCCCGTTGCAGATGTAACCGGAATGGCACAGGGCTGTGGAGTTTTATTATCTTGGTCTCAGCCTAAAATACTAAGAGGCGCTTCTTTAAGAAAGTTTAAGAGAAGTTCTATAAACCATGTCTATATATAATCCCTTTTGTAAGCATCTAGGAAACTGCAGGACGGAAAGGTTGCCTGCCAGACCTCAGAAAGCAAATACTAATTCAGCAGTCTAGTCACTCTGTCAAACATTTAGTGTATCAGGGTTGATTGTTCCCTGGTAGGTATAGCTCTGGTATATCCGCCAGGCCTTTTGTCATGTTAACTGCAACCGATCAATGGATTGAGGTCAGGACTTCTGATGTAGGTGCAAGCTTAGAGGGAAAAAAGTCTCAAAGATTCATTTTTTCTCGTCTGGTAGCACTCCGGTCACTTATTTTTTCTCAGTTAGCCTCTGCTGCTCTAAAGTGGATATTGATCAGTGCTTTAATGCAAACCTGTCAAATTAATTTTGCAGAGCTGGGATATGACTGGCCTAAAATTGCTTCTGCATCTGTTCTCTGCAGCAAGCCTATGAATTTTAATCATGACCAGAATGGGCTGTTGGCTTTTTTTGTTAGAAACTTGAATAGGAAAGGTTTAAACTGTAAATGCCATGAAATGATGCTGTTTTGTTCTTTTCAGAAACTCATGTGGCTGAGGTCAAAGAAATTATTATGTCTGTGCATTCTTGTCAGATGCTCGGGGAGCTGTGCAGGGTTTTCTTCTTTTGCAAAGCAAAGCAAAGGTATGTAGTGAGCTTGTTAAACATTCCCAGGCCAATGAGGGAACAGCAGGCTTCGTGTCTCCTGCAATGCCAGATACATTAGTATTAATGTACGATTTCCTCTCCGGCCCCCACTCTATGATCTGATTATTCCTGATAACTTTATCTCACAGGATGAAGAGGGAGACAAACTGGGAGAACAGCATTTATTTCTTTAGTACAAATTAAAAATAAATAAATTCAGAGCATCTCACATACTACCATAAGGTGATTGTGGCTGCCCCTGGAGTAGCAACCTTGTGGACTGGGGGAAAGGCAGATGGTTACAGAGGTTTTTCTTCATCATGCAAAACAGGAGATTCTTCTCTTCATCAGCTGAGACAGAGTGTACAGGGCTCTGCTGTGATGTCAACATCATGCAAAGTAAATAATGAATTTTAGGCTTTGCTCTGCACAGACGAGACTTGCTCATAGAAAAAAAAAAAGACGTGTCAAGTTCAATCTGCTCTGGAAAACCTGCAATCAGGCAGGACTCATCCTTCACAGCCCAAACAGTGACATTGGCCATAACAGTTTGATTTTGTGCTGGCTCTTTCTCCAGGTGATTTGAAAGCATTCAGAGTATTAATTATTAAGTGCTGCTTGATCCCTGAGAGGTGGTGGAGAATTTGAAACCGATTTTGGCACTGAAAAAGCTGACACTTGAGGTGGGAGCTGGAGCAAACCCACTTCCTGTGGTGCTGGAGCAGCCTGGGAGCACTCCCAAGGGCAGGTCCCGGGTCTGAGTTGAAGGAATAGCATCAGCTGGCTCATGTCTGAGACCTTACACCTCTCCAGCTATTTCAGAAGACAATTTATAACTACTGCCAGCAATGTCGGCCAACAGAAAGATCTATGCTTTTCCCTGGTGAAATAACTGGCAAAACCCGTATTAGCTACAGCAGTGCAGAACTAGAGTGGAAGGGCTGAACTGGGAAACTCCTGGCTTGATCTCCTGCCCCATCCAGCTGTTCCCTGGCATCCACCAGTGCCTGAAACCTTGCAACTTGTGAGGTTTGATGGTGGCCAAGTCCTCCATCAATGCAGTTCTCAGGAAGGATGGTCATATGAAGGCTCTCAGCTCTTGAGGCCAATTCTTCTGTCATTCCTGTGCCTTTATATTTTGTTTAAGGAAATCACTGTATTTTACCTGCACCTTTGCAATGCTCCAGAGCTCCAGCCAGGCCCAGGACTCCAACAGGGATCTCTGAAGAGCAAGGGTGATGGTGGGAAAAGGGGAAGACCTTTGGCATGTCCATCTGAAAGTATTTATGAACAGTCTGCAGCAATGTGTCTTGGTATCTGAGCGCAGTGGGAGATCAACCAGCCCCAACAAAGTTCATTGCTGCCAAAGCCACCCCATTTTTGGTGTCTAGGAGATATTTCCTCATGTTGGTTGCCATGTCTCTGCAATTCTTTGCAGGTGGCCATGCGACATACCTGGGGTCCAGAGCTGGAGGCTGTGACTGAGTCACAACAAGGATTTACCTCTAGAGATTTTTGTCCTCTCCTATCTCTGTGGTACAGACAGGAAACCAAGACCTTTGCTGCTCTCCAACATGCTTGGAATTGGAGCATTAGGTGATTTGGGTAGGCAGGCTGTACCCCCTCAGCTTATCAGGGAGGACAAGTAGAATGGTCCCCTTCGGTGGTATTAAAGAAGTTAATAGTACTGCTAATTCTGCAGAGGAGGATAGTCCATTTCAGACCAAATGCAGTTAGGTTTAAATGGTGCCTATCGTAATATTAACTCCACAAGAACAAAACAAGGAGTTCACATGCACTGATTCATAAAATACTTTTTTCTTTTTGCTATTTTTCATTGTGAAGATGCTGAGGCTCTGGCACAAGCTCCCGAGGGAAGCTGTGGCTGCCCCTAGATCCCTGGAAATGTCCAAGGCCGGGTTGGACAGGGCTTGGAGCAGCCTGGGATAGTGGAAGGTCTCTCTGCCCATGGCTAGGGGAGGAATGAGAAGGGCTTTTAGGTCCTTTCCAACCCAAACCATCCTGTGGTTCTGTGATTCTCTGCTGGAACTTCAGCTGTGACAATACCAGCGCTACTTCCCAGCTGTGTGACTCGCATGAAACACCTAAATGTTGCATTAGCTTTGACTTAAAGTCTAGTTTGTAAGTCTCCAGAGGTGAGGCCTCACTAAGCCACAGAGATGAAGAGGTGGATGGGAGATGCTGAGGGTCTCCTGCAACTCAGCGGAGGATCCGTCTCACTGGGGAGCCTGTGGGGAAAACCAGCTGCTTTGAACGGTGCAAACAGCTTTTTGTACATCAAAGGGAAAGATTAAAGGCTGTGATGATGCTCTGACTCCTGCAATGTCGGTCGTAAATTTCCCATGAGCTTCCCAGGTGGTAAGATTTCAACCCCAGCTTGCAACTTGTTAAAACTAGAGACCGTGACTCGCTGTCCATCTTACATCTTCCCTGTTTGCTTGACAAAATTTGAGCAAATAAGGGGCTTAGGGTTGTTGGCTAGTAGAAATAGCAGAGAAAATTCTGTTCAGGTCAAACCCAAGGAAATTTTTTCCTAATTGTTCTGATTAAATGGGAGGAAATAAAATCTTTAGGTCAAATCGAGGTAGAATATTTTAGTCAACCTAAAATAAGTTGTTTATTTCAGAAGACATTTAATGTCTATGAAATCTTCAGGGTTTTCTTAAGAGACTAAAAATATGTTTTTAAAATCAGAAATGAAGAATGAAATAGCTTTTCCAAATAGATTGTTTGGGCTATTTTTTATTTTGTCTGTATGTGTGGTGCAGTTTTTCCTGACATCATGAATAGTTTTGGACCTTTCAGTAAAATTATTTTTTGTCAACTATGTCTACTCCAGCTATAGATTTGACTTATTTCCAAGAAACAAATGTTCATTTTTTCAGACCTGGAAGAGGAAACTTTGTTCTTCTGGCAGCTTCAGCATGAGAAGACTTTAAAAAGGCAGTTGGTGGGAATTGCTTAACTTTTTTTGGTTGTTTGTTTGTTTGATCTCAAAGTAGTCTGTTGGAATCTAACAAAGGGTTCTACAGACTACATTTCTTTTGGGAAAAGGATTTGCAATTCTATAATGATACACATTTTTTTTTTAAAGTCCTCTGCCCTTGGCTTGTATCTTCAGCTCCCACATTTGCAGACCTCTGTGGGTTTCTACTGCTTGGTTACACACTGACCCTTGGAAATTCCCTGTTGCTTGAGTCAAACACCACACATGCAGAGCCTGAGCACTATGCTATTATCAATACTGTCATCTGAAGTCACAGAGCAAAAAAAAGCAGAGAGTTCTTCCCCAGACTGATGGATGCTAGAAGTTATTTGACCACCCAGAAGTGCCAGGCTACTCCAGAGGAGAGAAGGGTTGTGTTGGAGAAAGAAATGGAGTGGATAGAAGAGGTCACTGTGAGCCTTCAAAAGTGTTCTTAAACTACCAGAGTTGAGGGAAGCACCAAAGACAACCTTATTCTTCTGCTTAAAAGTCATTGCCTTTTGCTGTAGGATAGGAAAGATGTTAGAGAAGCAGACGCTGCTTCCCAGTCAGAAGTGATTTTCCTGTAGCTGGAGGAAACTTTAAGAGAAACCGCGAATTATTTCTTCAGTAAGAGCCCTGTTCTGCTCCGTAGACAAAAAGGAAAATGCGTGAAGCTCTCTGCAAGCAAGCACAAAGTTAGCCATTGCCCTTCAAACCCCAGCGATTCCAGCGAGTCACGGCTCTCCAAAACGCAGCAGAGCCAAGGCACGGCTCCCGCTGCTCCCTCGGTGGCACGCTGCATCCACGGTGGCACTGATGGATTTGGCTTCTTAGGGGCCAGATCCACCTATTAATTGGCATTGGGGTGGCATTGTGGGCTGTCAGCAGCCCCAGCTACCTGCTCGAAGGATATAATTGTATTGTAAACGCCACGCGGGAGGGTGATGGATACGCGCGTCTCTGCAGTCTGACTGCTGGGATGTACGGGGCAAGGCATCCTCTAATTCGCCACCAAGAGGGTCTCTTGCACTGAACAGCCTCTCTTAAATCAAAGTGTTCAATCCCGCTGAAGGTGGGTGCAGGGAGGGGAGAGCTGGAAGAAACAAAGTAAGACGATAAAAAAAAAATCAATAGTGCTTCCCTATAAAAGAGACCGAGATTTGCAGAATTTGCTTCCACCTGACATCAGAGGTGCCAATTTGGCAAATTCATTTAAGGCCAAATTGAAAACTCAGCGGGTAGGCTGGGTTTGGGGACGGCGGCAGCGTCCATTTGTGGGGCTTTGGTCATTATTGAGCGTAGAGCGTGCTGAAGCACGTGTACTGCGAGTGCCACAAATGGTGGCTCCAGCTTCCACCGTGTGCCACGGCGCTCAGCACCCTCCTGCTGTGTCCTCTCTCATGCAGGGCACTGCTGGCCATGCCACATACACAGCCCCACCCCTGCTGGCCTCGACCTCTCCACACCCAAAGACCCGTGTTGGCCCACGTCCTGCAATTCATCCTTTTGGGAAGAGGTGGGTGGTGACCACGCTGCATCTCGTGCCCAGGAGGGGCTCCAGGGGAGTGGTCTTTGTGCTCTTGGAAGAGCCTGTAAGCCCTGCCCTGGCTGTTGTTTACCAAAAAGGGTCACAGAACCGTTGCCTGGGCCATTGGGGGTTTTCAGTCATTAGCCCTCGATAATGCCCTTGTCTGCTGGGGAAGAGATGGATGTGAGGAGACACAGGGACCCATCAATCCTACAACACATTCAGGGGCTCTGCATTTCATGTCCTCTAAAGCAAAACTGCTGAAGGTCTAAGGCCACATGAGGTCAGACCCGTGGACACGAACTTCCATTGCCCTGCACAGGGCAAAGGGTGTGTGAAAAGTTACCAAATCACTACGGTTCTCTTTCACTTGAGGAAATTATTTGCAATATAGGGTCTGGTTATCAACAACTTCAACCGAAAAAAAAAAATCAATTTATTGTGTTACTTGAGTTTTCATTCATGGGTATTTAAAGTTAGGGGTCTAGAAATCCACCTAAAAGAAAATGACCTGGTTAACCCTTTTTGATCCTTGTAAGTCCCTTCCAACTCAGGATATTCTGTGATTCTAACCCTTTCCTTTCAAGTGAAAAATTCCAGTCTCCTTCAATATTCCCTCTAGTGCACAAGACATGTTCTTTATTCAGTCATCTGCATTTTGCACAGGTATTTGTAGTGTCAGGCTCTTCCCATAGGACCAGATCTTCTCCACTAGCACATCAGAGGTGTGTGTCACCACCCCACACTGAACTACTAATCCTTACTTCTGTTTTCACAGCATTTGTATTAGAGATAATTCAGGCAGTTCATTAAATATTCAGAATCTTCCAGTTCTTTCTCTCTTCACACGTGAAAAAAAAAGAAGTTATTAATTACTAAGTTGAATAGGAAGAGCAAATTTCTTTGTTCTTTGAATATATCTTGTCAGAAACAAGAAGAGGAGTTTCAGGATCGTGCTACGTGCAGAGCCATCCAGCACAAGCCAGAGCTCAAAGCCACTGTGTGGATCCTGGTAGCAGCATGTGGTTATTGTGGTCTGGTATCAGGTGCACTCACAGTCATGGTATTAATGCGGTGCTGGTCTGTGACCCATCATTATACAGCTAATGACCCTGCTGCAGAATGGGATTTGTTCTTTGTGACCTGGGGAAAATGAAGGAAACTAGTGAGGAATTCCTAAGTATTTTTTTCTTCTAGGAAAATAGAGCATTTTAATAAAGTTTCTCCTTGTGGCCCTGTTGGGAAGGCGTTGAAGAATTTTTAGTCTCCTCAGAAGAAGACAGACAAATTTGCAGTATCCTCAGCTGCACTTTCCCACAGGATTATCAAATGCTGATCAAGAAACCCCAGACACTCTGACTATTGGTGCCAAAAGGAGATTCAAAGATTAAAAAAGGCGAGAGTTTGGCTTTCACAGAATTAGAATTTCGTGCAACGATTTAGGTTGGAAAAGACCTTTAAGACAGGGTCCAGCCATTCCCCTAGCACTGTGAAGGCCACCACTAGCCCATGTCCCCAAGGGCCACATCCACACAGCTTTTAAACCCCTGCAGGGATGGGGACTCCACCACTGCCCTGGGCAGCTGTGCCAGGATCATGTTCAGACCACACAAGTACTTTTCTGTCTAAGGAGAGAAAGTCCTTGAGGGGTTTCACCTCTCAGGTTGTGTGTGTATAAAAAAAGAAACCAAGCCTCCAGCACAGATTGCTTATTTACACTTTTTAAATGCAGTAGAAGTCCTTAAAAGTAGAAAACCTCTCCTGGAGTCAAGGACTGCCTGCCTTAATATGTACAGAGCACAGAAAAACACCACAGGTAGTTTGGAGAGGAGCCCGCAGACCCCAGCTCTCCAGCACAATATTAGAGGGAAGTTCTGTCTGGAACTTGATGGGGAGCATGTGGGGTTGGGATTTGTTAAGGTCTGTGGGGTATAATTGATGTTTGTCCTACACAGTTTGGTATCTCCTCAAAATCCTCTTTCTTCTGCACTAGGGCTTTTATCTACAGCGATGGAAGTCTCAGTAGGAAGGCAAGAAACAGCCAAAATCTGCTCTTTGATATCCTGAAATCACACAGAAAATCTCTTTAAGTCTTGAAGACAAAGCCACCTTCTTCAGAATATTCACTGCAGAGATGGTATTTAACCAACTGCAAATGGATATAGCTTTGGATGTAAATATCTCTGAGACTGTAAAGGGGAGGCTCAGGGGCAAATGGCCACCTTAGTAACAGGTAAAATCTCTGCCAGGTCTGAAAAGAGTCCACTTTGGCTCGTGTGGCTTAGTTGTCATGATGTTGAGACTGAATCTCAATTTGACCTCCTGAAATTGAATATTCACTTTAGCCTAGATTTGCAAAGCTGTTTGTTAATGCGCACATACAGGGCTGTTTTCTCCAGGGTTTTAAAGAAAAAACTCATTTCAATGTAAAATTCACAGGATCAAATTGAAATTTATTTTGAGAAGGTTAACATTACTGATTTTCAGGCTCAGACAATCACTTCCATGTCAGATTGTAATTACACCGTTTTGTGCATCAGCTGCATGCATGGTATGGAAAAACAAAAAGTAAGGTAATGCAGTTTCTTTCAGCTACAGAAAGGACCTTTGTACTGTCCTTCCCTTGAAATTCCCCACACTGAAAGGAAAAAAGTGATTTATTTCAATCAGTCTGACAGTATGAGCTAACACATTAATTGCATAAAGACATTTCTCTTACCCAAAGTTTTGTTTGATTTTTACTCGCAATTGTCTGCTAGGTGTCTGCATAGCATTTTCTTTTCCCCGCAGCAGTTTTCACTGCCATAAAAATCTTGCTTCTGTTAAATAGCAACATTAAAATATTGTAGTGCTGACCTTAATGGTTTACAACATTCCGCTAAGGAGCTCGAGTCTCTAAAATAAGAGTAAAGCACACAGTAAAAATTTATCTAAGGAGAATTAAAGCCTCAGAAAATTGAGAACCGTGGTGTAATTTCAACCCTTTTTGTACCTCCATGGGTTCTATCAGGGGCGTGGGTGTGTGGGTTGGAGGGTTGCAAGAGCCCAGTGCAGACTTGTAGGACAGAGGTGGGCAAGGATTTGAGTCCAGATATCCCATCGCTGACAGAGGGCAGCAGGGTGGGAAGTGTGAGCTGATTTCATACTGGAGGAGCACCCCTGCCCGTGTGTGCGGAGCTGAGCTCAAAACATCCCCGAATCAGGAAGGGGCGATGCCTTCTGCTCACTTTGTCCCGGCCTACAAGGCTACGTAAGATGAAAATGGAGAACTGAATACCATAGCTTTAATGTTACTTAATATTTTATTAGGTTAAATGGACACGCATTGTGTACTTTGTAAAACACTCAGCAGAGACTAGCTATTTTTGTATAGCATTTAAAGGATAGTACAGTGGGGCTTGTATCAAAATTTTGCTGCAAGACATTCCCAGTAATCAAGTAGTTTGTTTGTTGTGGTTTTACTGGATTTTTTTCAAGGAGCACCAGATACAGAGGAAGAAAACAGTTTGTCATTGAACTGTACTGTCATTTTTGTTTTAGAGGTCCCCAAAAGGATGCTCATCTACCTGTTCCCCCAAAATCTGGCAGGAGGCTCTGTTCAGCCACATGGAGCAACTTAAGAAGTGTTGGAATGATCATCTAGTCCAATTCCCCTGCCACGGGCAGGGACACCTTCCACTACCCCAGATTGCTCCAAGCCTGTCCAACCTGGCCTTGGACACTTCCAGGGATGGGGCGGTCACAGTTTCCAAAATTATATATCCAAATCATGATAATATTTTCTGTAAATTCAAAGGGAGGGGATCCACAATGCTGTGGATTATTCGGTTTGGCACAATTGCCATTGGGAAGATGGGAATGCTTGCAGGAACCCGGAGGATCTTGGAAACAGAAAAGCTGCAGTGTAGAGTGTGAGCCCTCTTCACAAGGCCTCATTTTAATTATTAGCACATCAGGCCAAGGAGTCAACAAAAGCTAATTCTTCCCTCCAACAAATTAAGCCTTAAGAGCTGTAATTTTTATCAAGTAGCAGAGAATCCACATTGTCATACAGACAAATTCTGGCTGGGTGTCAAAAAACCCCAGCTAATGTTGGTCCCAGGACAGCTCAGTTAACAGGACTCTTTCTAGAGGACCCACAGTGCTCGAGCAAGGACATGTAATCGTTACCCCAACCCAGCTCCCACTGAAAATGACAGAAAAATGTTCCAGGTGGGCTTCTTATCTCCTCCATGAAGTGTTTCACAATGTGGCAATGGTGACCAGCGCTGCTTGCCTTTGCTATAGCACCTTTAAAGAGCAGCCTGTAATTCACGATGAAAAAACAACAATCATATCGCTTCACACAGAAAGATAAAAGCCTTCCTCTGCAGCAATGAAACTCAGATGTCTTGAGCAATGTGTGTAGCTTAAGGGTTTTTTTTTGACAGTGCAATATTGTATATAATAACAATTACCAATGACCTCTATTAGGTTGTCCAGTCTCATTAAGGCCAATGCATTTGGTACCTGCCACTGCCAATTTGCCTCAACAGAGGTTTTATTCAGTGGATATGATAGAGCTGTAAAGCAATCTTTTTTCATTTAAATAGTTTAATTGAGGAATGCTATCAGATGTTTCAAAATTTAATGCATACAACAATTTGCTTCTCCTATCTCTTTTCAGAGTTTAGTTTGGAGAAAATGACATCTGATTCTTATAGAAAGAAGGCAATTACATTTTGGAGCCTGCCTGCCCGTATTGCATATGTTTTTAAACATAAAAAGAAATTCTTAATATGTAATTGTCAGGTAATAAAAAGGAAAATATTTTACTTTGCATTTATGAAGTAATTTTTCAAAAGCATAAGGGAATTGCATGTTAACGTCTTTCGTTTATTACCACACTCCTAATGCTGCACTGTTTTCACAAGTTTAGATTAAAAAAAAAAAAAAGCAGATCTGATGCTTGTGTATTAGTATGGTAATACCCTATAAAGTAATTAGGACAGAGGAAACGACAAAGGTTTGTCTGTTCCAATAAGCCTACGCCCACTCTAGGGCATCACAGAAACCCACTGGGAGTTTCTCCAACAAATTTTATGGGCCTCAACTCTTAACTTAATCTTCTGAGAAACTTCAGTCCTGGCTTATCCATTCCATAAACTGTTTTCTCCACAATTTCTCCTACTTCACCTGGGGTATAAAACTTGAAGATCCACACAGTACCTTGAAATTTTTTCCCTTTTGCAGAGCAATGATGGAATCATAAAGTCATTGAATAGTTTGGATTGGAAGGGACCTCTAGAGGTCACCTAATTCCAACCCTCCTGCAATGAGCAGGGACATCCTCAACTCAACCAGGTTGTTCAGAGCCTCATCCAGCCTGACCTTGAATTTTTCTAGGGATGGGACAGCCTCCACATCTCTGGGCAACCTGTGCCAAGGTTTCAGCACCCCTCGTTATAAAATACTTCTTCCTTATACCTCATGGAAATCAACCCTCTCTCAGTGTAAAACCATCACCCCTCGTCCTACCACAACAGGACAGGGCAGAGCTGTGCCAGTGTCACTACAAGGAGACGAGCACTTACCCCAGTAAGCTTCTCTCTCCTCTGCTGTGGACCATTTCCACCTCTAACTTCAAACTGGACCATTAGATCCACCATGCTACAGCAGATACTCTAAGCGTAACTCAAGCAACTGCTCAGTGAAAAAAAGGTGATTTTTTTTGCTTCAGAAATTAGCCTCAAAGATCCTACACTGCAGCACCAGGAACCCTGAGCTGTAAGTAAAATGCTGCAGAGCCTTCCTCTCATTTGTTTGTTGTACTTCCATCTTACAGAGTTGACCTTGCTTTTCTTTTTCTCCACAAAGCCAGTAAATACCATCCAGATGTCTTAAAGAAAATCACATGTGTATGAAGGGCTGGATTGCTGTTTCATTAAATACTCACCTATATTTATATTAAATTATTGCTGCCTCATAAAACAAATGCTTGAAGATAATCCCAGTTGGTAAAGAAGGACTGAACTTCATCAGGGCATGGTAAATCCCTCTTCCTCCCGTGGCTTCTCAGTTGGAACAAACCCATCTTTAAATCTCTGTCAAATTTGGTGCACAACTCAGCTAGAAAAATACAAACCCAAGTATTAAAAATACCCAAGGATTTCATTCATCTTTGGTGTGGTTGTTTGCAATGTTTCCAATGGGAAGTGGAAGGGGAAGGGGAAGGGGAAAGGAAAAAAGGACGTTACAGAAGAGCCAGGGAAAGAGGAAGGGAAAGGGAAAGAGGATGGGGAAGTGTGCTCTCATCTCTGCCTTCAGCCACCCCGTGTGGGCTCAGGGACCTCCTGGAATACAGGGCATCTCCATCTTTCCTTAGATCTTGTCCCATGCCAGGTAGTTTCAGCTGTGCCAGGAGCTCTCATGTGCTACTGTAGTCAAAGACACAGCAAGGGGAAAACCCAAGCCCTTTTTTTTTAATGCCTTTGGAAAAAGAACACTCCACGAGAGGGAACCTGAGCTGGCAGTGCTAAAAATGAAACAACCTGTTTTTCAGAGGGTGGGTGAATTATGGGCAGCATCTGCTAAGATAATCCACCTGCTAAGACATCCCACCCTGTCCCTGCTCTTCCCTATAGGTCAGCACTTGCCCATCAGTGGTGTCACAATACCATGAAAAATCCTCCAGAAAACCCTGTGAGCCTTATTCAGACCCACACATGCAAACCTGGCTGAACTGATGAGGCACCTGTGCCACCCCCAGACTCTCACAGGAGTTAAGAGTCTCACTGACGAGACTGTCAAACCCCTGGAGCAGCGTGCCCAGGGAACTAATGCACCTCCAACACTGGTAAAACACACCCACAGGCATGGCTTAGGTCTAGCTCATCTCACCCAAGGTCAGGGTCATACCCTAAACGGCTTTCTAGGGTTCCTCCCACCCTTGCTTGCTGTACTTGCACAACTTCAAGCAGAAGAGACAGGACAGCAGCTGGGCAGGCATCAGCCTGGGTGGACACAGTGCCAGCAGCACCCGACGGGCACGATGGCTGTTTTACAGACTGGCTGGTACCTCCTGACTTAGTGCCACTTAGTGCGAGATTAATGCCATGTGAATGCAGCTCATGTCCCCAGCTGGGATTTCCTACAACCTACTGCTGATGCTTTGCTGGCAGCAAGAGCAACAAGCTTTCAGTTTACTGTTGGAGGTCAAGGTAAAGTGATTTCAATTAGAAGAGGATCACGTAGGTCTCAATCCAATGCAGGCAGGTTGTGTAACACTGGCAGCGTGAAGAGGAGAGTCATTTATTCATTTCTCAGCTGCATGGTTTGGGATTTCATTTTCCCCTCTCTGTTTTTACAGTCTGCCTTGTCCCTTTTACCATTTAAAGGGTAATGCAAAAAGGCATTTAGGGTTCATAGTTCCTTCCCTTTCATCAGGAGGTGGCTTGCTCTGCTCCAATCACCCCAGTAATTAGCAGTAATGAACTAGAGGAAGAAAGAGGAAGCAAAGATGGAAAATGAATATTCAGCTGACCAGTTCCTTCCCCTGGTGGCATTTGCTTCTGTGTCATGCAGCTGCATTTCAAAACCCCACACATATTTACATGCCTCTTAGAGGAAGGGCATGTGTTTGTTGCCCTGTTAAAAACCAAGCACGTATTTACATGCTTTGCTGAATTGGGGCCATATACCCTTCTTTTTCCTTGACACTGAGGGCAACCCTTTGTTTCTGCTGGTCAAACAAAACAGAACACACACACACACACAAAAAAAGGAGACTGGGGAAAGAAAATGTATTTATTAAATGGTTCTATAAATAAAAGAGCTGGGGAGATATAGGAGGCTCTGATCTCTGAGGGGTGATGGCAAAGTGCTACTGATAAAGTGGCTACGATTCAGATCAATAGCAAACACGACAGGCAGGTGAATTTCCCCTTTGATCTTCATTCCCCGTGCAGCCTGAGTTGGTCTGACTCCGCCACACAAATTACTGCTTTATGCAGGAAAAAAAAAAGCAGTTTGCTTGGCTTTTTGCTCATTGCACGAGTGGATTGGGTGGCAAATGATAAGTGTCGCTTGTTATCGTTTCAAAAAGCCACCGGAAAATGGTGGCTCCAGCACTTTAACTTGATGTGTTGACATTTTGTGTGCCAGCAGGGTATTATAGGGTTGATACATAGATCAGTGCTAAATAGTCTTAATAAAAAAAGATTAAATCTGGAAGAAGGAAATAAAGCTCAGGGCAGGTTCACCTGTAAAACTATAAATATACAGTAGGGAAATTTGAGGTGGCAAAATACGGATGGGAGACAATGCTTTGCAAGCCAAGACTGGTTTTGACCTCAAAATCTGTGCTGAAGCCTCCTCTGCCCTACTACTGACTTGGGAAAAATCACATCAACCTGTGCCTTACTTTCTCCAATAATCAAGTAGGAATGGCTGAGAAGAGCTTTGCAAACTTAGCAAAGGAGGTGACTTGTGACATTCCTGTCACAAACCTGGAAGTCAGCAGCCTGGATGAGACCAGCTGGCTAAATCAAAGTCAGCTCAAGCTCGCTTTCCTGTTGGAAACCACTTTTCCCACACTCTAAGGGGGTGCATAAAAGAGGTTTGAACTTTTCAAGAAGAATGGGTGGTATCGTTCCTATCATTAAGAGCTGGTGAGTGGTTTTGCCTTTGTGGTTTCACCTCAGTGACAAGGTCAGGAGGGACACTTTGCAGGTCTAGCCTTACTTCATAAAACAAAGGATACATCAGATCAAATCACAGAATCTCTGAGGTTGGAGAAGCCCTCTAAGACCATCAAATCCAACCATTCCCCCAGCACTGCCAAGGCCACCAATAACCCATGTGCCACACATCTACATCCACATGGCTTTTGAATCCCTCCAGGGATGGAGACTCCACCACTTCTTTGGACAGCCTGTGCCAGGGCTGGACAGTCCTTTCAATTTTCCCATATTTTCCCCATATCCTCCCCTGGTGCAACCTGAGGCCGTTCCCTCTCCTCCTGTCCCTGTTCCTGGGAGCAGAGCCCGGCCCCCCCGGCTGCCCCCTCCTGTCAGGGAGTTGTGCAGAGCCACAAGGTCCCCCTGAGCCTCCTTTGCTCCAGGCTGAGCCCCTTTCCAGCTCCCTCAGCCGCTCCCCATCAGACTCGTGCATAAGAGAGCAGATTGTACACAACTTTTGCAAGGCTGGGAGGTCAGATGTCCACCTGGGCCCTTGAGTTTGGACAGGGAGCTGCATCAGGGTGGTGCCAATTCAGGGCAGTGTGGGTTGGGGGTTGCTGCCTTCTCTGCAGTGCAAAACTCATCTCAGACCATGAAGGTGTTAGGGATGGGGAGAGGGCTACAAGCCATATGGACCACCTTCCACCCAGTGAATCCACCCCTGAGGTCCACAGAGCAAGGCAAGCCTCACTGGGTATTTGTTATTCCTGGACTGTAGTGGATGGAGCCTCATCCACACAGGAATGCTGTTAAACCATAGAATACTGGCTTCCCAGATGTTCTCACTTTCATCAGCCAGTCTGTTGCAGGAAGAACTTCTCCCTGACAGGACTGATAGTTCCTTAAAAAATAAACAATGATCTTGCAGCTTCTATGCCCTCTACTGCTGTTCAACTTCCCACCCAGCTGTTTTAATTGTTTTAAAATTAAGTGTACACCACGGAGATCTGTGGGTAGTTGAAACTTGGAATTTGCTGTTGACTGAGGCTAATGAGTCAGTGATACCCACTTAAACGTATGTCACCCTGCAGGTTTCTGAGCAATCATGGGACAATCTCCCACTTGGTTTCACATAATTTTTGAGCTGGTTGTTCCTTCTTTCCTGTTAAAGTTCCAGGGATTCCAGAGATCCTTGCAGGCCTGTGTGTTGAAGCTTTTTAGTTGAAGAACAAACATGATTAACAGGAAACAAATCACATTTTCCAGGTACCGTGTACTGCGTGTGAACACAACTGCCATTCATTCATCATCCAGTATTTAACACCAATCCTCTTCTTGTTGTATTCCCTGCACTCGCAGCTGGAAGCAGCTGGAATTTTTCACCTGTTAGAGTTTGCTACTCATTACATTTTTAAGCAAGTGACCAAGAGGGTCACCAGAAGAGATGTCCTGCGAACAGTGATAAGGAGAGCAGCAACCTACAGAGGATGAAAACGCAGCCAGAGAACTTGTGAAAACACAAGGCTCATCTTTTCCTCCCTGGGGTGTACAACCCCATCTTCCAGGGTGAAATCTAGATGTAACTAAAGTAGCCTCAAACCCTGGCAAGGGGTGAGGCAGCTCCTACCTTCCCATGTACCCTGTAGACCATCCTAGCAAAATCATCATCTTGTTCCCTATGATCCCTTCCAGGGATTTCTAAGTCACTTTGCTGGGTTGATGGGATTCAGTAGGAGCACAATCCCTTCTTGATCTTCCCAATTCCTGTTCTCCACATTAAGCTTCGGTTTTCTGTGTTACTTGGTGGTGGTAACATACAGGGCAATGGAGCTGGAGTTACTTGGTATCACCATAAAAAGGGGAGCTGATGGTTGAACTTTAAAATCATGCCAGTGGAAAACTGATTTTCAATCTGCATTTCTGAATATGCATATTACAGACTGAGTATTACATAAATAATGCCTCCATCAAATGGTGTGCCGTGCTCGTCTACATGAGTAAAAATGGAAAGGGTTTTTATTCAGTCCAATTTTAATCAAATTCTACTGAACAGCATTTCTATGGCCTATTTAAAATTTAAACAAAGACAGAATAGCTCCCTCTATATCTATACCCTCTTACTATTGTCGCAAGGAAAGAACAAGTAAAAGCTAAAAGAAGCCCTTAAAATCCCATTGACACTGGCCAGATGCAAGCTGTACAGATATTTTAACCTCACTAAATAACGGTTTGAAATGCCTTTTCCTTCTATTTTGAGGTTCTAAAGAGCCTGATGAAACGATACCTGGAGAAAGTGGCCAGTCCTATTGTTTTTGAGATACCTCTGTGGATTCTTAATAGCAATTTTGAACACTAAGCAGTTGCCCTGGTGCCTGTTGTGAGATTCTCAAAAGTCTGCTCCGAAGTGAAAGAGACAAAAGAGAACGAATGAAATCAAATTGAGTTGTAGCAGGAGACAGATGGGACCCACTCACTAACATAACCTGGCCTATTCATGGTATTCTCTTCTATGCAGAACAAAGTTCTAGTACTTGGAATTAAGATTAAAATAATATATAGTTCTGAAACTGGCTTTACCTAATGTTTGGGCTCCACAAGGAAACGTGTTTAAATGGAAAACTTGAGTGGTTTCTTTTTTCTTTTTTTTTTTTTTTTAATGATTTCTCTTTCCTGGTAAAACCTGGTAAGTCAAACTCAAAGGTTGTAATGGGAATTGGTCTGATCTTTTAATGGCAAAGTTTTCCAGCATGTACTTGGAAGTGAAGTTCAAAAGTCTCTAACTAGCAGGGCCCTAAGGAACTGCCAGCTGGACCTCACCAAACTCTATCTGCCTTTTGTATAATGTCAGACCCTGTGCTTAACACTTAAGATAGATGTGAAATACCAGGCAAAAAATCTGATGGCTGATACCCCAGACATGAAAGAATACTTCAATGGTCAATATTAATGGTGTATGGAAAATCCTTGCCCTCTTCCAAGGCATATGCTGCTAGTTATCTGATTGTTGCTGCTGAGGAGGTTGGCTTTCATTAACAGTGCCAACATTTGACATCTAAAATTAAAGTTTTTCCTTCTTGGTTAACATCTTTGAGACTGCAATTCGTGGACAGTAGTAAAACAGATTCCTTCAGCTAAACTCTATTTTCAGCCGTATTATCCCTATGCAGGGCATGGGGACATGGTTGTGGTTTTCCCCCCAAAATCTCCCCATGGTACCACGCTGCAAAATAAGGAGCTCCATCAAGAATTAGTTGCAGCAGGTCTTACTACTCATCCTCAGAAAATAAATAGTTGGAATGTCAGAGGGCTGGGGCATGTCTCTTATGGAGCCAGGCTGGGAGGGTTGGGGTTGTTCAGCCTGGAGAAAAGAAGGGTCCAGGGAGAGATCAGAGCCCCTTCCAGTGCCTAAAGGGGCTCCAGGAGAGCTGAAGAGGGACTTTGGACAAGAGAAAATGGCTCCAAATTGTCAGAGGGCGGGTTTGGATTAGATATTAGGGAGTAATTCTTTCCTGTGAGGATGATGAGGGATTGACACAGGTTGCCTGGAGACGTGGTAGAAATCCAACCCCTGGAAGTGTCCAAGGCTGGGCTGGAGAGGGCTTTGAGCAACCTGGGCTAGTGAAAAATGTCTCTGCCCATGGGAGTGAGGTTGGAGTAGATGACCTTTAGAAGTCCATTTCAACCCAAACCAGTCTATGGTTCTATGGCTGCTGTTCCTGACACTTACAAAAAAGCCAGAAGTCTTAGCAAACCCTCAGAAAGTAACTGCTAGAGCAACCACAGGCTCCGTCAGGGTGACTGTTCAGCAGCTATCTGGAGCTAAAACAGGGTCTAGGCAATGAATGGAGGAGGCTTTGCAGAACCTGATCTGTAGAACATCTCCTTGCCAGCCATGCATCATTTGCAATGCTCTGTCACCGTTGTGTGCCATATTTAGCAGAAAAATCAAGCTGCTGGCCTCTGTTGGATAGCTGCGTAAGAGATAATTTCAGTTTCTAAACTGCCTGCTTTTTCCATTTCTGATGACCCTCCCAGCTTAAAAAAACCTCTAAAACCCACTCACAACGTATTGCATTTAATCAAACTTACGCAGGAGAGAGTGCGTTTGTTTGTTTGTTTGTTTCATTTCATACTTCCATATTCCACCCATGGAGAAATCTTGCTGGTGGGGAGGATAAACAAACAACCAACCAAACAACCCAAACACTGGGCCTCTAGGAGCCGTTGTTATTTATTTCCACAATTAGCAGTCGAGTTCTGGTGCTGTGCCCAGAGAACTCCTCTCATTTTTCAGTGTGTCACTCTGTGCACAATATGCTTTTAGGAATTGAGGATTAAGGCGGCTGATTGTGGGTGGTTTATGAAACTTTTTATGGGAAGCCATACAGCCAAACCTTTAGAGAATCAGACCATCATTTTAATGGGCTTATGTTGTGTACAAGACTGTTCAGTAAGATATTCGCACAGTACAGAGCATCTTGATAAAGAACTTGGATTAATCAGGGATGCTGTTGCCAGTGGATGCTGTGGGTTGTTTTCTGAATTAGCTGTGAGTGGTGCTGAAAACAGCCTGGGGGTGGCTGCCCGTCCTCCTTAAGGATGCTGGAACAGATTCTAGTGGGAAAACATCTACACATCTATCTGTGAAATAAAGTTAATAGACACTCTCTCTGTAAAGAAGCAGAGTGAACTCATCAGAGGTGGTCTCTCTGAAGTCCGGTGCCACCGGTTTACTCACCAGGAAGAGGTCAACAAAATCTGTCTGCGTTTTATTTGCCCGTATGAAAAAACACACATTTCTATCTACCAGCGGGAAAACAGAAGTTTCGGAGAGTGCAGTCACCTCATAAAAACTGCAGGTGCTCAGCACCTTCCAGGATTCAGTCAAATACTTCAGCTGTGACAGAAGGATGAGTATTTAAGACACGGATCTATAGCATAACATTCAGATTTACCAGAGATGTCATTCTCTCCCAGGGTTGTTAAAGGTATTGATTAATTGCCTATTGTTAAAGTTATTGATTGATGAAGCTGCAATATAAATACTGGCACTGTCAGTTACTCCATACAGATTTTAAGCTGAGCACTCAAATGTTTTATCTCTTTTTGTATTTGTAAATCAAAGGAGTTTCATGCCAAATTCCCACTGTGACCTCTCTTAGACTCCTTTATGCATGATTTGGCATTAAGAAATTCACAAACTCACAATGAAACCTCACCTCTGTCTGTGCTGCAGGTTCTGGGACCATCCTGATGTCCAGTTCCCTTTCAGGTAGTACTGGAGCTTTTTGAAGATCACCCTGTGATGTGTAACAAGCAAATCATCATCCACCTTTCAATATGAGCAAGAGCAAAAGAGGTAAACCAAAGCAGGAATCATCCTCCCAGGACGAACAAAGAAGCCAATTTTCTGGATGGAGTGGAACCTTCAAATACACCTGGGAACTGAAGACCTGATGAACCCTGTTATAAATCCTATAAAGAAAAAAAATCATTTTTATTGAGTGTCACCTACATTCAGCAACGTTATTGACACATTTGAAAGGACTTCTGGAAAATACTTCCAAGAGCCTTCAAGGTCAATCCACCATTATCATTAGCAAATTGTTGGAAGACACTCCATGCTGATTAACCGCCATCATATTTAATTAGTGCTTGAGTGGCACTTCATCCTGCTTATTGTCAGAAATCCCTTTATCTTGCTATTTGCATTGCAGAGTTTTTAATTAGGATATGTGTAGGGAATCTCTTAATGATCTCCTGTCTGCATAACCATCCAGGCTGTGCAGAGGGTTGCTCAGTTGTCTCTGCATCTCCAGAGGGTGCTTTGCCACCACAGGGGGAGAGAAACTTGTATATCCTCAGCTGAGACGCTGGGAATGTGAAGTTGCCTTGATAGCAGCTCAGCCTGTCGGAGGTGTGTCCAAGTGGGATACATCCAACAGATTGGGCACTACTGCCCAAGGCTTCAACATTGTCCTACGGAAATATTTGTGTCCTATTGCCCACCCCAAAACCTCTCCAGGTGCAACTTCTTTCTGCATGCTTCATTACCAACAACCCTTGGTAGCAGCCTTTCAAGTAGCCTTGATGTTCTGCTTGGTTTCTCCTTTAAATTCACCTTTTACTGAACCAAACAAGCTCCTTTGCTCAAGGCCTCCTTGCAGCCGTGATCCACAGACTGACTGTCCTGGAGACTTTTCAGTGAACAAGTTTCTCAGCGTTTGTCTTGACATTAACCACAGATAAGAAACCTTGGAAGGTGTAAGGGGCAGTTGCAGAGATAATGAACCAAAAATATTTGTAGGAAGGTGGTCCTCTGTTATCAACAAAAAAGAGAGTTTTCATCTTTGAGCTACCTGGTCTCATAGAAGCTGTCCCCACCCTTGGCAGAGGAGCTGGAATGAGATGATCTTGAAGGTCTCTTCCAACCAAAACAACTCTGTGATTCTGTGAAAAGTTCTCAACCACCTCTGTGTCAGAATACGTGGTTATTTAGATTTTTCCTCCAGACAGTGAAGAAAAGAAACCTCAGTGGAAAGCATTTCCTCCCTTCATCTCTGACATCCTCTTACAGCAGGTGAATCACCCTCTAAATCAATCTGCTTGCAGTGGAAGCTGTGACTGCTAGATCCAAGGAAAACGTGAATCACAAGTGGGTTTCAGGACCCAACACATTGCAAAGAGCGACTAGAAATTAAAATGCATTTCTGGGGAGAAGAGAGAGGCACACAGGCATCAACAGAAGTAAGAAGGCAATGCCACATTCCTGAAGGAGCCCTAATGACAATCTTGAAGAGCAACAAACCTGGTCTAACACAACTGGCAATAACTTTACAACCATCATAATCACAGAATCATAGAATTATTTGGGTTGGAAGTGACTCTTAAAGGTCACCTCTTTCCAATCCCCCTGCTGTGGCCAGGCACACTTCCACTAGACCAGGTTGCTGGCTGTGCCAGAAAATTGTCTCAGAGCACCATTAAGAGGAGAAAAATCCTCTTTGTTGGCATTAATAACCTCTTCCTTCTTTGTCTTCTTATTGGATTCCTGTGCTGACCAGTCAGGCATCCTAAGGCTTGTAAAGATGAAAGAGGTTTGCTGGAAGGCTCTACCAAATTACAACTGGGCAGTTCAGTGGCAGATGAGAAACAGAGGCAGTGTGTAGGTAATGCACACTGGAAGGAAAGCAGTTTAAACTACTTGTACATGCTGATGGGTTCTGAATTAGTCGTAACTCACTGGGACACGATTTAGGCATTGCTACTGACAGCTCAATGTGCAGCAGAGGTCAAAAAAGTAAATAAGGCATTAGGCTCTGTTAGAAGGGGAGAGAGAATACAGAGCAAATACCAGGCTGTGGCCGTGCTGCATGCACGAAGGATTGAGCTTGTTCTTTAAATGCAGCTTTTGTTTCTTTGCTAGCTGGCCTCAAATTGGGACTGTCCAGAGCAGGGAAGTGAAGAGAGGCTGTCAACACCACTGGTGTTTCAGGAAAGGGGGAATCTCAAAGGGTATGGTGGTGCCAGCCAAAGGGTGAGCTCAGCACACATCAGAGAAAGCAGCTCAAGGCTCTTGTCCAGAGGATGCACCACATGCACACCACACGTTCTGGGTCCAGAAGTTTCTGCCTCAAGGTAGCAGGGGAAAATGCTGACATCATCTGGACTCTGACATCAGGGACTCCCATTTCTTCTGGAAAACTCCTTCCACAGCCTCAGACAAGTGGCCCAGGTACTCCATCTGCTCACAGAGTGAAAAAGGTACAGGAGAGCTTGACATCAGAATCTCAGAATGGCTTGGGTTGGAGGGCACCTTAAAGACCACCTACCTCCAACACCACTACCTCCCACTATCCAAGGTTGCTCCAAACCCTGTCCAATCTGGCCTTGAACATTTCCAGGGATGGGGCAGCCACAACTTCACTGTGTAACCTGTACCAACGCCTCCCCAGATCGCCAGAAAAATAATTTTTCTTTTAGCTGGCTATTGAAATCCTTTAGATATTGGCAGAAAGAAGCAAAAAACCTGTAATGCAAAATATCCTAAACAAATTATCAATATTATAAATATAATGTATTGATTTATATTAATATTTTATTGTCAATAAATTATCTCTGTGCTCTGAGTTTCATTGGTATTGAAAAAAGATCCTGGAGTCTGAAGGACTGGAGAGTGAACCACAAGAGTTCATTGAGGAGGAAAATGGAATCTAATTTTTCTGTCTTCATTTTATTTATCTCATAAGTGAAAACAAAGGGGGGAAAAAAAGTGATATGCCTGTACAAATCAGCCACAGAGCTCACTGATGAGCTTTAGTTTTTGAATTTTATTTACAAATCTGTATGTGCTTGGAGTTGTTCAGGAAGCACAACACTTTTTGAAGTGCCCAGAGATTTTTGTTCTTCATGGAAGAAATCTTTCTGCAAAACCAGCTGCGGGAATGGGCAGTCCAGAAAGGAAAGTACATAAGTATTATCAAGTTAAGCCTGGGGTTGTTCAGCCTGTAGAAGAGAAGGCTGCAGGGAGAGCTCAGAGCCCCTGCCAGGGCCTCAAGGGGCTCCAGGAGAGCTGCAGAGGGACTGGGGACAAGGCCTGGAGGGACAGGACACAGGGAATGGCTTCCCCCTGCCAGAGGGCAGGGATGGATGGGATATTGGGAAGGAATTGCTGGCTGTGAGGGGGGGGAGGCCCTGGCACAGGGGGCCCAGAGCAGCTGTGGCTGCCCCTGGATCCCTGGCAGTGTCCAAGGCCAGGCTGGATGGGGCTTGGAGCAGCCTGGGATAGTGGAAGGGGTCCCTTCCAACCCAAAGCATTCTGTGATTTTATGAGGCTGTTATTTCAGCCCTTGAAACCTAAATTTGTTCAGTGAGAGTTATGAACTTGGGAGCATCTATAAATTTTGTAGATTGTTCTGAATAATTTCGTCCTTCTTTTTCCCGGATAGAGACTACTTTTTTCCCTACTGCAAATCACCCTTTCTTCTGCTGAAGTCAGAAGTTACAGCCCTAAAAAATGTGGAGTTCACTATGCTTTTGCAGAGCATCTGGGCAGGTTTCAGTCCTCCTGCTCTAGCAGTGCCTAAATAAAATCAAACTCTTTGTTTTAGAATAGTAGGAATGGCATAAAAAACGCCATCGCCACTCAGTTCCCTGGGATCTGGTGGAGTTTTGCAGCCTGCATGGTTCAAGCATCCACCCACCTCTCTCAACCCATCCCATCCAGGTGCCACCTTCCCATTCGGCCCCCTTGCCCTCCTTTGTGCTCCGGCTGCCTGGCGTTACTGCAGGCTGTAAATTCCCTGGACACGGGTTTAGCGTCGGAGACAGGGAGGGACAAACTCATCAGCACCTCCCTGAGCTGCAGACAGATGCACTTGGATCAATACTGCCATGCTGCAGCAAACCTGGATGGGGCTCACCCCTGACACCCCGTTTCTTGCCTCCCTTGATCCCCATCAAGCTGATGAGCTGCCGTAGCCAGGGCTCTTGTGGAGAATCGAAATACGTCGTCAAGACGTAGAGTGGATCCCAAGTAATTAAATGTATAAATTAATTCTCCCCTTAAGATACGTTCTTCTCCCATTATTAGGTTTGTCTCAGAGAAAATCCTTGGAGGATCTTCATAAAACTACCACTACTTCAAATATTGTCTTTCTAAAGCTTTCCTTGCTTTTTCTTTTTCTTTTTTTCTTTTCCTTTTTCTTTTTTAGACCCGATGCCTGCAGCCTGCAATTAAAATAAGTGACATGAAGATGTCTTTAAAATAGAGATCTATGAAAAAAACTGAAAGGATTGTCTGTCAAAGGGAGAAAAATGAAAAATAGCAGTCTCAGATCTCTGAATGGATGAATGGGGAAAATTCCTGTCCGTCCTAGTACCCAAAGGGATAAAACCCAATGATAGCTTCTCAACTGCTTAGCAGATAATGCATGTTCTGTTTTGATGCTAGTAATGTGTTTTTTACTTCTTTCTATCTGGGAGGAACGAATCAAATATGAGAAGTGCTGGGACATGATTTTCAACCCATTGCCTTTGATTAAGTGCTTTAACATGTGAGTCCAGAGACTTGCAATAATACTAATGGGGCATAAAGCACTATAAACAGGACAGGCCTACTTTTGTCCAAATGCCATTATCCTGGAATAAAAAAGAGCAGCAAATGTAATATGTCCACTGCTAACCTTTTTTTGACAGGAAATTTTCTCTCCTATGCGCACACCATGAATTATGCTGCATTTTGCCAAATCCGTGAGTGATTGTTTAATTTCGTGCGAAGGAATGTTTGCTAAGCTTGAACCACTTAGCTCAGTGTAGTATTTAGCTGTGAAAACATGACAGTGTGAAGCAAAACATGAATGCAAGCGGCAGCCTGTCTGGGCTGAAATCAAATTTCTTTTTATGTCAGGTCTGGGAAAAGGAGGCAAAGACCTGTCAATAAATATTGGAGCAAGTTGTGCGTTGTTCAGTGGCTTTAAATATAGTGAAAAAGCCTCCCGGAAATGCAAACCACACATTCATCCAGTAAGGATATGGGAGGTTAGAAACTTGGGCTGAGTTTGGTTTTAAAAGACATTGAGGAGTCTGCCCCTATAACATCCCCCGTTGAGGACAAAGCAAGCCCTGCTGCCACACCAGTCTGCCTGGATGCTTTAGCACAGCTCTTCGGGCCTGGCTCCGTGTCACTTCTAACTTTGTGCTACATTTTATTGCTCTCAGCAAGTTGCAGATTGTCCAACTGTTCTGTCATTTATTGTAAACGTTTCTTTAAAAAAGAAAAAAAAAAAGAAAAAAAAGAAAAAAAAGAAAGGAAGAAGGGCAAAAAAAAAAATTCCACAACTCTATAACGTAGTCCTTGATGTAAATCAAACATTCCCTGTCATGTTGATAGCTTGTGTTAGTCTAATGTATTTTATATTACTCAAAAGCATTGAAACCCTGCAGCTTTCTTCATATAGGCCATTATGCGGTTATCATTAAATTGTCTTGCAAAGAACATTATCGGTAATTATAGCAGACACTAAAATCAAATGATCAGACTGGGACCTTTAACACCAAGAGGAACCATTAGAAGTTAATCAAATAAAAGGATGAGAATAATTATGTTAGGATTAAGCAGTAATATGCCAGAAGTTATATACTTTGCTGACTATATATCTTTACTCCCAGCTTCCTGCCTCTCCTCCCGTTTGATGCTTTTTATATAATACTTTGGCACAGAATGTAAATGACAGTATTTTTGCGTGCCACAAATGGGGCTTTAGGGTTCAAATGAGGTTCATGTCTAAATGGCACAAAAAGCAGCACTATGTAATGATGAAGATAAAAATAATAGTCTTGTGTGTATGGATAATATATATAAAAGTGCAAAGCTGGACAAAAAAAATCCATTGGTCAACGGAGCATAAAGTGGTGATAAAAATAGTTGCAACAGGAGGTGCAACCACATGGCTATTGGTTTGCTACTTGAGGTTGCTTTTCTGTTTTTAAGTGATAGTCTTCCTGACTTTCATCTTTTTAACAAGAAAATCTCCCACCACGAGAAACCTCCCCTGCACGCACAGAAATTGCTCCTGTCATTCCTAACATTATTCTTTAGGGAAAAACCTTCCTACCAAATTTGCTCTTGGTGTTTGCATGAGCCTCGAAGCAGCAACACTGTCAAAGTTGTAAACAAAACACAGGAAAGTGGCTAAGGGGGTGGTCCCAGGAAAAGCAGGCTGGTTTTGGTTATGGCAGGTGAAGCCAAAACTAAGATCCTTGTAATATTTTTGCTAGGGAATGCTGATGAACTGTGCACTGAGAGAATAAGAGCACAGACCTGTCACTTCTGGTAGGAGCCCAAGAGGTGCTTCCTTTACTCATTCTTTCTTTTACAGGAGAATGAGGTTATGGGATCCTCATGTTTGGTACCTGTCCCTGCAGAACCCAGGACCCTGGTGACAATGCACCAGCGCAGCCTGGACCCCTTTCCCACAGGGGGAAAACAAGGCAGTGTCCATCCATAGGAAGTCTGGAGTTTGGGATTTTCACCTTGTCCTCCTGACATGGAAATAAGGCATCAGCCTCAAGCCATTCCGTCTCTCTCAGAAAATTTTGCTTTTTACTGGCTTTTGTGTTGGCATTTTTCTCACTGAAGGTCACTAGAACATGAAACCTAACTGGGTAAGACAGTTGGTATTGGAGCCAGAGCATCATGTCACTCTTGAGAAGCTTCAGATCGAATTTTCCTCATATTTAAGGAGTACAGAACAAGTGACAGATGCAGAGCTGTTTTTGAAGCCTCTTGCATGTGCTGAAAATAAACCCCCACCTGCCTGGGATCTTGGAGCAGTACAGGCTCCTCAAGGGTCCATCTGCCCCCCATGCCTCACACAGCCCCAAGAAGAACGGGAATGTCCATAGAATCACAGAATCTTCGAGCATGGAAGAGCCCTGCAAAACCATCAAGCCCAACCATTCCTCCCAGCACTGCCCAGGCCACCACTGACCCTTGTCCCCAGGTGCCACGTCCACACATTTGTTAAATCCCTTCAGAAATGGTAGCTCCATCACTTCTTTGGGCAGCTCGTGCCAGGGCTGGACAACCCTTTTCATGAAGGAATTTTTCCTAGTATCTCATGTAAACCTCCCCTGCCACATCGTGAAGTCATTTCCTCTTGTAGTGTCCCTTGTTGGTTGGGAAAAGAGAACACTCAGGGTAAGAGACTGACCTTAGGTCTACAGAGTCTTAAAAAGACCTAAAGTTTTTTCCATCAACCAGGCATGGGAGAGAGGAATTACTCTTTCTTCTGACCCCAGCAGACTAGTGCTAGCTGGAAGGATACTAGTTTTTCTGAAAAAAATAGAAATAATCTTATTTTTTTCTGATTTTTTTGGGTTTTTTTACCCCAAGATCTAGGGGGGAAATAGTATTTTGAGAGTGGAAACCTGAAGAGGAGAAAGGGGGCTACCCAGTGTTAGCTGCAAATTACTTCTTGCTTATTTTTTGTGGAATTGAAAAGCTAATTCAAAAAATTATTTGGGGGCTAGTCAAAATGGGCATGCTATAATGAAACAACTTCCTTCCTATATTTAAACCTTTTCAAACACCAGCTATTAGAAAAATTTCAAAATTTAAGTTATTTTCAAAAAATTGTTTTCTTTTAAATTTTCCAGCTAAATTTTTTTTCCTGTTTTAACCTATTCCACAAATTAAACACAAATCAACCATGCTTTCCTAAAAAACCATGGTTTGTTGGCTACAAAATATGAAAAATTTACCAGCAGTCATTGTATCAGATAAAATCAGAGCCACAGAATAACAGAATCATAGACTAGTTTAGGTTGGAATAGACCTTAATGATCATCTAGTTCAAGTGCCCTTTGCCACAAACAGGGAAACTTTCCACTAGACAAATCCAATAACATTTCGCATTTAAAAAGCCAGCAGATCTCTAAAAATAAGTTTTCAACCCCAAAATGGATGTCTTGTGTGACTTGCCTTCATAAAGTGTTGAGGTAAAACATCTCAGAAAAGTCTTTGACGTCCTTAGAGTATCCAGCCTTCCAAAGGTCATGGGAGACAGTAGTTGCAGGAGAAAAATTTAGTGAGGAAAAAAATCTGTGTTTATGGTGTGCTCCGACTTCAGCTTTTCAGGTGTACTGCTGCAAAATTTTAGATTAGGGGTTTAAAATCCTCTTTACTAGAAAACCAAGCCAGTTGGGACACCAGAAAACATTTTGCAGAAGCTTTGTATTTCCTCTAGATTCCTTTTTATTTTTTTAAAACTATTGTTCATAGACGCCGTAGCAGAATTGTGAATTTAACACCTCTGTTTATGAGACTGTAGTGACCACTTTCTCCCAACAAAGATTTCCTTCTTTCTCTTACTCACATATTTTAGAAAGCTTCCATGGTCTGCTGCTGATCCTCGTGACTCTGCAGGCTCAGGGCCACATTTTTAGGGCAGACGTTTCACAGAATCGTGGAATGGTTTGGGCTGGAAGGGACCTTAAAGCTCATCTCCTTCCACCCCCTGCCATGGGCAGGGACACCTTCCGCTATCCCAGGTTGCTCCAAGCCCTGTCCAACCTGGCCTGGGACACTGCCAGGGATGGAGCAGCCACAGCCAGGATGGTGCAGGGTCACAGAATCATCTAGGTTGAAAAAGATCTCCAAAATCACCTAGTCCAACCTTGACTGACCACTTTGTCAACTAAACCACAGCGCTGAGTGGCACATCCAGCTGTTTCTGGAGCACTTCCAGGGATGAATTCAGGGATGGAGGGATGTGGGCATTGGGGATGCAGGGACACAGGCCCCTCTACCCAGTAGGCAGGAAGGACAGTCCTTCTGCTACAGGACTCTCACTTCATTGCATCTTCTCTCATGAAATGATAAGGAAACAACTGATGTTTCAAGAGTCAACACCGAAAGTCTTTGACACATCAGAATTGTAAACTGCAAAAAGTTTTGTACCTCATATGTATATGAACATCCACGACGTGTTTCCTGCTTGTTCTACTGCCTTAAAATTGCCTTAGATCGGAATAGAATTATAACCATCAAAGTGATATGGACACACGTGCTGCTACACCAGCTGTGCCAGTGCATTGCACCGACAGCACAGCAAAGCTTTTTTTCCCCATTAAATTTGCTGAGACATGGCTGCAACAACCAGTTCCTTCTAATACCTCATAATTTGATTTCACGACCTATTGTGCTGATTCAGAGATTTCGATGGAGTGCTGCGCCGATTGAATTTTAATTGCGATATTAATTCAACAGCTTCCTCTTCCAGATCTGCGTGTTGATAAAACTGGAGCGAATCAGCCCTGCAAAGTCCAAGCTGAAGTGTGGAAGTGATCCAGGGACTTGCCAGGCTTGGATAAAACCCATTACCTGACACCACCCAAGACCAGACAATTAAAATGGCAGTGACCACCACAGCTTGTCCATACCAGCAGCTCTGAGCTGTGACAACAGCAGGATTTCTTCAGCTGCAAGCAGCAAGGGTCCCGTGAGCTGGCAGAGAGGATGAACACCTTCACGTCCACATCTTGCTGCCACCTCAGCCCTGGGTGAGTGGCCACCAGGGCTTGTGGCACAGGGGGATTGGGTGGGGCATGGGACTGGTTTCCAAGGGTTTTCCTCACCTTCACCCAGGGCTGCCTGGGGAGGCTGCAGGAAAGAGGAAACTGCCTTTCCCCAAGCACAAGATTTGTAATGAGCTGGGCTTGGCCTTCTCATTAGACCCTTTAAAACAACTTTACCGAGGGGTAAAACCGAAGGGTCTTTCGAAAGTCTCAAAAAGTCAACCTACTGGAGGAAACAAACTGATTTTATTGTTTCTCGCGAAAACACAGCTGGTTTCACTCTTTGCCAATGTAAGCCATTATTACTTTTTCATTAAATCTTTTGTTTTACTATGGGAAGCATGCTGCTATTACAGAGTAAACCATATGCAAAGTGACCTTCTTCCAGTCTGTACACGGAGTGAATACTCCTCCTTTCCAAAATTTTCCATGTTAGAAATAGTTTAAAGGATTCCCAGCACTCAACAACTCATGCCCAGTCCACTCTTCCATTTCCACTCGATTTTATTGAACCACCTGGGATTATTTTAGGAAAGATGGTTGGAGTTTTTAGGAATTAACTGGTATAATATGAAAAGTAATGGAAAAACATGGTCATGTGTATTCATTCTGAATTTAAAATCAAGTTGTTTTTACTTAGATCCTGTTTATGGCCTTTTCTCTTGGTTATTCTAATGAATTTTAATTTACTGGCAGGGTTGTTCGGTGGAATGAGGAGTTTACTGGCAGGAGTGTTGGAGAGAATTGGAGAGAGGACAATTTAATGTGTTACCCACAGACATTTGGCAATGAAAACAAGTTAAAATGTTTCATGCCCCAGATTAGAAAACCATACTCCTGGGGTGAATTACCTGTCTCATCCCACAGTTCAGCTTCCCTGTGTAGTACACACAGCGAACTGGTTGTGAACCGGACTTAAAGCCAGACTTATTTGCAGAAGTTATTTGGCAAATAGTTTAAAGTCATTAATCAATTTGAGAAAACTACGATCTGTCCTTGGACGAATCGAGAGCAGAAAAGGTCTGATTCTGGCAACGAAATAAATAATTATAAATTATTGGTCCAAATGTACTATTAACATTAAGGAAGTTCCGAAAATAATTAACAAGAAAACTTTTGTTATCAAGCCCTCAGTCACTGTTTTTCCAAAATAATAGGTGTTTGCCTCACAGGGGGTGCTTTGGTGGTTTTATTAATCTGACGTGAAAATAAGACACTGTGACATTCTCTGGACATGGTGTTCATGCAGGGGATCAGCCTTTCCACTCTGAGAAATGCTCCCTTGCTGCCTCAGAGCCAAAGATACTTGGAAAAAATGGAGAAACCTTCCCTACAATCAGAAGTGCTTGAGCTCTGACGAATCAAGCATTTGCACAGTGTCTTTAACACTTAGCTAAAAGTGAAGAAGACGTTAAAGTGTTGAAAGGGCTTGAAAGTGTTCCAGGCCAGGCTGGGTGGAGCTGTGACCAACCTGGTCTAGTGGAAGGTGTCCCTGACCATGGCTGGGGATGGAATGAGATGGGCTTTAATATCCCTTCCAACCCAAACCATTCTGTGATTCTTGGATTCTAGGATTCTCCAGGAGCTTTCCCGTACAAAGCCATAGGTTATTAAAGTGATCACTAGGATGATTCTGGTGAAAATGAAATATCTGCTGGAAAATTAAGTAGGAGATGCATTAGGGAAGGGAAAAAAGGAAGGGAAGGCACGGCAAAAAAATCAGTGTTCAGTTCATAGTCAGAATCTCTTTCCTGTGGCATGCTGAGCCCCTTTCGTAGGGGTTGGTGAAACTCAGTGACCATTTTGCCACTTTTGGGCAATCTTTGGTACCACAGAGTGTTGCTAAAATTATACCTAGCAAGGAGTGAGTCTTGCTAATGTTAAATAAAGACTTGAGCACATTCCTTTAGCAGAAGAACCCAGAGATGTACTTTTAGCACCAAAATGTGAGAGGACAGATTTTTCTTTGGTCTTCACTGAAACTGGCTCCACGGGTTTTTTTAGGTCCCCTGCCAGTTACAGCCAGACACAGGCAGTTTATGATGTGCTGAGAAAGACCCTGAAAAATCCTTTATTTCTTTAATACTAGTGAAAATTGTCTCGCCAGCCTTGCAGATGCATTTTGGCATCTTGAGCTAGTGAGATGAAGATGCACTCGTTCTGATACTGTCTTGGAGAGAGAGTCAACACATGCGAGTCCTGAAATCCAAAAGGGAGAGACATCACTGCAGGGACACTGCATTGACACTTTCTCTGAAGCCTGCTGCTCCCTCACTGTGCAGGGCAAGAGGAAATAAATCCTACCCTCAGTGACAGAGTGAACAGAGGGCAGCGAGTCCTTACAAACTTGGGGATATCCTGACAAAAAACAGATACAAGCAAATTAAGACGCAAAGACCCAATGAAAAGAACAGCACTTCAACTAGCATTTCATAAAGTTCCCAATTCTACTGTTCCTGTCTTTAAAAAACACTGTTTGTAACAAGCAGTAGAGATCTCGTTGTAGTCCACAAATCCAGCTCTTAATTTGGTTTTAAAAACAGAAATATCCACTTGTCTTGTGATCTGACAGAAAGAATGGCCATTAAATGCTCTAAAGAAAGGAATGCTAAAATGAAATTTGTCTCTGGAAGGTAGGAGGGTTTCCTAATCATGTTTCAGGTGATTTTTTTTTTCTCATCTAGATGGATATCTTCTTTCAAAGCCTGATGGCCAGAGAAATGAAAGGTACCTTCCACCATTAAGTAACTACAGAAGTTTTACCTTGCTAGATTATTTGTAAGTTGTAACTAAAATTAAAAAAATGCCCTGTCAGAAGAAGGCTTTAAAAAGTGTAATATTTTGTTTTATTTAGCAACTACTTGGGAAAATTTAACACCGAGACAGAAAGGTTGCAGAGCAAGTAGCACTTCATAAATTGCTTGAGCCCTAATCAATACATATTGTCATCTAGTCAAGTCCTCCAAGCAGATTTTTCTTTGCCTTGCCTCAAAAGCGTATTTTATGAGGTTGTTACTAGCTTGTGCTGCAAGGCCTGGCCTAATGAATCTGTCACTGGCACTATTGATTGACATGCCAGTGTAAGTGAGACATGTGATTCCGATTGACTTCCTAATTACTGCTGCTGTGATGTCTCACCAACTGGTAAGGCCAGAGGTTAATAGTTTTGATGTTCAGCCATCGCTGGCTCTGGAAGCTGGAGTTAAACCAGCTCGTTGGAAGTCAATATCTGAATCAAGTTCTCAAGGCTACTTTCGAAGCTGATCAATTAAGCCCTCCTTGTCCCCCCTCTTGTTGCCTGACAAGACTTTGATGAGTGGGGACCTCTAAAGCTGGCGGTTTAAGGTAGAGCAGGGAGGCTGGTGAGATTTAAACGCGGCGTGTAGGCCGGGGCTGTATTTCTGCCAGCAAAGAGATGGGATCCTGCTCCTCCTTCTCGCTGGAGGGAACAGGGCTCTGGTTTCCAAAAAGCTCCTGGGTGTCCCAAGCATCCTCATCGCGTGGACATTGTTCAGGATATTCATCCAAGATGGGCTAACAATAGTCACACCCTCCTGTCCATCTGTTCTGCCCTGCAGTGGAAGGGTAATGGTCAGTCACCCTCTGCGCTTGGACAGTCCCCAGCTGTGAAATGGTCCTGGCCCGGAATTAGGCACAAGAACCCAAACTTCATTTAAAATATGTGTTCCTCACCTTAATTTCAGAGCAGATGACCCTGAAATGAGGCAGTGTAACTCTGATGGTGGCCCAAGCGTGCAGACAGCCTGGGAAGCTGGCTAGGGAGGGCATCAGCTGCTCCAGGGGTCTGTCCAGAGCACAGGGCCTCCGAGATGCTTTCTGAAGTGATGTAGAATTTAGGGATTTTGCTGTAGCAAAAAAATGCAGCAAAATGAAACAGCTGCCTCAACCCGAAAGACCCCATGGCCGAGTACTCTGTGTCTGACCATCTCTGCTGGCTCAAGCCTAGGGACAAATATAAGAACCTAGCAAGCACAAATCACTTTGCATCAAATGTATTCTCTAAATGTCCAGCATAAGGGCATCCTGAAGCGAAAGTGATAGATCTGTACCAAAGGCCTTCATGGATTTCTCTTCCATTAATTAGTTCTACTGAGTCCTGAAATCACATCGGCTCTCAGCTTCCACCTCATCTGTTTTTGACAAGCTGTGAAGCCCACCGTGTACAGTAGGAACCTCCTTTGGCTTCGTAGACCTCTGTCTCCACACTCACCTCTTTTTGTGGACTTGCCTGGACCTTGTGTGAAGCCATTCTTCTCTTGAACATCCCTGCCCGTCTTGTTCCTACGCTTTCCTTCAGGGGACAGGAGGTCCAGAAGGGGTTGACACGGATATAACATTAATTCATGCAGCTGCATAATATTCCTGGCTTGTTCTTCACTCCTTTTTGGTAATCATCAGCAGCCGGTTTGCTTTTCTACCTGTAATCAAGCAGTGAGGTAACAATGTCTCAGAATTACTTGTTGTAACACCAGATTCTCTTTTCTGAAGGTAATAGACAAGCCAAAGTACGTGTGTGTGCATTAGTTTGCATTTAGCCATGTTGAATTTCAATTTTATTTTCCCCTCACTCAGGGTTGCAGATCTCAGCAAGTCTCATCAGTCAGCTCTGGCTTTTACCACCCTGAATAATTCAGTAATATCATTGAGCTTTGTCATCTCACTATCCACACTCCTTACTGGGTTATTTATGAATATGCTGAACTGAATGGATCTTACTAGACACATTCAGGATTCCATTGGTAACTTGTTCAAGTTATTCCTGTGCTCTATTTCCTAGGGATTTCACCTCATCTAGTTATTAATTGATTAAAGCTCCTACCCTTCTAGCTGCTCCTTAAGCTTTCAGGACAGAATGTCATAGAAAGCTCACCTATCTAATATCATATTCCCTTTTCCATATGCTTAACAAGACCTTCAGAGAGCTGTAGCAGATTTATGAGCTTGTCTTCCCTTTATGAAGGATGGGTCGAGCCTTCTTTGTTGTGTTGTATTTACCACGAATGCCCCGATGATCATCTTTACATCTAACAGTTTGCTTAGTGCAGACCTGAGACTTATGGGCACTGTCACCCCGCAGACACCCTGGAGTAGAGTGTGTGTGTGTGTGTGTGTGCAGGAGTCACAGTGACATCGAGCAAGGACACAGCACAGAAAAGTGTGACCAGGGTCACGCTCAAGTTCCTCTAAAACTCAAAGGAGAACAGCACCCCGCCCTATTAACTACCGTGGTCCCTGTACCACTCTGCATTTCCCCTACTGAAACTTCAGTTTCTGGCTTATCTTCTGCTGAACCCCAAGAAACAGACATTACAAGTGTAGGATACTCCAGGCTTCTTCGCACTGAATACAGATGTGAAAGTCTCAGTTTCTTGCTGAGGCCCAATCTTCCCTAAATTTCCTATTGTATCAAAAGCACCTGAAGTCCCTGGTGAGGTCTGTTGGCAGATACTGCGCCTCAAATCCCTGAAGGCTGAGAAAGGGTATTGTGAAACTAAACATTGTGCTATGCCTTCCTAAATATCTGTATCAGCTGCTGTTGGAGACAGGGTACTATGGTTGAGGAAATTTTATTCTGACAGTGAGATTGTTCTTGTGTTGCAATTGCCCTAGAAACCTTCCTACCTCTGATTTTCTGATTTATTACCAGTGTTTGCCACGTCAGCAAGTTTTTCCTCAAAATCTTCCCTTTTTTTTTTTTTTGGTGTGTTTGTGTTTTTGTTTTTGTGTTGTTTGGGGTCTTTGTTGTTGTTTTGTTTTGGTTTGTTTGTTTATTTGTTCTATTTGTTTTGGTTGGTTTGGTTGGGTTTTTTTTGTTTTGTTTTGTGTTTTGTTGTTGTTGTTGTTGTTGTTGTTGTTGTTGTTGTTGTTGTTGTTGTTTTGTTGGTTGGTTTTGTCCTGTTATAGTTTTAGATTTAAGGTGCCAGATATTTTGTTTCCTCTTTTCCTTTGGTGGGCATGCATTCAGCTTGGATCTTCCAAATCCTTGTAATATCCTTTGAGTTATTGCAGGTTTGAGCGTGAGTTTTTCTACTGTGTACTGCGATCTGGGGTGGAGATTTATGGTTGGTCTCAAAAATAACACCTCTAAGTATTTCCCCTGCCTCTTACCACCCTTTAGCCTCCTTCTTCACTCTTCTCCTCTTCACACCTACAAGACTTGCCCCCCTTTATGCAGGTCTCCTTTCTGAAATGGAACTAAACTTATGCTTTGGCTGAAACTTCATGGTGGTTTTGTCACTGTGCCCCATCCCACATTTGATCCAGTAGCCTGTTTTGAAGTGCAATGTTTAAAAGAGATTTTATTTGATTGGATTGTTGAGTTTTGGCAGGTTCTGGCCTACCCTTTACAACATAAAGAGATGTTATCATCTTTACTACCGGAGTATGCATCACCCTGAAGTCTGTGATTCTCCTTCCCTGTCAGCTTTCCCTGAGTTTTAATTTTTAAAACCATTCTAGGAACATTTCAGTTGTAAGGCTCAGCCCTACTCTGGCCAAGTGTCTTCTGCTTCTCCTCAAGAGTTTCTCAGTTCTGATGAAAAACTCTCCTTGTGCATCATTTTCTCAATTCTTAACTGCAAGGCTTCCCAAGTCTCTGCTTTGAGCTGGTCCTGCAGTAGTAAATACCAAAGCATAATTTAAAGCCTGAGAGCAAATCTTATTTTTTTAGTGGTTCTGGTCTGTATGACAAGTTTTAAGTGGAAATTAGTCATGTAATCATCATTACCTTGCAACAGATCTCTGCCATTTCTCTGTGTCTGAAGTTGCTGAAAAAAAGCTAGGCAGGATTTGTGATTAATTACACTCCATGTTGTATTAGACAATATAGATCAACCTGCCAATATGAATTTCTCAGATGTCAAAACATCAGGTAAGGAAAAAAAGATCATATGAGAAGGGAAGAAAAATCATGAGACAGTCAGGGACAGCAATAATTCACCCATACCTATGCACTGTGTACAAATAATGCCCAGGGGAATTAGCCACACTTACCCCTTTGTCAGATATCTGTTGAGAGCAGATAGTGCTGGGCTCCTCATGTGCCTTGCTTCTTGCAACTTTTCTGAAAATGATGACATAACAAGAGATTTTGAACTCTGCATCTTAAATGGTTAATTAAGGACAATCTGAGTACCTGAGCTCTGATACCAAATTCCCTTCAGAATCTGTGCCTTAAGAACCCTGCATAATGCTTCTCGAGGGTTAGAGACTCTTTCAAAAGTCTTAATTGCAGTTTGAAAGACTTGGCTGGTTTAGGGAAAGTCAGGCAAAACCAAATCATCTCTTGGGGAGCAATGTGTCACTGTGTCCTGTCCTCTGCCAGGACACCTGCTCCCGTGGTGACCCCGTGTCCCTGGCTGCCACGGGGGATCTCTGCCAGCTCCACAGGACAGTGAGATGCCGTAACTCAGAGCTGCCGGTGGGACACTGGGACCAGCCCCAAGGCCTGGGAGGGACCCAGAACCCAGCCCTGCTGCCTATCAGGGGCAGAGACCTCATCTCACGTGCCCTAGCCTCAGTCACTAGGTATTGGAGGAGCCAGAGGCTGGCAGGATTTGGTCTTTCAAACGGGAAGAATGGCACTACTGGGTTTTTAAACCTGGATCAGGAGAGCCATGGCTCGGTGGCTGTAACCTGCAAACCCAATAGGAATGGCAAGACTTCATCTCTGTCCTTGCAGGCAAGGACTTGAAGCTGTCCTGGGCCTGGGGAGCACCCATCAGCTCATGGCTGTGATGAAACTCAAGGTTCCGCACAACATGACAGTTTTCAAAAAAAAAAAAAAGAAAAAAAGAAAAAAAAAAAGACCAGGAAGAAAAGAGCAATTCATTGTGAAATAAGAAACTTAATTACTTCCAAAACAATTAATTAATTAATTAATTAATCCTCATATCTCCCCTGCAAGGTAGGAAGTGATTATTCTACCCATTTTACACAGAGGGAAACCTCGCTGTTAAGTGACTTGCCAGAGGCAAAGGCATCGAAGGTGAAATCAGCATCCCACGGCCAGCATTGCCCAGGTCTGGCTCCAGACCAGCCCAATTTCCTCAGACACTGCTTGTCCTCATCACCCCAAGACCCCAATGTACCAAGACCACTTAAGTTCCCTCTCTTACCCCCCCCAAAGGAAAACCCTGAAGTCATTTTGCTGAAGCGCAGATCCCACCACGGTCAAGCTGAGCTCTGGGGAGCCTGGTGCTGCTACATTTATCACCCCAGGGTGCTGCTGACCCTCCAAGGGATCCCCCTGCTCTGCCCCAGGGTGGGGCAATCCCAGGCAGAGATGGAGTCTCAACACGGGGGGATTTTTTTTCTACAGAATTTTGGTAGAATGCTGTCTTCAGAGTGTAAGCGAGTTTTTGAATGACCACTTCATGGTCAAGGTGGTGAGGACTCAGCCCATCCTGTCTGCACAGCCTCAGGTCACAGTGTGGGGACTGATGGCTCAGGGTAAATCCTTCTCTGGTGTTTTGCACAAGTAGCTGTATACTTTGATTTCGGGCTCTGAGGTGGAGGTGGGTATGTGAAAATAAGTTTTATCTCTCATAAGACCAATTCATGTATTTGGGAAAAACAGTTGAATTTTCAGGTGTGCAAACCTTCCGCCCCTCTGATACAAGAGGACCAAACTCCATCCAAGCACAGGAGAAGGGATAAAATCACTGAATTATGGAATCATTTGGGTGGGAAAAGTCCTCTAANCACTTCATGGTCAAGGTGGTGAGGACTCAGCCCATCCTGTCTGCACAGCCTCAGGTCACAGTGTGGGGACTGATGGCTCAGGGTAAATCCTTCTCTGGTGTTTTGCACAAGTAGCTGTATACTTTGATTTCGGGCTCTGAGGTGGAGGTGGGTATGTGAAAATAAATTTTATGTCTCATAAGACCGATTCATATATTTGGGAAAAAGAGTTGAATTTTCAGGTGTTCCTCCCCTCTGATACAGNCCTAAGGCTCCAGGAAATAAGGAGTTAACAACAGAAAGCAAATACCAGGAATAAATCTTGGTGCTCATGCTTTGTGCAGCCAAGTGGAGCCTAAGCAAGGGAAAAACATGCTCTTGGATCAGAAGTTTGCTCAGGTTGTGACTGATGACTATTTTTATGCCTCTGAGTCCTCCCAGGAAATCCTGCAGACGTGCTCCAGGGCAATGGCAAGCACAAGAGCTGTGATTTAGCCCTGTGGGCAAGCAAGCAAACCGTGGCACAGGGCAGGATGGAGATGCAGAGCGGCCCAGGGATGGCCACAGTGCCATCCTGACCCTGAACCTTTTCAAGAGAAACCTGAGCCAGCATCTCTGGTGGTATCAGCCATGAGACCAGCCTGGACCCTGGAAGTGCAAGGGTACAGGTAACCGTGGAGGGGGCAGACTGGGGGACAGGGCTGGATCCATCCTTTAGAGACCATTCCAAAGAGCAGCATCACTGCTGGTTTGGCCAGATGAGCCTTTCCACCTCCACTTTCTCATCTTGATCACATTTGTTTTGCTATAGCTGAGGTCCCAAATTCTCCCGTAGACCAAGAGGCCAGGAAGACAGACCATAAAGGCCATACGTGCACTGCCAAAATCAGCCCACCTGGGCCATTCTCTAGAACAAACACCCTCATCTATACTGCTACCTGGGGTGCCCAGACCCAAGCAGGCAGTCAGGGGTGGTGCTGGCCCAGGCTGTTCCCCAGAGCACCCCCGAGAAGCAGCTGGGAGAGGGACAGCTGCCTCTGGCCTAGAACACCTTCAGTCTGGATTAACAGTTTGGCTTACAGTCATATCCCAGTGCCCAGCAGTGACCCTGGCAACTTTTTAATTTCCTAGCCACAAGGTCCCAAAAGTCATAAACCCAGGCTTCATTTGCCTGAAACAAGGTGGAGAGACCAGGATCCCTCACCCTTCAAATCCAAACTGCAGTCACTCCCGGGAACCTGTTATAATTCTGCTTTAATTGTTGTGAGAGCTTTCCAGAGGCAATGCTGGCACCGATTTGGATTTAAACCCTCTCTCCTTCTCTCAGGGTACTGCAGGAGTGGCGTCCGTGAGACCAACATTTATAGCATCCCTCCGAGGGGTGAAATGTACCTACTGTAAAATACTTTCAGTTAATTCTGGTGCATCATTTGCGGGAGAGCCGCGTGGGGATCAGCGTGGGACAGACAGATTTAGATCGTTTTGCTCGAGTCAGGTGGTGCCTTGCTCCCAATTCCTCGCAAGTTAATTCTTACCTGGGATAATTATGTCCCTCTCCAATCTAGCCCGGCTTAACCCTTCTCATCCCGCGCTCCTGCTGGGACCACACCTGTGGCGATGGGGATGATGATTTGCGGGTGTTTGTGGCCATGGCTGACCTCTCCTGCAGATTTCCTCAATGACCTTGGGCAATTCAATTAATTAATTTAGCTTGCTTGCTCCCTGATGCTCCCTGACAGATGAAAGCTGCCTGGTGTCTAAATTACATACTCCTGAGGAATGATTTATCTGTTTAAGACAGACCTGTCCCTTTAGATCTGGTTTCTGATGAGACTGACCCTGTCGCCACTGCTCAAGCCGCCCAGAACTGGGTCTTCTGAAATGGGCTGCAACTTGATGTTGATGCATCTCCGTCTTGTACTGTGCAAGAAATAGAAATAAATAGAACAGGGACAGGATCTGCCCTCATCTTGGAGCCCCTCTTCAGTGTGGGACCAAAGGAGCATTTGCCAAGCCGTTCCCATTCCTGTGGTGCCCTGGTGCTGGAGCAGGTGATGTGAGCTGTCCTCTGGACTGAAGCCAAGCAGCATGTGCAGAAATAGGGGTAATTAGGAAAAACTGCTCTGAAAGAGTTGTCCAGCCCTGGCACAGGTGCCCGGGACAGTGTTGGAGTCCCCGTCCCTGGAGGGGTTTAAAAGCCGTGTGGATGTGGCACTTGGGGCCATGGGTCAGTGGTGGCCTTGGCAGTGGTGAGGAATAATTGGTCCCTTAGATGCTTTTGCAACCTAAAGGATTGTAGGATTAGAACTTGTACACTCTGAGCCCCACTCTTGTTCAAGTCATCCCCTCTTGAACCCAAAAAATTTGGCAGGTCACTGCTATTCTGCCCAGAGACCAGGGAGAGCATCTTGCTACTTCTCACACAACTGCCTTACTCCAGGTCTTTTTCTTTGGCTGAGACAAAAGAAATAATATCTTGGATTACGATAACCAATAAATTCTTCTTGAAATGCCATAATTGCCCAGCTGCAGCTGCAAGAGCAACTAAATACAGAACTTTAATAAAATATTATCGTTCAAATCAATTTGCTGAGAGTCTGCTTTGCTTTCTACGTGGGGTGCTAAGCAGCAAATAGTAAATACTGATCACCGATTAGAGAGCCAAAGAGCAAGAAAAGCCTCGAACCTGATTTTTGCCATCTGTACTTTTTTTCAGCAAGGACAGGGGCCAGATTCTGCTCCATGTTTGCAGAGTTGCTCTTGCTTTAAAGGCATGGGAATGGCAGCTACTGCATGTATAGGTTTACAAAGTAGCTTAGGCACTTAAGAAGATAATAATCTAGAGAGATTTACAGTAGTGACTTTTACAGGGGGAGGGACAAGGGGAAGGGAAGTGCCCAGCTCCCATCAGGGTGAGAAATAAATACAAATAAATCCAAAGCAACGATGCAATTGGCAGCTCAGGTAACAAGTTCAGAAAATGACCACATCTGGGCTGTTCTGGATCAAAAACTATTGAAGTCAATGAAATTCACTCTGGATTTACAATGGTATTAACTGAGATCAGAATCCGACCCTATAAATTTAATATTACTTCTAATCCCGGCGCCTCTGATCTTGCTGAGATATTTGCTAACTGCTGAGCAGCTTGCTTTATTGACACTGAAATAACACACCCGTGCCCTACTATTGTTAAACTCAGCTGGTTTTAAAAACCCATCATACTGTGTGTCATGACTGACCTTAACAAACTGGCCTGCTGTCCTTGGATCTATGGGCAAGAAAGTTGTCAAATGCCCCCTTTTTTGCAGCCCTCCACCACGAACAAAACAAAACAAACCAAAAGAAAAAAAAAAAGGAAAAAAAAGAGGAGAAAAAATCAATTTCAATCAACATGGAGTGTAATATTATCAAATGTCAGATGCTGAGGCCGTGTGCTTTGAAAATTATCCTTGACAGCTTCTTGTCGACTTAATTAAGTGCTCAAAAAAAAAAAAAAAAAAAAAAAAAAAAAGCAAAATATCTCAATTGTCGGCTCCCTCTCTTTGTGCTTCAGAGGTTCTATTGACAGCTCTGAAAAAAGATTGCCTTTGGGGGTTTTATTGATAGATCCTTGCCTGATATTGGAATGATTCCTGGGCAGATAAATCACATTTAGATTTGTTAGTAATTGAGGAGAATTGATTGAATAGTTAGGATGGTCCCAGAGGGAGGTACCTATTCCTCTTCCGTTCTGCAGAGGTTGTCATCAGATAAAGGACCTCTTTGGGCAGGATGGATAAAGGTCTAATTGTTTACATGATCAGATATTGCTTCCTTTCTGCCCTTCCTCCCCAGACTTCCCCAACTTTCATGTGGCAAATGTCAACATGACAAAGAGGAAGGCTGTAAATAAAACCAAAAGTGGGCGAAGGCGATCAACCCTCCCCATGACCTGGAAAGGCACTAATTATTTTCAAATCATTGGTGGAATTTGGGTACTAACAGCAATGGGCTCTTATTAAAAAGAAAAAAAAATCTCTTCAGTGTTAATTTGTGCCGTGTTTATTTAAACAGCTATGAATTTTATGTAGCAGTGGGTTAAGTGTGGCTGACATGGCGGCTCTGCTGGATGTCTCTTTTTTGGCTGACAAGGTCCGCTGGGTTCTGGCACATTCAGTCCTCACTGGTGAGTTCCACCAGGGCTCTGTGTCCCATTGCTCTGGGTGACCAGCTGGACCTCGCATGGTCCCAGAGGGAAGCAGCATCTCATAGGGAATGCTAGAAAAACATGAGGGAATGCTGGAGCAGGGTGGGGAGATGCTCTTGACAAGGGCATGATGTAGTGACAGAACAAAGGGGGGTGGCTTTAAACTGGAAGGGGTTAGGTTTAGATTGGATGTCAGGGAAAAAATCTTGGCTGTGAGGGTGGTGAGGCCCTGGCACAGGGTGCCCAGAGCAGCTGTGGCTGCCCCTGGATCCCTGGCAGTGTCCAAGGCCAGGCTGGACGGGGCTTGGAGCAGCCTGGGATAGTGGAAGGTGCCCCTGCCCATGGCAGGGGTGGAATGGGATGAGCTTTAGGACCCTCCCAACCCAAACCACTCAGTGATTTTATGACTTTCTAGGCTGGAGAATTGTGGGGAGGGTGATGAAAACAGAGGGAGTCCAGAGCAGCGTTGTGTGACTGTGGGGCAACGTGAGGGGGCAAATCCTGCACGGCCCCATCCTGCCCCAACCAGAATTTGCAGCAGACACTTGTATGCCCTGCTCAAGGCTTTCCCACCCTGTGCACCTCTTTCCATGCCTGCCAGAAGGAGTGGAAAGGATGACTATTTCAACGGAGGGTTTTTCCATGGACGAGAAAAAGCTGAGCAAGAAAGAGTGGTATTTTCGTTTCCACTTCCCATCCATTTTTAAGGATTCTATTTCTTCAAGAGAGGGAAGATACACTGCAGTCTGCTTGGCACTTCAAGAGGCAGTTTATTTCTGTCCATACCAAGTATAGACCCTGCATGGACCCTCTCTCTCTGTTTCTGTAAATGCTCAGGCAAGATCATATTTCCCTACCATCTGTACAGGACAGGGTGCTCGGGTTGATCCTCAAGGTGTACTGTACCACAGCTTTCTTCCAGGGACCCGTTTGGGAAAAAGGGAAAATATTTGAGAATCAGTTTTTAAAATCTAAACTTAATACAGGTTTCTAAAAAGGGCTAAACTGACTTAGTCAGCATTCCTCATCCTCTTCTCTCAGCAATAGAGCATAGAAAGTTACAATTTAAAAAAAATATATCAATCAAGAAAAATAAACTAAGGTATTCTATTTTCCTGTCTTCCACCTTCATCAAGAATGAAAGACATTGAGAGAAAGGTAGGGACAATCTCTTATCTCAAAGTAAATACCATTTTGACACCACCAAATACTTAATTTGTAATAAGAAGTGATGAGCATCTCTGAATTCCCCACCTGCAGGCTTGATCCTCGTAATATTTCAGCCCCACTCGTAGACTTCAAATGGCCATTGCTCAATCCAGTCACCAGGGACTTTGACAGAGGCTGCAGGAACCAGGTTCCTCTCTGGGTCAAACCTGTCACCTCCATCTACAGCCCTGCAACCTCCTCCTTCCTCTGGGAGCGGGCTATTGAAGTGCAAATGGATCTAAACCAGCCATGAATAAATTTTGGCTGGAAATTACAAGAAGCTTTCTAATTATCAGGGCTGTGAATATCTGAAAGGACCTCCTGAACAAAGCAAGATGGTTCTGGTTGTTGTGGGCATTTTGGGAGGTACCAGGGCCGTAATTCACAGAGCAGATCTTCTGATTTGCCAGTAGTGAAAATGGTGTGTGTTTTTTCACACATTTGTGTGCCTTCAGAGAGACTCTGCAGCAAGAATGAATCACAGACTCATTTAGGCTGGAAGAGTACTCCAAAATCGTGAAATCCAACCATTCCCCAAGCACTGCCAAGGTCACTACTAGCCCATGTCCCCAGGGACCACATCCGCACAGCTTTTAAATCTCTACAGGGATGGGGGCTCCAACACTGCTCTGGGAACCTGTGCCAGGGCTGGGCAACCCTTTCAGTGAAGAAATTTTCCCAAATTCCGATTTAAACCTACCCTGGTGCAACTCAAGTCTCTGTTTGAGACAGTCCTCCTGTCCCTGTTCCCTGGGAGCAGAGCCCGACCCCCCCGGCTGCCCCCTCCTGTCAGGGAGCTGTGCAGAGCCAGAAGGTCCCCCTGAGCCTCCTTTGCTCCAGGCTGAGCCCCTTTCCAGCTCCCTCAGCCGCTCCTGGGGCTCCAGCCCCTTCCCCAGCTCCGTTCCCTGCCCTGGACACGCTCCAGCCCCTCAGTGTCTCTCTTGTCACAAGTGGTCCAAATCCATAATCAACACGTTGGCCCGTCACGAAGTTATTTTTTCAGGGTAAACCCACAAGGTTTTACGAGTAACTCTGTGAGAGTTTTAACCCTGAAAACCCAGACTCACCCATGTCTGCACAAGTCAACTGCTTTTATAGCCAAAGCAGGTATTGACAAAGGAAAACCTCGTTCACTTTTGATAGGTGTGAGGTCACTGCTATGCTCCTTTGACGATGGCTTTAAGTGAAGACTTCTTTGAAGACCTAGAGAAATTTAAATAGATCACAGACCCTGTTCTACCTAGGTAGCATAGCTCTAGGGGGGAAATAATTTCACATGTGTACATCTGTACACATTCACAGACGTGCAAACTCGCATGTGCACTTATCACACATGCACACAGAGAAAAAAAAGGATCTCCTGCCTTGGGGAAGAATCTGGCTGAGGTCAAGGAAACAGGCTTGGGCCAGAGAGCTGGCACTGACTGGGTTTCCCAGCACCAAACCCAGTCGAAGTATCCATAGACACATCTGAATCCACATCCAAACTCAAAATTTTTCAAGTGGCACATTTTTTTGTTCTGTAGCAAAGTGAGCGTTTCTTCTAAGCAGGATCCTTTCTTCCCTTCGAGTCCTCCCCCCTGTAAAAGCTGTTGAATTGCCTCTTTTTTTCTTTCAGTTGCTCATTCCTATAGCAGGAGTGGAATTGATTTTTGATACTATCCATTTTGTTTGTCACAGATCGTCCTCCACTTCCCTCTGCGCATTGCTGAAATATCACCCACAAATGATTATTCCTATCACTGCAGCCAACGCTTCGCCTGGGGCAGGGAGTTTTCCCTCAGCTAAAAGTGGCTGCGTAATTGAAGGCAGAAAACACCAGTACCTGTAGCCTGGAAATGTTAATAAACTACCAGAGGTCCCAGGAAAGTTAAATATTGGGAGGGATGTCAGAGCTGCGGTGTGATTAGTGGGACTGAACGACAAAGAGCACCTGCCCAAGGCGCCGGCGCAGGGGGGATCAGTCTCCCTCTGACATCTGAACATGCCTCCTGCCTCCCGGGATGGGGTTCTGCTTGCAGCCAGGCAATCAGAGCAGGGGAAGCGTGCTCGTGCTGACACAGAGCTTGATTTTCCGGCCACGGATCTGGGGGCTTGAGGCTGCCGTGGTGATGCTGTAAAGGATCTTGAGCTTTCGGGGCTTGCCTCACGCTTGATGTCGGGATTTCAGCGGCGGGGTTATGCTTGTGTTTCATTTCCATACTTGCTGTTTAACAAATGCACGTATTTTTGGGTTTTTTTTCAGATTTTGCATTGTGCTGAAGGTTCGTGGTGTGCTTCGGAGATGTGCAAATGTACTCATGCACCCTATATTCAGACAAAATAAAATAACATTATGCATGAAAAAATATTCTTGTCAGTGAGAGATGATGTATGAAAATCATCTTATGTATGAAAGATGGTGTGTGGAAACGCATTCTTATGTGTTTATGCTAATTTGCTCCTTAGAGTTAGAATACAGAACATATGTGAGTGCATGTGCGTGCTTTACAAGGGTATGTAGTGAACAGAAAAAGGGGGAATGGCTTCCCAGTGCCAGAGGGCAGGGATGGATGGGATATTGGGAAGGAATTCCTGGCTGTGAGGGTGGTGAGGCCCTGGCCCAGGGTGCCCAGAGCAGCTGTGGCTGCCCCTGGATCCCTGGAAGTGTCCAAGGCCAGGCTGGATGAAGCTTGGACCAACCTGCCCTACTGAAGGTGTCCTTGGGAGTGGAATTGGATGGCCTTTGAAGGTCCCTTCCAACCCAAATAATTCTGGGATCCTTTGAGTTAAATATGTAGAGATGCATGCCTATCATGGCTTGTATGCCATAGGGATATTTTGGGGGATTACATACACAAGCTGCACTATACCATGTTATGTTCATCATGTTATATATTATATACATTAAATCACAGGTTGGCTGGCCCCTGTGCAGTGTGGTGGCTCTGCTTGAGTGAAGAGTGTTCTTTTCCCATGCAAACACACTGCAGAGTAAGTCACAGCTGATTATGGCACCCAGACCCGGCCCTGGGAACAGTCTCACAGAACCTGGGCTGTGCCACAGCTTCGTAAGACCTGGTAGCAGATTTTGTTCCAGAACAACCACTGCTAAGCACGGAGGGGATTTTCTCTCCTGACAAATAGGTGTTCCGTGGGCCTCTCTGAATCTGCAGAGCTGTTTGCCCAGGATGGGGCTGGAAGACCCAGGCCCTGGCTTTGGCAGTGCTCGCTGCAGAGGTGCTGTAAAGCAAGGGGTCTACGTGAGAGTGGTAGGGCAAGGGTGAAGGATTATTAATTGTGATTTCCATACATGCCTCCCTTGCAATTAACTCAGCTTTTCCCCCAGGGAAAGAGAAAGGTCCTTTTCTGTTATTTTACCACCCTTTCTTTTCTTGCTGGCTTGATTCTGTTCTTTCCTTTAGCAGAGTATCTCTAATCATTGCCTTGCGTCATTATCATTATCTCTTTTTATGATCTTTAGTTACGATGTCAAAGAGGAGAAAAATGAGCTCAGTTTTCTGGCATCCTAACACATATTGATTTTAACAGCAGCTGTCACGAGACCTTCACATGGATGATGGATTGCCGCTAGACTGATGCAAAAAATACCTGCATAAATGAAAGTATTTACCAAAGAGAATAATCAGTGATTGCATAACTGCATTTAAGATGTTATCAAATTGACCAACAGCCCAGGCAAGCTCAGGGAGTGATCTTAGCACAGACTAATATTCTTCATGGTAAGCTTTAAGAGATGGCATTGAAGACCCTGTTTCAAGTAGTTATTTTAATAACTATCCCTTGGCTTCTTGGGCACTTCCTTGAGCCTGGAAAAGGAAGTAACCCAGCCTAAGTGTAGGGCATCTTGCTGGTGTCAGCTTTTGCTCCTTAGATCACAAGGAGCTATACCATCCTGGAGGAACACATTCCTTGAGGGGAAGAGGATCATACGGGAGTTCCCTGTGCCCATGTGACTTTGCTCCATTCTGGAGGCACAAGACACAGGAGACAGTCCACCCCAGTCAGATGAGGAATGAACTGGGAAGCAGCCAGCCGTTGCTGTGGGCAGCAGAATGATCTTAGAGGTGTTTTTCCAGCCCTAACAGCCCTGTTGTTTTATGTTTCTACGCTCCTTGAGAGGGTCCTGGGCACTGCAGTTTTGCTGGGTGGCGTTGAGGTTCTTGTGGATTATCTCCCTCAGAAGTGTCTCTAAATGAGCTCTTTGAAAAGCCCAGGAGCTGGAGGCAGTCGAGTTTTCTGGAGGTGCAGCTTTGGTAAAATATCTCTTGGTTGCTTCTCGTCAGCATTGCAGGCCTTGAGGCTCCAAGGCCAGATTAGGAGGGTGAGAACAACGTGAGCCGTTTAATTTAATTTAGGGTCGGTCTCTTCTCCCCAGTAACGAGGGACAGGACAAGAGGAAATGGCCTCAAGTAGCACCGGGGGAGGTTTAGGTTGGACATTAGGGAAAATGTCTTCAGCAAAAGTGTTTTCCAGGCTGGCACCGCTGTCCAGGGCATTGATAGTGTCCCCATCTCTGGAGGGATTTAAAAGCCACGTGGATGTGGCCCCTGGGGACATGGGGCAGTGGTGGCCTTGGCAGTGCTGGGGAATGCTTGGACTTGATGATCTGAGAGGACTTTTCCAATCTTGACAGTTCTCTGGGGTTTTTTTTCTCCCAAGCCACAGCATCAAATCCCTGGATGCAATCCTTGCTTCCAAAGAAAAAAGCCAATATCATAGAATATTTTATTGCAATTTTTGTTTCCCATTCTCTTCTATTCTATCCTGGAGGCAACCTCAGCCAATCCTCTCTGAATTGTGTCTTTCCATCTTTCAAAGGGACCTCCTGTTTCTTACAGGGCAGCGGTTGGAAGTATTCCTGCTTTCTTTTTCTGTTTTCATCCATCTGCACCAGCCTGGCAACCAGCAAAAAATACACATATAAAGATGTCTTAATCTTAAATATAATTAGATATAATACCTCACGCAGCGTTGTATGATTAGTAAAATATATGATCATTAGTTATTAGATTAATGTGTCTACTTGTGTAACTGAAAGCCATTTGCAGCCAGAAATGAAATAGCTCAATTTGCTGTAATTGACTTATCTCCCATTGAGATTACTACACTTGCTGCTGGAGAAGGTTTCTTCAAATGCTGAAAGCAGCTGCGTGGAGAAGCTGGATCCTGTTTTCTTTGGAAAGCCCCTGCCCCGCTGGAGGCAGAGATATCCGAGGCGAGGTCTGGAGGATCAGCAGAGCCGTAATTACGGCTGCTGAGATGAGCGCTGCTGCTTTTGGAGAGAGGCAGCGCACGATGACGCCGTTTTCGTGCTGGGTGACCCCACGAGACGTGACCACCCTCGGCTCCCTGTGGGCACCAACCCCATCCACACCAGTGTCAATCGAGAGGAATTTCACACGCGCCTTCTGCAGGCCTGGGAAAATCGAGAGGAAGCGTTCGGGTCCCGGCTCATCCCGGGGAAGGGCTCCGTGCAGAGCAGCGTGGCAGGCACGGAGCAGCAAACCCTGTGGGGCTGGGCAGGGTATCTGCAATGCAGGTCTCTCCTCCCAGGGTGCCAACAGCAGCTCCGTGGGCGAACTCGTGCGGAATAGGGAATTGGGAGCACGTCTCTTCTGGCGACGTGGGATTGTGCCCTTAAATTATCCGCTGACACCTCTGACATTGGGAGGTGCTGAGGGGCCCCACAAATCTCAACTTTTCATGCTGCCTCTTCTTCTTCTTTTTTTTTTTTTAAATAGGTTTTCTTATGGTTTTCTTAATTTATTTTTTTTTAGCCACAGCAACTAAGCGAACCGTTCAAATTGAAACACTGAAATGAACCAAGCTGAACAATAAACTAAAACATGCCTAGAGCAAGTTGAGCAATAAACAGGTTTTTAATTTTTTTTTCCCCTTCCATCTCGGTGGTGTCTGTCTCTGATAGATGATGTGACAAAGGAAGAATCCTCAATAAATTCTAAATTCTGAATACTAAATCAGTGAGCAAGAGCGAACATGTGAGATGCCATCCCAGCTCGCAGTGGCTTTGCTGCTGTGATACCACAATGCTACTGCCCCGTGGGGCTGGGTTGGAGGTGCAGCTGGACAGAGGCAAATGGATCGAATCCATCCTTCTGCATGACCCAGCCCAAGTCCATAACCCAGGTGTGACTGAGGCTCTTCCCACTGTATTCTGGCTGGAGCCTCCAAGGGAAAATATTATTCATAGATTCTAAGGCCAGGAGGGGATATTTTGCTCTGCTCTGACCTTCATTATAACACAGGCCAGGGAATTTCAGAGTGATTCCTGCAGGAGGAATAAAGGGGAGGGATCACCTACTGTGTTATTTCATCTCATGAGAGATGTAAAAATGCTGTGATTTCTACTAAGGGATGCCATGGAGAAGGAGAACCTGTGAGGCAGGTACTAAAGGAAAAAAGCCCTGAGCTGAAATTGTACCAAGATGATCTATGTGAACTTAGTGCTGTATGTTCTTTCTCGCCTTTCAGGGGGTTGAGTGCTGTAAAACGCTTGCCCTTGCAAAAATTGTGTGGTTTGGGAGAAAATAAAAATATTTTTTGGTAAAGCATTGTCACAGTCTTTGCCCCAGGAGGACCTAAATGTGAAATAATCCAGCAAGGGGTGTGAAACAGTGTAAAGGGAGATGCTGGCAGTCACACAGTTTGCATTGAGACCTGGGACAGGAGCAGCAGCTTTTTCTTTTTGGATGTCACGCAGCCTCTCTGGGAGGAGCTATAGATTCCTGCAGAAGGCACTCTCTGATCTTTGGTGCAGAGTTTCAGCATAGACTTGTTTCTCACCACAGCTCAGCCTACCTGCACCTATTTATTTCCTGTGTGGTTTCCCGTGGAACCTGTTGGTATCTAGAAGTTTTTATCTTCGATGAGGGAAACACTTTGGTTTGACTGGAGAAACCCAGCAGCCTAGCTTCAGTCTCACTCTGAATTGTTTTCATTCCACTGAACTTGCAGCTCAGCTCGAAGCTGGCACAGTCAAATGTACATGGACACAGCCCATATTTGCAATTGAATCCATCAAACTCCGCACAGCGCTGCTGAACAACCCGCGACAGAGATGAGCTCAAAATTAATAATTCAGGCATTCAGCTTCCAACCCACACTTCGTCATGGTCCTGGTCTGATCAGGCCTAGGGTCTGGTTTAGCTCGTGAAAAGTGGAGTTCTTTCAAACTCAGACCCAGGTGTTTGTCTGAACTCAGTGTGTAGATCCAAATTAATCTTTACAATCTGTCCACACAGGTAAATCAGACTGACTTGCTGAAGCATCACCAGGGAACTGGTGCAGAGACCTCAAGCTGGCTTGATACAGTTTGTTGGAGGAAAATCAGTTTAGCCCAGACTGCAAGCTAATGGATGATTTACAGAACTCAGAGTGACAGGGAAGAATTTGGGCCTCTGTCCTTCAGGAATATTCCCATGGCTTGCACGTAACGCCTTGGTGTGGTTAAAATGCATGAGCAGACAACGATAAACTCAAACAGGCACCATTATAAAAAGTGACAAATAAGCCATGATGCCAAGTGCAGATTACCTTTAGGTACTTTTGAGCTATTGCTGCCACGAGTTCTGCTGCCAGGCTGTGTTCTGAGGACAACCCAAGTATTACCAGATTTATCACCTCTTCCTCTTCACTGCATTCCTCACAGCCAAACACATCAGCAATTCACCAGTTCGGTGACCGCTGCCATTTTTTTTTTACCTATTCATTTATCTTCTGAATAATTTTGCCATGTTACTTTTATCATATTTAGATAGCAAATACTACTACAGCATCTTTCTCCCTTTATTTCACCCTCACCATAAAGCATGAAGGAAACTATCTCCTGGCCTGTGGAACACCACTTGGAAGGACAAAGAGAATCCAAGTGTTGTCGGGAAAACTGGGATAGAGCAAAGTGGCCCGAAAGTCCTGCCTCATCTCACCTTCCTCTTTAGATGTGATATACTCAAAAAAACCCCAAAACCTTGAAAGTATCTCTGAAAATTATATGTACAGGCTGTGAAATGAAAGGCAGGTCTTTTACCTGGCTGGAAGAAATACCCTGCAAGAAAATTCCCATATGCCAGTGGTGTCCAGCAGCTGTGAGTGAAAACAAGGCTGTGCTGGGTGCTCACTGGGAAACAGTCAGTGAAATTAAAGAAGACAGATATAATTTGAAAAGGGTGGTGTTTCCAGCCACTTCTGAAGAAGTGGCATTGCTGTAAAAGCAGGTCCGTGGCAGTACCAGGAGCTGAATCATAGAATTGGGTTGGAAAGGACATTAAAGATCATCTGTTCCACCCCATGCCATGAGCAGGGACACCTTCCACTATCCCAGGCTGCTCCAAGCCCTGTCCAGCCTGGCCTTGGACACTTCAGGGATCCAGGGGCAGCCACAGCTGCTCTGGGCACCCTGTGCCAGGGCCTCCCCATCCTCACAGCCAGCAATTCCTTCCCAATATCCCATCCATCCCTGCCCTCTGGCAGTGGGAAGCCATTCCCTGTGTGCTGTCCCTCCATGCCTTGTCCCCAGTCCCTCTGCAGCTCTCCTGGAGCCCCTTTAGGCACTGGCAGGGACTCTGAGCTCTCAGTGGAGCCTTCTCTTCTCCAGCCTAAGCCCAGGTATTCCCCCTCCTGCTTCCTCCAGCCCAGGGCTACTCAAAAGAAAAAGCCACTCTTCATTTTCCTTTGGACAAGTGGGTGGTTCAGCTGAGCTGAGAGACTGGAAAGGAGAGGTAATGGAGATTTTACAACCACAGAGCTGATGTAGCTGGACATAAAGGCACTGAGAGCTCTGGTGTCACAAGCTTTATTGCAAGGATGGTATATATAAAAGGAGAAACACAACGTGGTTTTCAGACAGATAAAGCAGAGCTTAAAAATCTGGCAGTTAGAGAAGGAATAGGTGATTTTTAATTCACAGGTGGGGAAAAGGAAGATGTTAATAAGAAAAAAAAGGCAAAAGAAAAAGGTGTAATAACAGACAAGTTGCGTGAAATGGGCTCGCCTGGCAAGGGAAGATGGTGGAGTGCTCCTGGTCAGTTTTACTTTATGTTATAATAATGGTCCCTCACTGTGCATCAGGACAGTCCGAAGGTCTGGAAGCAATGTGCCAGGCATAGGCTGTTCTCCACTTGTCCAAGGCTGGTGGAGAGTTGTGAGAAACCACCCCTAATTCATTACTGCCTCTTCCTAGTGAATGCACAGGCTCTTCTCTGAGGATAAATAGTCACTAGATATTTCCTATTCCTATTCCTTATGCCTTTCAGAAATGCACATATCTCTACAATATTCCCCTTCAACTGCCTCTTTCAAGACATCTCAGACACCTTTGAAAAGGAAAACTTATTCCAACCTCCAACCTGTCCATTATTGCCTTCCCTAATATCCTTATCAGAGACAAAGCAATCAGATTGCCACCAAGGACAACCCATTCTCATTGACTCCTCTGGAGAAATCTCATGGGCTTGAGACTTCTTTCATGTTTTATGCAGGATTATTGCACAGGATCCATTTATTTCTATACCACAAGGATAAACAAATATATAATTCTTTCTTCTCCGTTAAATTTATATGCTCATATTTATTGCTTTTGATTTGACAGGATTAGTCTCACACTTCACAAAATTTAAAGGATATCTGTTAAGTATAGAAGTTCTAACTATCAATACAGGAATTAAGCTGCTTGATAAAATATCCATCCCCCCAGCTGCCCATTCTCCAGTGCTAGTGGTCTTTATGAGCTCCTTTATCCAGGATGAGTAGAAGTACCAAACCCTTCTCTCCTTGTAAGGGAGAACTGGAAGAAGATCTGTGCCAAGCCAGAAAGAAAAAAATATATTGTAGGGAAAGAAGTAGTATTCAGACAAAGCAATTCTCCATGATTGGCAAAAGCAAATACAACGTTCGTTTTAGAGATGGACAAAAACATTTTTCTTTTTTTCAGTAGTGACAAGGAAGGGTGAGAGCACGAGGTGAGTAGTTAAAGACTAGAATTCATCTCAGCCAAAATGAAGCTCTTACCAGAGACACCTGAATAAGGAGTTAATTATGCCCAATTCTTCCATTGGAGTTGGCACTTCTCAGGCTAAATCAAATCCCCTGTCAAAGGTGAATCTTTTTATTCCTGACTCTGGCAACTGTGTGTTCAAAATTATGCAGGTACTCAAAGATATTAGCAGAGATGTAGGAACAGATCCATGTCAATTGGAAATTCCTCCAGTCAAGAAACAGAGCAGGAGAAAAGAGTTGAAGCTGAGAAGAAATATTGACCTGAAAAACTTCTGAATTTGTTGATCAAGGGCTTCATGTTGCTTTAACTAATTTTTCTCTCCCTGTAGTATCAAGGGGTCATTTTTCCTGCTGCTAATGACATGAGAATTCTTACACTGTTGCTGGTTATTAATAGTGACACCAGTAATAATGATAAAAAATAATACCAAAGATACAGATCTTTCATTAGATGTACATTCTTTGTCTGCTCCACTAATAATCTTCTCCCTTTCCTACATCCAAAACTATCACCTTTCCTCCCTTCCAAAGATGACGAATCACACGAAAATTACCCAGTGCTACCTCTGGAGTGAAACCCAGTGAGCAATTAACTGGAAACAGCAATGCGTCTCCTTGTTTCAGCCAGAACCAGGAAAGCTGTGATCCATAATAAGAGCCATCCTAGGCTGGGATCTGTCTCCAGTCAAGGACAGGGTGCAGCAGAAATGTAAATGAAACAGGAGAGCTATCAAGGCAGGTGAGATATAATTACCTAGCCAAAGGACCCAGATGCAATGCTCCAGCTTTGCTCCAGTGCTGACTTTTCTGAAATCTGAAGGGTCTTTTAGATATCTAGTATAAAAATATCCTGCCTTTCCATGTCAGCCATTCAAATGGGTCTGGTTCCAAATCATGTGCTTGACTCAAATATTTTTTTAAGGAAGAAAGCCAGACTTTTTTTTTTCTTAAGTCATCAGGAAGGCAGAAATCTTCTTTTCCCCCTGATGATTATTATCCATGGTTAATTATCCTCACTGAGAAAAATGTGTGTTTTGTTTCCAATTTGACATCTTACAGCTTTAGACTCCAGTCCTCGGCTCCTGTTTCATCTTTTCCCACTAGACCAAGGAGTCCTTTGGTACTCACTGAAGGATCCAGGAAGGAAATACACTCTCTCATCAGTTCTCCTCTATATCTTTCTGATAAGCTGAATAGATCATGTACCTTCAGCTGCTCACTATGGGACAGCTTTTACCCTTCTATTACTCTAAGCTCACATTCTTTAATAACGGTGCCCTGAGGTCTTTAACCACTGTAAACAAGGTCACACAGCATAAGGACAGAGCTACGAGGGGGCAAAACAGCTTATGAAAGGTGAAGAAACACCACAGCAACAGTTTGCCCTCTGGAGTCTCAGCTCTAGCACGGTAGAGAAATACACTGGAAGTTGCTAAATATGGAACACAATGAAGCTCGGGCAGTGATGAGAGGCTGGAAGGCACCAGTCAAAGGATGCTCACTTCATCCTTAGCCACTTCCCCAGCCCCCATGGGAGAGCACTGCTTAAAAAAGACTAAAATAGACCTTTCATTGGAAGCCAGACCTCCAGTGCTGGGGACAGCTCTGGGCCCCTCAGGACAAGAGAGACACTGAGGGGCTGGAGCGTGTCCAGGGCAGGGAACGGAGCTGGGGAAGGGGCTGGAGACCCAGGAGCGGCTGAGGGAGCTGGGAAAGGGGCTCAGCCTGGAGCAAAGGAGGCTCAGGGGGACCTTGTGGCTCTGCACAACTCCCTGACAGGAGGGGGCAGCCGGGGGGGCCGGGCTCTGCTCCCAGGGAACAGGGACAGGAGGAGAGGGAACGTCTTCCAGTTGCACCAGGGGAGGTTTAAATTGGATATTAAGGAAAATTCCTTCATGGAAAGGTTTGTCCAGCCCTGGCACAGCTGCCCAGAGCAGTGGTGGAGTCCCCATCCCTGTAGAGATTTAAAAGCTGTGTGGATGTGGCACTTGGGCACATGAGTTAGAGGCGGCCTGGGCAGTGCTGGGGGGATGGCTGGACTCGATGGTTTTAGAGGGCTTTTCCAAACTAAACAATCCTGTGATTCATTTGACCCAGTGTGGTTGCTCTTAACATTTTCACATCATGCCAGAGCACTCATCACACTTAGGGCTGCACCTTTGCTGAGCTGCCGTTGCCCTGCCCTAATCCTAATAACACATCCATCGGCGCGTTGCCACCAGCATGAGCCACCCACACTCATTTAAGAGGCTGAGAGCTCATTGTTGTCACAGTTGGGTTCTTTAGTTATTCTGATTTCAGCTGGAAAACATCTATAAATACAGACCAGACCTCACTGGTGCGTTGAGAGTGCAGCACAAGGTGTTAATGCTGTTAATAATTGAGTGCCAATAACTGATGTACGAGGAGCTGATACTGCAAAACTTTGATCCCATCCACAAGTTAATGCAAGCAATGTTGCAAAATGCAGAGCAAAGAAACAAGGCTGTAGTTTGCCTTAAATCAGCTCAAAGTGGCATCTGATGACTTGAATTAGTACACAGAGAGCGTATGAAACATATTCATTTTGTTAATAGAAATGCCTAGTTATATTAGCCCCTTTTTTGCTTATTATTCATAATATTTTTCTGTAATACAGAAAATCAGTTTTTATTTTTAAAATGCAATCAAATTATATTTCCTATTAAAACTTTAATATCAAAACAAATTAACCAATGCTGCAGATTACACATTACTAATGTAGCTCTGACAATAATTCATGCTCCTCTCGATTCTGTTGTGAACTATCACACTGCTAAAGTGCAGCAGTTCATAACATATTCTTAAGGGGAAGTGACTTTTTTTTTTAAGGAAAAAAGTTAATTAGACAAGATACCACAATAATAACAGAAAGTAGCTGGGCCAAGCATTCAGTTAAAAGTATTCTTGGCTGAAAACAAGGCCAAAGCTTTTCTTCCTCTACTAACCTGCTTTTACCAGATGCCAAGACCGTCATTCCAGAGTGTACATCACAAGACCAACGGGATCACTGCAAGGCACTGCAAATCCCACAGCACAGCAATGTCAACTGCTCCGGAGACAGTACCTGAAGCAGGTCAGGAGAGGAAAATCTTATTAAACGGGGCTGTCGAGGAAGAAACACTTGAGCATGCTTTTCTGCAGGTGGCCTGGTGAAGTGATGCTTTTCCAGATGTGAGAATAGTGCCCAAATATAGAGTAAATGGCATTCCTAAAACCTAAGCATGACCTGTCCATCACAGCTGCATCTTCCTCATCCCTTTTGGAGGCAGTTTCTAGCTCACAGCTGGACAGACTTCCTGAAATAGGCTATCCCAGGCTCAGGAGAGGTAGGTCAGCTCTGATCCAGAAGAGGTAAAGAAAGGTTCACCTCAGTTCTGGGTGGGCGCATGTCATGGAATCATGGAATCCTAGAAAGGTTTGGGTTGGAAAGGACCTTACAGCTCATTCCACCCCCTCCCATGGGCAGGGACACCCTCCACTATTCCAGGTTGCTCCAAGCCCCGTCCCACCTGGTCTTGAAGAGGTCACCGTGTTCAGCCACAGCCTCAGGTGCCTGACATGGTTCCCACACCACCAACTGGGGCTCAGATGGAGGTAGAAGCATTGCTCAAAATAAAATTAAATTAAAATAAAACAAAAGCAGCAAGAGATACGATAATTCTCGGAATAAAAATTTCCAAGCCGAGCTTCAGTAAAGGGAGGGCGCAGCAAAGGCAACCTGAGCAACCTGCCTCCTATAGTGAAAACAAGGAAGATTCTTTATGATGCATCCAAGAAGAGACTGAATTCACAAATAGGATGTTGCACCCCCAAGGAAAAAAAAAGTAAAGTGGTTTTCAGTCTGGCCATGAGCAATATGATCAATACAGTTGTCTGCCTCGTGAGTCCTGCATTGACCAGAAGGGTAAAAGTTGGGACTGGGGAGGGGAAGTCCCAAGGGATGGGAATTTCAGCATCTGAAATTTGCTCCTTCCCTCAAGTGCATTCTCTCTGGCCAAAACGTAGGGTTTTACAGCCCTGCTTTGCCAGCAGGCTCTGCTGACCCACAGGGAAAATATAAAATCCTCAGCCCCTCCTCTGCTCCAAATAGGTGGCCTGCATCTCCCAACCTGAACCATACGTGCTGTTAGTTACCAGTTGATGATTGTGATGCTAATTAAAACATACTAAGAGACACACTATAAACATGCACAGCACATGAAGGAAATTAGCCAAGTGAGCTTGTCTCTCTTATTGTGCTTTTATTATGATGCTCCTTGGATGATGTTTTTAAATGAATTTTGAATAGTTTTCTTAATTTGTTTTATTTTGCTTCATGGTAACAAAACTGCTGGAGCCCCACAGGAATGATTCAGAGAAGTGCAATATTATTGGAACATGTCTCCTGCTTTTCTTACTGCTTACTTATAATTAAGCTTTATTGAGGTGTAAAATGAATAACAATTAAAAAAAAATGTTTATTGGTCCAGGTGCAAATTCACAGATACTCCTGAAAACTTCCTTTTCCATGACCTCAAGGAAACATTGCTGGTTTCTACCAACTCCCATCAGTTTCTGCTAAGACACTAAGTCCCCATCCTGCTCTGGCATGTGCCCCAGCAGAACATCCCTTCAGAGCCACTTGCCATTGCTCAGTGCACACAGATGAATGAGGAGAATATTGCCGGGATTCTGCCTGGAAGTGAGCACAAATCTCAGCTGCAGTGGCTGCCAGGAGCACAAAGGTCCTGATTTCCAGCCTCACCTTTCCCTGCCCTTGGGAATCAAGAATCAAGACCCTGCTGTGAAAAGCGACTACCATAGATGTAATCTTAATTAGACAGTAAGACATAATGAGTAGGGAAAAAAAAAGGGGTAAAGAGAAGAAAAGGCTGCTCAAAGACATAAAGTTCTCATAGACCACCCCGCCCTCCAGCCTGGTTTCAGATGTTAGTGGAACCAGTTGTGGTCATGTTGTGGTCACAAGTGGTCATGCCGCCAACACCACCTTTATCTCACCACTGGTCCAGGCTCTGATTTCTCACTCTTGGCTTTTGGTGGTCTTCTGACTAGAAAATATTTGGCTGCACCATTCACAGAGATAGCTGGTTTTGTTATTATTGTTTGGGGGGTTTTTTGGCTCGTTTGTTGAGGTTTTTTTAAGGAAGCTTTTCTTGGCAGGCAAAGAAAGCGTGTCTGCACATTCAAATGGGTTTTCCAACCTGTAGCACAGTTCAAAGCCAAATCCCACGGTGGTCAGCAGTCCTTCTGCTCAATCTGGGATTTTAGCACTTACAGCATCCATTTTAGCACCACGCTGCTCCCCCAGAATGCAGCACTAATGGATTACTGTGCATTACGTCCCTCATTACTGCTTAAATATTTATCAGAACATTATGTATTTAGTGGCTGGGGGAAAAGAGACAATCCTGCCTTTTGCTGTACAAAGGGGTTAATTACAAACTGGATAAATCTCCATGACTAAAAAATTGATAAAACAGATAGAGAGATTAACAGTAGAATGTGTTATTTACAGCTAAATAAACATTCAGCTGCATAATCCCTATCTGGGATTTTCCCATAGGAAAAACAACCAAAGTCAGTATTCTGTATCAATGGTCTACATTTATACAGCAGTGAAAAAACAGAGAACGCTGGTTTACACTGTCTGAAAACCAAAAGTTGCTCATCCAAGGCAGCTTCCTACCCTGGGGCTGGTGTTCTTGGAAATATTTGGAGGAGTTTGTTAGGAGATTTGCTCTGGCCTCGACCTGGGACTGTTCAAGGCAGTCATGTCTCCACCTTGCCTTCCTATCTGTGTGCCTCTCTCCATCTTTTTCAATGCTAAATCCTGAATTTTAAAATCTTCTTTTCAGTCTACACTTCTCAAAAAGCCAAGCTCACAAGATGTTTCCACGGGTCTCTGTCATACCTGTTATATCAAGCACCGCTGGAGGCAAGCATAGGCACACGCTCCAGAAGAAAAAATCAGAAAACAATATTTAACATGAGACAAAGCAGCCTCTGTTTTGCACTTCAGCAGGAATTAATTCCCTGGTTCCAACCCAGAGCCTTCCACCATCACTTCCATCACTGCAGAGGTCCACATGTTACACCCATGTAACACACACGTCACCGTAATGATGGTTTATTTACAATTAAAAACCTTACTTAAGTTTGGGCTCTTCGGCAGACAACAGACACCAAAAAACCCAGTTGTTTGTGGAATTCAGCCAATGTTTGTCTCATAAAATAAGTTCTTAAGGTAACTTATACTGGCGCTGTGAAATATTGTTCATTATAACGGAGCAGCTGAGATAATGTTGTTTTCTAATTTCCCTTTCTCAGTCAGAAATTAAATAAAAAGTCATGTCTAAATTACAATACTGGATTGAACGCAGACAAGGACCCCATGCGGGGAGCTTATGATATATCCTTCCCACGTTTTATAGCCATTAAAAAAGATTATAGGATTTTTTTCCTTTTCTTTTAGGCCATTTACATTTGTTCTGAACTCTCACTGTGTTTTATTTGAAGCTCTTAAAAGTGCCAATGTACATAATAAGTCAATCAAGAAGTTAAATTAAGAAAAAAAACAAAAACATATTGACTCGTCTATACCAAACATGCACTTGGAAATCTGAACTCTGCCACCTAACGACTTTCTGACTTTGCAATAAATATCACCGAGCAAGGGTGGCTGGGTTGTTCTGCACAAGAAAGTACGTTTATAATCTGATGAAGAAGTCTTCTAATATATCTTAGCACAACCCAAATAATGGGGTGCTCTTCTCCCCCAAAGCAGCTTTAACAACTGCAGAAATGCTCTGTGGGGGCTGGACTCCTTCTAACCAAGGTTTACAGCCTCAAAAAAGCTCTCCTTGTTGCAGTTTATCTCAGCAATGCCTGTCTTGCCCATGGCCAGATGCCCCTCCACGCCCCCAAACCCTCGGTTCTCCTCCATCTGCCTCCCCCAGGCCCCAAACTCCTCCTGCACAGGGCTAAGCCCCAGCAGTTCGGCCTGCATTGTTTTCCAGCTGTTTTCTCAGCCATCCAACAGCCACCCATCCTGTGTCCAGGTTTTCCCTATCCTTCTTGCTCCAGCTCTCGTCTCCTTCTGGGAGTACACACTGCGCCTTTCCCCACAGAGCCCTTGAGTCATTCAAGGTCACTTCCTTCTGCTGCTGTTATTCCGAGTCTCTAAAATCAAAAGATTTTTGGCAATGCAGAAATTGGTTCTTCCTTTATAAACCTGTGGATTTTCTCTTTTTCTACAGATTTTCAAAGCCAGGCCTCTCCTCTCACCCTCAGTTTCAAGAGCATTTCATGAATGCTTCTTCACTTTGGCAGGTCACCACGGAACTGGTGGCATCAAAGAAGCTGGAGGCAGGCTTCCCACAAGACTTCATTAGCTGAAGGTGGGATTTATCTCACTTTCACACCTGAATGGCATCTCAGGCCAGTCAGCTGGGCTTTCTTCCAGCCAGCGAAGAAAAAGAGGCAACTCCAGGGGCAGATTTACCCAACCAAATCGAATCACTCTTCAGAAAGCACCTCTTTCTTTCCATTGACTAGGACGACGTCCCAGGCTGCCAGGTTGGCCCTGACTATTTAGCTTCAGAAATGTGGGCACCTGGCCTAAATTTTCCAACATAACATGGAGATACTCTGCTGCTGGAGCTGTGATGTCTCGGACTGACCGCAGGCCGTGGTAGCTGCACAAAGCCCTCACAACGCGACAGCAAGGTCAAGGCACTGGGAAAATTCTGGCAGTGTTTGTGGCATCGGGCCTTCACTGACAGCTCACATCAGAAACCTGATGCTTTCGCTGGAGTTTCATACCTTTTGCTTCACTCTTTTTCTGTCCTCGTGAAATGATTGCTGCGTTTCACTCCAAAGGAGGCTGCGTTCCTCCTGGAAGGTGTAGCGCTCCTGCACGCGGATTCCTGGACTTTGTTCAACAAACATGAAACTTTAATATTGTATTTGGATTGCTGCAAATGGAAGGTGCTGTGTTACCCTAATGCATTTTCTGGGAACGTAAGCCCACTCTATACCTCGGGACTCAATTAATTAAAGAACATTAAATACAGTACAAGGTCTTCCTCCCAGCAGCAAAAACACCTGCACTTCATTGCACAACTTGTGCCTCTCCTAATAGCTACCCAGATAGATAAGGCCTCATCCAAAAACTATTAAAGTCCATGGAAAGGTTCCCATTTACTTCAGCAGGGCTTGGATCAGACACCAAGACGACACTGTGAGGGTAATCAACTTGGAAAGTAAAGCACAACTAATTTGCAGCTGGGAGAGCTTGGAAGGAGACAGTTGAGCTCCAGGCCCCAGCCTTTGAATGTCTCAGCATAGCGTGAACAAAGGATAGTAAAGGACTTCATGATTAAATAGCTGTAAGGTTGCACTCCAGAGATGTTTTCCTCTCTCACTGAAACATGATGGTCCCTAGCTCCAGTACTGCTCAGCTTTTCTACTAAGCAGAAGATGCTTCAGTCCTCAGAGGAGGTTTTTCCACCCTAATCCTTTGTAAACACACAGATTTTCAGTTCCCTAATTCCCCTGTCAACAGGTTTCAGTACACAGTGACAGTGGGAAAGATTAACTAACCTCATTTTAAAAGACCAACAGACCAGCCAATGAGTTGTCTGGTCACCACAACAAATAATTACTGTCTGTGCCTGATTAAAAGGTCAGGGAACAGCTACGACGGTACCAAAAGTGAGATTGATTTGTTTTCTCTAGACTAGTCCCTGACAGCACTAACCTGTGGGGATACAACATATGGTAGCCTCTAAGCAAATAGTTTATCCGAATGTATTCCTTGAGTCTTGCTCTTCAGCTCTTGTTTGCCCCTTAATGAAAGCTACAAAACCACTAAAAACTGGAGGAAACCCTGCACATCAAAGAATTTAAACACCAAGCATAGGCTTGGCTCTGATTGTTCAGTGGGTATGGCATTTGGCTTTGCAAAGAGGTGTTTTGCACCTCCTGCCTCACCTACGTTTATGTAGCAGTCTCCAGCTACAGACAAGGAATTAGCCAAGAGGCTCCTCTCCTGTAGAAACATGAAGAAATGTTGTTCCTCAGAAAACACAGTTACATATGGTAATGACATGTTCCTACCCATGAAAGGGAGGTTGGAAATAGATGGTATTTAATGCCCCTTCCAACCCAAACTATTCTGTAATTCTATTTTGGCTTAATTCCATCTTAGTCCTTAGAACTATGTCTCTAACTGGCTACATAAATAATATAATTTTCATGCATTTCTACCCCAGTATTCACAAGACATACTTAAACCACTGGAATCAGAGGGTAAAAACACCTGATAATCTCTAGCATCCTTAAGGAGAAATTTTGAATGGGGGCTTTTTCTACCTTACTGAATGTCTTAATAAAAGAAAAGAATGGACACAAGAATTTTATTTCAGTTGTGCTATCCCTGTAGTCTGTGGCTGGAATGCACTCTAGGTTTTGAGGCAAATTGTATTATTTCTCCAAGACAGCAGCTACAAAATACAGATTCCTATTGATCCCTAGTGGCACAAACTTAAGAAGTCAAAATAGGAGGCAAAACAGGAAGCTAACATCCTAGACACACAGTGAAATGGAGCAATGCAGGGTAGGAGGCTGTGGAAAACATTTAGCTCTGTGACCTTCCATCTCATTTATTTCAGTCCTACAAAATTAACTCTGCTCCTACTGAACTGAATCGGAGCTTAAAAGAAGAGAACAATTCTCATACATCTGTTTCAGTCACTATCACTTCCAGCTTTTGGGTTGATAATAGAGCTGGAAAAAACCAAGTCACAGGAGGGACTCTACCTACTTTAACGTGGTCTCATCTTCAGGGAACACAGCTAGTTGCCAGACCAAAGGAGACGGCTTCCTTAGTGCTTTACTGGTTGCAAAACACTACTTTTATTGCTATGTTGGTAAAATAAATCCTTCATCCAACAGCACAGAAGCTGCTCTAATAGACCCGTGCATCTGAGTGTGAAGTAAAGGATCACACACAGTCCTCAGCAAACCCTGGAAAAATAGGAGCCCAATTGGGACACTTCTGTGGAACTGGTTCATTACACATCCCTGTAGGAGGTTAGACTGGAAAAGGGAGAAACCAACCTCTCTGTTCCCACTCCCCTCTCCACTCTGCCTTTCCTCCTCTCTACCATTTCTGCCTTCCTTAATTATTTTTTATTTCTTTGTCTACATGTCGTTTTAATAAACGCTGTAAAAATACATGTGCCGGAAATCTTGCAGTTAATATGTGGCAAACAGAGCATTCTGAAACTAGCTTGGTATGATAGCTCTGCATGTGATATCCCTGTTGTCACCTGGAATTTCCTTGGGTCCTTAGAAAAACACTGGAAAATGTCCATAAATAGAAGCTCCTAAGGTATTTCTAGTCAGTAGCTGAATGGGTCTGTACAGGGGACAACCACTGAGACAAAACAAATACTTTTTTCCTGCACGTGCCGTCCTCTGTTTCAGGGAAAAATCTGGTAGAAACTGCCCACTTTAACACCCTATTCTCACTAAGGTATTTAATACTGAAGAAAACTGCTTCTAATAGAAGTGTCTTACAGAGAGAGACAGTATCAGGACTAGAGGGAGCAGTCTTATATGAAAAGAGGGGAGATTTAGATTGGATGGTAGGAGAAAATTCTTCCCTGTGAGGGTGGTGAGGCCCTGGCACAGGGTGCCCAGAGCAGCTGTGGCTGCCCCTGGATCCCTGGCAGTGTCCAAGGCCAGGCTGGACAGGGCTTGGAGCAACCTGGCATAGTGGAAGGTGTCCCTGCCCATGGCAGGGGGGGGATGAGATGGGCTTTAATGTCCCTTCCAACCCAAACCATTCCAGGATTCTTTTATATTATCCATGGGACATATTCTCCAGGGAGAAATTGAAACCTCGTAGGGGCAGAAGTGTTCATGACTGGAGTAGCCATGCACAGGAGATTATCTGTGGTGACAAAAGTCCTATATCCCAACAAGAGCATCAGGGCTGTCCTAAACCATGACTGCTTAGTAATCATCTCTGTATAATCTGTAGATGCACAGGTGACAGGAAAATAAAAGCAGGGCCTGAGATCCCATGACCTGTGTGGGTAGAAGGTATAGTCTTCCACCACCAAGATTTTCACCATGTGAATATTCACGCCAACCTGAGAAGCTACCAAGACCCAAACGACCAAAACAGAGACATTTCTGTCTTTCTTTACAGTATGTTTCAATATATCTTTTAATTTCAGTGTCTTAAATTTCCCCGTGTGTCAAACTCAGCTTTGCTTTTTCATGTTGATTATTGTTTGCTCAGATTGCTCAGCCTCTTCTATATGGGAGCCATCTGCTGTTTATAAAGCTCTCTTACAGTCAAGTTTCCTGTAAAATACAACAGCTTTATTGGTATTTTTTTCTCTTTTTCAGAGGCCACTTCTGATTTCGATCCTTTAGTTTTGTTTCGAAGTTTATTTCTCATTAAAAAAAAAAAGTCACCCAATTTTCCTTGGACGGTTAGAATCACTTTTGCTGAAGGAAATATAAAAATTTTCATAATCACAATTGTTTTCATCAGTCTGTAGAACAGGAATATCCTGGTGGCTATTTTAAATAGACACAGTGATTTAATAACTTTGAACTAACACTGTGAATATCACAGTTAGTAAGAAAAATGTTATATTTGTCTAAGGGTAGATACCAACTGAAAGAGAAGAAAATTAATCAAAATCTAGATGTGAAAAATTAAAATAATTTTTTTCTATGAGTCTCTGATTCCACAAAAATATTTTCTTTAAGAACTCAGGAAAAATGTAATGTGAGGTAAAAAATTTTGTCTTAGGTTTTATGAATGTTATAGTGTCTCTGAAGGAGCATTTTGGCACCCATTCCTTTACTCAAATAAAACCTTCTCCTATGAAAACTTCCACTGAAACCAGTCCTAAATTAAAGACTGATACCAAAATTAAGGAATATCTCCCAGGCAGCTCCTGAAAGAACAAGAAATAAAGCTCTTTTCCTCTTTAATACTAAGGTACTTGTCTTTTCTCCATAAAACATCAAATAATTTAATAGTAAGTATTTTTTAAAGTGTTTCCAAGAGTACGGGCACCCGGAGGCGAAGTTGAATCTTTAAGGAAATTCTATAAATGCACGTATCAGTACATAAAAATAACTACAACAGAGCTAACTGCAGTAATATTTAACTAGTTTGCATGGACTTTTCAGCTATAAACATGACCTTTGCCTTATCATGTTTAAATCTGTCATGGATGTCAGATATTGCCTTCTTAAGTGGACTCAACTGTATTACAGGCTTCTGTGGTAATGCTGGGCTGAAGTGTATCTCCATTTTATGTTCTTAAATATTCATAAGAAGCTTTGCAACATTAATATCTTAGAAGGCTTACAAGAACACTTAAATAATGTGTCTTACCTCCCTTCGCCCCTCCCAAAAATGTCCCGGTCTTTTCCAATTTGTGTAATGCATTGAGCCATTTTAATAATTGTTTGGGGATTTATTCCGTGGTTCTGGAGTTTGCTCATAGCCAGTGTAATTATTATCTCCACTGGTCTTATCGTGTGCTAATCCTGCTTGTTTTACCAGCAGAGGAGAAAAGATTTGAGAGCATAAGCATGAGGCAAGGGTTTTGCCCTGGAATTACACCCTGTGAGTCCCCCACTGCCTCGTCTCTACATAACAAATAAAAATAAGAATAAAACCAAAATTGGAATAAAAATTAAGCCTTACTTCAGCAGAGATATTACTGATGTGGGGCAGGTGAAGGAAAGTAGGTATTCTGTGATTGTAACCAAAGTTGTTGATGGTGGAAGTTTAGCCATATTCACATAAAATCATCGTTTATGTAGGCTTTATTTAATCTAGCTGTTTTAAATTATTTTTGTCAGGTCATTATGGGGAATGTACGTACGTACATGTGTGTGCACAGATCATTCGATGCATGTTGAAGCCATAACAAATCCTGCACTGGACAAGGTCTGCATAAATTAATGTTTGCTTTGAGATCTGGCATTAACACAACTTTTCCCAAATTTGTAGCTGAATTCCCAGCTATAGACTTAGAGCAATCCCCAGAAGTTTTCAGTGCACACTTCTAGGAAAATACAGATTTTGTGGGAGAAATCTTTGAGCTACTCTTTTTTAATGGATTCTACCTTGTTTTCCTGACAATCTTGGATGTCTTTTGCACAACAAAAGCTTGTTCCCACAAATTCTGCATTTCACACATGCACATTTCCTCTACTAGTCTAGCTAAACCTCTCTCTGAACTTTCAAAATTAAGCACATGAGGGCTGTTCACCAAACACATCACGGCCTGAGTTTGCCATGATGAGCTTATAGGATGTTAAGACCCACTTTCTACTCCTGCTGGCTGATGTTACCAATCTGCTTCCCGCCAAGGGGCAATATTTCAATGAAAAGCAATACAAAAAGTATTTTCATCACAATTTTATCATCGTGCTGCTGTTCCAGGGAGCCCTTTCTCTCATTCACCAGCTACAAGCAGCAAATAACCCCAGCGAGCTGATGTGCAGGAATGTGCCTCATTCCCTTATCTCCGCTTTTCGGTGGTGTTTACATAAATGTAACTCAAGGCTACCATTTGCAATGCAGCTTCTCACTGTGCTTTATCCAGGCCAGCATGAAAATGCACGCAGAGCCCCACGCCTGCAACGGGATGGTGTAGAAATGGAGGGGTCCAGAGGATGGATTGAGGAGGTGGCCTGGAAGCAGTGAAAGCTGGGCTATGAAAGGCTTGGAAATGAGTTATGGGGCAGAGTTGGTCATCCAGCTGTGGGCAGGAGGTCAAGGGAGGGGATTCTGTCCCTCTGCTCTGCTCAGGTGAGGCCCCACCTGCAGAGCTGCCTTGAGATCTGGAGTCCCCAACGGCACAAGGACGTGGAGCTGCTGGAGCCAGTCCAGAGGAGGCCACGGAGATGCTCCCAGGGCTGGAGCCCCTCTGCTCTGGAGCCAGCCTGGGACAGCTGGGGCTGTTCACCCAGAAAAGAGAAGGATCAAGGGAAACCTCTTTGTGGCCTTTTAGCACTTAAATGATGCTTACAGGAAAGATGGGGACAAACTTTTTAGCAGAGCATATCGCAACAGGACAAGGTGTGATGGTTTTAAACCAAAGGAGAGTGGATTTAGATGAGATACAAGGAAGAAGTTTTCACAACAAGGGTGCTGAGGGCCTGGCACAGGGTGCCCAGAGCAGCTGTGGCTGCCCTGTCCCTGGAAGTCCAAAGCCAGGTTGGACAGGGCTTGGAACAACCTGGGATAGTGGAAGTTGTCCCTGCCCATGGCAGGGGGTTTGGAATGAGAAAAGCTTTAAAAGGCCCTTCCAACCCAAACTATTCTATGGTTCCCTGCTTTTGGTGGTTTCCGTGGATTAGGATGCATGCTTTGGATGGTTCTACTCAATGTGGTTCAGGTTGAGATTGCAAAAGGTTCATCAGACCTGAGGTAGAAACAGAGGGTGTTGCTGAGCCCAAAATACACTTCATGGCAGGGCAAGCTCAGTGTCAAGCTGGATCACACACCCAGCATCCCAGGGCACACTTCAGAAATTATGTGGGTGCCCTGTGGGATGAGCAGAACTCATCTGCCTTCAGGTCCCCAAGGACACTAAATGCACTTTAAGCAGGAGATTTTCAGGATATGTCAATCAGAAGCCACCACAACAGAGATAATTTAACCTGGTAAAGCAGAAGCCCTCGAGAGCATAAGAAAATAAACCCCAGCTTCACCTACACTGCATTTCTTATTGCCAGTCAGCAGAGGAGGAGTCAAGTATTACTGGGTCATGCCAGACTCCCTTGCTGGGGTAAGCAGCGTTGTCCAGGTCCCTCGGTGGACAGAGGTGTGTCCCTGTTCCTAGGCTGGACTGTGACATGCTGCATGCTTCACTTTCACGCATTCCCACAAATAACAGGAAGGCTGGGGAACAGCACAATGCCGGAGGCAGAAACGAGGGCACAAATCCCCATTTCTCCAGCACAGCTGGAGCGGCTGATTGAAAAACTCATACAACCCACCTCCACTATTCAAACTTTGGGGTGTTAAATCCAAATCTAAATAATCCTGCATGTTTCTTCCTTGACTAAGCACCTGAGCACTAATTACATGCCTGGTTAATTCGGTAATGTACATACATTTCTGGGCTCCCTCTGCTTGTACTGCTCTCTCTCCGCTTCGGGAGATTAATGAGGTGAGGAAACAGAAGATTGTTACAAACCTGCAGCTCGCTGTACCTCCTAAGAAGATGATGGGAAATGTACCAAACATCATGTTATTTTGCTAACACTGCTGTGTACAGCACATAATTATAATTTAGCCGTTGTATTTCTTGCCTATTAGAATAGATAAGCAATGATCCAGGACTACGATGAACAGCACAGCTTCATGGGACTGGTTTCTTGCCGTTGTGCTGCAATAAGCTGAAGCACGTTTTTGTCTAAGATTTTTGGCAGGATCATTCATAGGTAGATTGGTTCTGAAAACGCGTATTTTTGTAGTTTCCAGCATCTTCAGTTTCTTTGCTTTCTCTTTGCCTTTGGGATTATTGTTGCCTTTGTATTTTTTCGCTTTTGTTAGGAAAGAAGTTTGGGCTGATTCTTCATTTATCCATTTGCTTGAGGATCTGTGGGAATGCTGGGTGTACAAGATCATGCTCGTAGGATAGTTTTTGTTGGAAGGAACCTGTAAAAGTCATCTAGTCTAACCCCCATGCTGAATTGGACCCTGTTGAGTACATATGTGAGTTCATCCATGCTCAGTTATTCAATATATGCTTATGTGATGTGCTGAACAGCCTGTATGTCCTTACCACTAAGAGAGGTAAAAAAGGGGGTGAAATCACAGAATCTCAGAAAGGTTTGAATTGGAAGGGGCCTTTGAAGGTCATTTAGTCCAAAAACCACTAGGCCAGGTTGCTCCGAGCTTCATCCAGCATGATCTTGAATATTTTCAGAGATGAGGATTCACCACCTCTCTGGGAAACCTGTGCCAGTATCTCACCCCCCTCAGCATAAATGCTTTGGGGTGTTACTTGAGGGGCCTGTATCCCAGACAAGCTGACTCATTCTGTTATGCAAGAAGAGCATATGATGATGCTCAAGGCTCATTCTAGATGCTTTCATTTCTCTGTTTTACCTGCTTTCCTTCTGTCTTTCTCCCTCTTCCATTTTTTTCTCAAGGCTCCTACGAGCACAGCACTGATGCTGTGCAATTATCCAATTTTCTCATTTATCAAAGTTTTATGCCTCTTAGTTTAGTGCTTACACACTCATTATATTAAAGAAGAAAATAAGTCTAATGAGCCCAATTAATAATCCAAGTAAGAACATTAACACCGCAACAGCCGAGCAGACACCGCAGTGTGGAAGTGAATGCTGTTTAAAGAAGCTCAAGGCAGCGATGTGGGCTGATCACAAAGACAGAAAAGTCATATGCCCAGATGACAGAATCTGCATAAACATTTACAGTGGGACCCAGCTGTTGAAATGCAGGCACTGAGTGCCGTTCAAGACGCTCACGGGTGTTCAAGGCACCTTCGTGATTAAAAAGGTGGCAGACCTTTCTCATGTCCTCTTGGCAAAACTGGAGTTTCTTCCTTTGCTTCTGTCTAATGGACACTCTGAGGAATCTTGCCCCATCTTTCTTCAAGATGACCTCACATTTCAGGCACCCGCTCAGAAACTGCTAAATTTCTTTTGCATCCAAAACAGGGGTGGAAATATGATATAAAGATTACATAAGTATCGTGCCTGGATCTAAAACCAGTCCATCCCAACTCCAAATCTAGCTGGATTTTATACTCCTTTCAAATTTTGAGGCAAAGCAAAAAGTAGGCATACAAAAATCCTGGTCATATGGTTCAGAAGATATGGAGTGAAGATTTATAGAATTACAGAAACATTGAGATTGGAAAAGCCCTCCAAAGTCATTAAATCCATGCTGTGCCCGATTCCCACCTTGTCCCCAGCCCAGAGCACTGAGTGCCACATCCAGGTGTTTCTTGGACACCTCCAGGGATGGGGGCTCCAAACCTCCCTGAGCAGCCCCTTCCAATGTCTGACAATCCTTTCCATGAAGAAATTCCTCCTGATGTCCAACCTAAACCTCCCCTGGTGCAGCTTCAGGCTGTGTCCTCTCCTCCTGCCACTGGTTGCCAGGGAGAAGGAGGCAACCACCTCCTTTCAGGGGGTTGTAGAGAGTGAAAAGCTCACTTCTGAGTCTCCTCTTCTCCAGGCTAAATGAATTCGAAAGTTTAAGACCCAGGCCAAAAGCTGATGGTTCTTCAGAAAACCAGCAATTTTCACAAAATAACAGCTAAACATCCTCAAATGGCCATAAACTAAACCACAAGAAGTTTCATCTCAACATGAGGAAGAACTTTTTTATGTTGAGGGTGGCAAAACCCTGGAACAGCTGTCCGGGGAGGACATGGATTCTCCCTTTTGGAGACATTCCAAACCCACCTGGAGTTCCCGTGTGACCTGCTCTGGGTGACCCTGCCTTGGCAGGGTGTTTGGACTGGACGATCTCTAGAGGTCCCTTCCAAACCTAACAACTCCGTGATTTTGTGAAGATATACCCCAGGCGTTTCAAAAGTCACTGACCCTTTCTCCTCTTATTAAATTTCAAATGGCCTCTCTCTTCCATATCCCAATGAAAATACACTCGCCCGTATGCATACACGTAAAAAATGTGCGTATTTACATGGATATGGACACAAATTCAGCTCTCTCTCTATGCACAGATTTCTTTTTCCTTCTTCCCTCACTGAGACTGGGAGAAGCCACTCCTCTGCTGTACAGCAGTGCACCAGGAACAGCCCTGCAGTATTTCCCTGGTGTAACCCAACCCCTCGGAGGGAGCAGAGAGGGCTATCAACTCCTTTTGATTAACAGGGTGGGTATGCCTGACGTTCACTTACCAGAACAGGGAAGATAACTTTGTAGACCACATTAATGGGGATCTACCTCCCTTGCTCATTGATGACATTGAGCCTAACCATGTGGGGTTTTAGGAGCAGAGTAATTCCATCGTCTGCCTTTGATTACATCATAAATTGACACCTTGCCAAGTTATAAAAACATGGTTTTAGTCTGTGGAGGCCAGGGCACTTCAGATGATGCCCTCTCTCATTTGCTGGATCTTGTGCCACAGCAGAGCTATAGATCACATCTGTAATCCTGTGGAGTTCATTATCTCCTAATGCTATTTGGTTTTTTAGATCATTAGAATGAAACTTGACCTGACCTGTGAACTATGAAATTGATTGTTGCCTTTAAATGGTCAACAGCCCATTTTCTAATCGATATACGAAATAATTTTATACATATTTAAATTATATATAACTTTAATGCTTGTTAAATTTATCTGCCACTTTCCTTCTACAGTTTATTTTGCATGCATCTGAAACATGGATGGTGCTTTTACTACTTGGTGGTAGCATTTAGAAAAAAAGGAGGAAAAGGAGGAAAAGGAGGAAGACGCATAAACCCTGGCCTGAAACAAAAAGCTGAGGCACTGAACATGAGTGCAATTCTTCTCTGAAGGCTTTTAAAACATATCCTAGTTTGGGCTGTGGTTTCAGATTAATCCATTCCATGATGACTGGGAAAATAAAAAAATAAGAACCCAAACCAGAACAGAGTTTTGCTGTAATCATTCAAGTTTGAATAGAGTTTGTGGCTTCTGTTCCCTGCCTGCTGCTTTGCAAAGTGAAAAACAATAAGACTTGAAATGAAATGTCGAAGTACACTCAGGACAGAACTGGATTCAGTGAGAAGAGAAGTTTCTGAGATTAGTGAGGTTATTTCTGGTCCTGGGGAAGCTCTGTTTAATGGTTTGGGTCTACTGGGGCTTTGCACAAGTTTATGAAGGGATGGGAAATATCATCCCTGGCCACCTTACAGAGCACTTAATTTTTAAGTAGATATAATAACCTTGCTTATGCTCCGATGATTTTAGGAAGTTCTCCTCTGGGCATCCTTTCGCATCCTGCCTTTGCTATATCTTCCAAAGTAACTTGGTGTCTTCATGCACAAACTCCTGTGGAGCCCCATTAACAGCCTTGTTGCTCTGCCTTTTCAGCCACTTAGTGAAACAGAGTTTGATTGTTTGCAAATTCAGAAAAGACAGGGAAAAAAGGGGTTTTCCACCCCAAAATGCTTCATCTTTTGACCCAGCCTGTCCAGTTCTCTCAGCATCTCTGCATGTCTAGAAAATACACCCTGCTATCCCAAAGATTCCAGTTTGGGAAAGAAGCAAATTCAGATGCCCACAGCCTCAAGTTTCTTCTCTTATCCATGTGGGAGAGAGAAATGAAAGAGTAAAATCCATAAAGTCTTTTTATTCTGTAAGGGATGAGACCCAGCTGCAGCAGCACGGCATTAAGAGGGAAACAGAGTCACAGAATCAGGATGGGTGTTATGATCAGTGCGATTACCCAAGGGTTTAAAAGTCTTGGTTTCATGATTGTAGACAGGTCTTGTCATCACCTTTACTTTTTCCAGTCAACAAAAGGAAATAGTGTATTTGTCCCTCTGAAAGCCCTCTAAGGATGAAGTAATTAACTTTTGCAACTCGTTTAAAGAGGACAAGAAGTACATTCTACTCCAAATGACAATTAATGATGCGCAAAATGATTCTTCAGTGTAAAGGTCATTCCCTGCCACCCAACCAGCCAATCCCTCTTGTAATGAGTGAGGTTTTCTGTGCTGCTCAAATAGGCTTTTAAAAATACTCAAGCAAAAAGGGAAACTGCCCCATATGTTCCCCAAATCACACTCTTGCTCAGGCAATCACAATGTGTGTTCACCCAAATCAGTTGTTGAAGGAAAAAGTGGGGAAAATGCCTCGCTCTACTCCCCAGCCTGCACCCTCTGGACTTGCAGAAGGAGCAGGTTTGTGACTTTTCCAATGAGGACCCACTGCCCACAACAGCATCTCTCTGTTCCCAGTCACCCCCAAGACATCTCCCAGCCTGTCCCTGCCCTCTTGAGAGACCTTTCTGAGAAAAGAATAAAAAACTCACCAATACAGTTAGAAATCAGCATAGAGCCATTGAAGAGAACAAACCTCCAGACCATTTGGGATGGCTCCCCTGGATTACTACTAGTCAGGCAGGACTTAATCTTCTATAAATTCTTGTTTTTGAGAGTAAAGAGGCATTTGGCACTTATCTAAAATTAAAATGGTGAGCAGTGAAAGCCCTTGCAGGTACAGGGACCTTATCTGCATAGGTCTCTGCTTTATTTCTGCTATCAGCCCCTGCTTGGCACTGAGCAGGGACTGCCTGGGGAGGGCAGTGGGGGGAAGCAGGAGCTTTTGCTGTGATCCTGTACCGGCCACTGCTGCATCCAGCAAATGGCACCTTTTAATACATGGTCATTTTTATTTATATTCCAGTTTTATCAAAGCAATGGGGCGTGCGATAGGCTGGTAAATAATTAATTTGTTTCCCAAAGCCGCCCAGTGGAAGAGATGACAAGCCCTGCCATTTATACTTTTATGAAACGCCAGATGAAGTGAAGACGTCAGTGAGGGGGGCAAGTCGCTGGGAACAAAGTGAATTAGAGAATATCTTTCCTTCAGTAAGACAAATTTGTGCGGGGTAACCATGCTTTGCTGGGGAAGCCAATTGGAAAAGAGTGATAGAGGCCCAGCTACCGAAGTTCATCAAAGTCATCTGTTTCAGGTAAGCTCATTTTTCACCAGCCAAGGGGATATTTACCTGGAGTACACCTGTAAGGTACAGCCGACAGATTGAATGGTACAGTGCTTTATTATATTTCACACCCTGATGATTCAATGTGATAGGAAAAGAGGGAAAGAAAAACGGAGAGCTAAAAAAAAAAATAAAAGAAAATCCGTGTCTTCTCTTTGGAGTGCATTTGTTGCACTGTTTGGCAAACCAAATGGAAGTGAGCAGTGATTTGCAGTGCATTATGTTTCTGTGAAAGTGTTTAGCTCAAAATAACCCTTTTTTCCTTCTTCTTTCCATTTTGCAAGTGTCATCGTAGATTTCTGCAGTGAGGAAACACTACATTACATGTATGTCGTTAAGCACGTCCACCCCAGTCAGCCAGCAAGAGCTGACTCTTCCTGCTGGCTCCCCTGGGAGTTCCATACTCTGCTGGGAGAGCACGGATGCCTTCAGCTGGGCAAAGAGCTGAACTTCCTCTGAATTTGCCCAGATTTGCCCGACAGCCACCTCTTTTCAAAGTGTGCACCCTGCTTGCAGGCCACCTCCCAAGGTCATTGCATGGGAGGGTCATCACTTTGCTGTGCTGAAGACAACCAGGTCTCTCGAGGTTCCAGTGAGAGACTGAGCTCGACTTCTACAAGGTCAAGAAACAGCATAATTTCACCTGACTTTGCAAATCTGGCTGTTGCAGCCTCCAAGAGACCAAACGTAGCTGTGCCTTGGAAAATAACTCTGTCAGTGCGTGGTTTCAGGTTCTTGGTGAGAGTCATGGCGTTTTGGAGATGAGAGGTTTGCTGCTTGTGCCCACTGCTTCCACCCAGAAAGAAAATGGATGTTTCTGTCAGCTCCTGAGAGAGTGGCCACAGTCTTTCTTGTTCAGAGAGCAACATTCAGATTTTATGTACAATTTCTTGTATATCTCTGCTTCACCAAGAGTCAAACGTATTTGCTTCCGGGAAAAGGAGCTTATCTCTGTCAAAGAAAGCCTGGCTCAGAGGCCAAAGTCTGACGGATAGTGGCATGACCATTTTGCTGTGAGATGTCAAAGCTTAGCTGAATGAAGTGTTCCAAAGAAATTTGTAGTCCTTGCAGAAATTATTGTTTTCAGAGACAACTTTCTGGTGTCTGAAACTAACTTCATCAGCAATTTGGAGATTTAAGGTGCCTGAGCACCTGAATATGACCTGGGGCAATGGCGTGTCAGGAACAATGTGTCATGGAGATCCTTGAGAAAAAGGGGCCTGAGGTTTATTTACATATTTATTTACTTATTCTTCTGGCACAGCTGTAACCCCTGGCATTTGGCCCAGGATCAGATTTCAGTCTTGGGGTCACAGCCAAAGGTTACACCAGTCAACCACTTGGCACGCTAGGAAGGATAACATCTGGACACGCCAGTCCATCTCCTGCGAGGTGTCATGGAGCCATGGACCAACTTTTTTTTTTTGGCAAGAGCTACAAGCTCCCTTTCTGAATCCGTACAAACAGTTATGCCTCATTTTAGTCCAGACTGACACTGGAAGCCACTCGGTGCTGAACATGGAACTCTGCTGCCTGAGACAGGGATTGTGGTGGGCAGCAGACACCAGCAGGGCAGAAGGACAATGATGGAATTCAGTGATCAGCTCTACTCCCGCTGGCAGCGCTGAAAACATCAACTGAAAGTTGTGCAATTGTGCCAGGTTTTGCCCTCCAAATGGGGAAATAAATAAAAATGCAAGTTTAAACCTATAAATGTCCAGATCTGAAGGACTCTTACTCTAGAGTCTAAGCATCTCCAGATTCCAGATGTATTAAAGAGCATTTGGGATTGTCTAGGGAATATTTTTCTACACTAGGTTTCTACTGATACTGTTTGTCCTTATAAAGGAGATGGTTTCTCCTAAGCTCTAAGGGACGCCTATTTCCATTCCTTTTAGGAAAAAGAATCCTTCAATAAATTAGCATGCCTTTAAAATGATAATACGGTCTATAAAAATTATTGTGATTCATATCAGAACACATAATGATTTAACTAATCAGTCATTAATTAAACAGGTTTTTACCTGCGGGGGCTGCAAGAGTTTAATAATTTAAGCTGACTAAATGTTAGTACTACCCAGGCATAATTAGAGCTGTGGGGAAAGTTTCACAAATACAGCAAAGCTGGCTACATTTCATGCTACTTACTGAGAGCAGGCAGCAATCTGCCAGCAGAGCAGACTTTTCAATTCTAAATGAGCATGCTGCCACTGCAGAATGACCGGGAGGGAACTGGACTGAGGATGTCGGTCAACACAAATAATAAAAGAATCTCCATTTCTACAACAGCTGAAACAGAATCGCAGAATCACAGAACGGTTTGGGTTGGAAAGGACCTTAAAAAACATGTAGTCTAACCCCCTGCCAAGGCCAGGGACACTAGACCAGGGCGCTCCAAGCCCCATCCAGCCTGGCCTTGGACACTGCCAGGGATCCAGGGGCAGCCACAGCTTCTCTGGGCATCCTGTGCCAGGGCCTCTCCACCCTCACAGGGAAGAATTCCTTCCCAATATCCCATCCAACCCTGCCCTCTGGCAATTTAAAGCCATTCCCCTTCATCCTATCTCATATTTGTGGTACGAGTGATCACCCTCATTGCAGAAGCTGTTGCAGGATTGACCTCTTTGTTATGAGCTTCTGTGTCAAGCACATCCTTGTGCAAGTCTTAGGACATCAGGGTTCAGGGGAACAGGTGCTGTTAACAGAGCTGTGTTGCTTTATCCTGCAAGAATGGAGATGAGCTTAAGAGTCTGGACTCTTCTCTCTGGGACCTTCACGGACACATTTTTTTCCACCTCCAAGTCCCATTTTACATGCCAATAAACTGTAGCCTTCTCCAGTTCTGGGATGCCTGAGTGCTGCATTTTCATTCCAAAAATGCTTTGTTAGTGTAAATTATTATCTTATTAATTACAGCCTACAGCTTTGCCCTTGAGCACTAGGAACTTGTAGTGGTCCAGTGAAGAAGGTAACACCTGGAGGAGGTCACAGCTTCACACACACAGACCTAAAATTTCTGAATCCAGATCCTGTGTGGTTGTGAAGAGCAAGCACGTGATGCCCATGTATTTAATATTCAGCACCTAGAAGAGAAATTCTTTGGTCAAGGCAACATCGTGGAGGAGGAATTCTTTGTTCTATGAAAGGTTAATGTACCTGGGTGGCAGCCGAGAGCGTTTGCATGCAGAGAGATCATTAATCCATGCAGTAATAATTTGTGAAATAAAAATCAATCTTGGAAAGAAGGCAAAAGCCTCTAGTTCCAAAGTAATGGACTGCCTTTTGCACTGCATCTCGTTAAGCAAGACCCAAATACATAATGGGCTCAATTTCCATGCAAGGCTTCTCTGCAACCCAGAAAAACTAATAGCAACTCTAAACAAACCCTGCTGCCTTTCAGCCCTGCAATTGCAGCTCAATTAACATGGAAGTCCCAGCCATGGCAGGAGAGTTTTAAACGGCCAAGGCTGCAATATTTGTTTCAGGTAACTGGAGAGCTCCTGGGCTGATGGACCAGACTCGCAGACGTGCCTGGCAACATCGGCTCTCGGTGAGATCACACGATGAACAGGGTTAGACCCTCTCTGCAGGAGCTTTAGAGGGGCTCAGCAGCATCTGGGGTCCTCTCCACTTGGAAGGAGAAAGGGGAAGCACAGAGGGCTGCCAGACACCCCGTGGGCGTGGTCCCACAGCCCCAGACAACCTCACCCACGCCTGTCCTGCTCCTGTTCACCCAAGAGGGAAACAACCTGGGGTCAAACACAACAGCCAAGGAGCACTTGGTGCCTCCGGCAAGGCTTGGTCCAAAGGGCTGCCAAAATCTACTGTGCATCCCTACTGGTAAATAGAACAGGAAGAGAGACATCTGAAAGGGAAAAGCAGGCTCACCTGTGGAGCAGAGAAATCTTTAAAATAATATGTTTCTTTGAAGAACAACCCACAAGCTCCTCTGCAGAGGAGTAATGGGGTCAGATTCATTCCTGAGTTCCACACAAAATGAAATATCTTTCTGCTTTCCACCTACTTGCATGAGTTAAGGTGATATCAAAGCTTCTGTGCTGTAGGCATCTGATTTCTGCCAGGATCCCAAAAAGAAAACCACGCTTTATCACTTGCTCCTTAGGTTGAAATCTGTCCCCTTCACCTTTTCCCTGCCTCCCAGGTGCTTTAATTTGAATTTTCTGCTTGGGCTGGACAGATTTCCTAGAGACTGTCACCAGCAAGGTGGGTGGCATCTGCAGGTGATTCCAGTGAGAGGGAAGCCAGGCAGGCTCACTGCCAGGCTGCAGCCCAGCCCCGAGTGAGGAGGTGTCACTCTGTAATACTGACAAAGTACAAAATCCAGTCCCAATAATCCTCTTAAGTCAGACAAGAAAATAACCGGTGTGATTGATAACCCAAAGACAATCAAAGTGTTAGGGATTTAGGGAAGGTACCATACATACAGAATATTTCCAGGAAGAGCTACACAGCTTAAAGGACTGTTTTATTTGTATTTTTTCCCCTTTCAATATACCAAAAGAGGGGGAAAATAAGAATGATAACTAGAAAATGCACTGAAATCAGAGACGGGTTTACCATTGGCTTCGATTGATTCTCAATCAGCTTTTAAGGAGCACAACAGAAATATCAATTAACAACAAAATAATCATTACAAGTAAACAAAGACGATGAAGAATAAATTAGAGAAACGCTGGAAATCAATATCATTCAAAGAGAGAAAATCAGCTGAGTTCAGTTTGAGGAACAAGAGATTCAGCAAAATTAGAGCAAAGAACTCTTGGCTTGGGGTTTTTCCACTGTGCTTCAGATGGTAGAAACCCCAGACTGTGGATCCACGTCCTCAATGGGCTCGGGTGCCACCAGTCTGTCAGCTCCCCATTTGTGCCCTGCAAACTGTGATTCCCTCATGGTTTTGTTCGCAGAGCAACCTGAGAGACTGGATATCTGATTCCCACTTTAATTAATGGGAAGCGAACATCCCGGACTCCTCTCTCAGGTGTAGAGGTGACGTTTTCAGATGTGCTAGGTGCTTCAAAGCTAAGAATGGTACAGAGGCAGATATCTGTCTACAGCTACTGCTGTAGAAATCCAAAATATCTGGAACACTGGTGGAAATACCATGTTATCTCACGTGATATCTCAGCAGAGCAACACGAGGCTTTCAGCTTTACCAAGAAGAACATTTTCTTCCCACAGTACAATAGAACTAGGTTAGCAACATTTTGATAACCCAAATATTCTCCAAAAATTTGAAAATAAAATGTCCTTGCACTTTAACTTCTTCAGCTTTGCAAATATCCCATGTGATTCCTTCCACAGCCAGAGCTGGCTTGGATGCAAATAGTTCATGGAAAAAACCAAACAAATAAGCAAACAAAAAAAAAAGCAAAAAAATGTGTGAAACTGGCAAATAACCCCATCAAACAGTAAAACCACCTCAAGATACCTTTTGAAAAAGTGATTCAAGTTCTATTTTGAAGCTTTTGAACTCGGTTTAGCCCTGCTGGGAGATGGCTTCCGTCACATCACCTCCTCCAACCGAGACTGTCCAGTTTTAATGTTCTGCTGTGACTCCTCTGTGATTCAGCCAAAGTGAGGGGAGAAAAACATCCCATCAGAAACGTCAGGTTTACAGCATGGACTGCCTAATCTTACAGGATAAAACGGTTCCTTCTTCCCAGCTGACTTTCCAAGTCATTCTTGAAAGACAAGGAAATCTTCTGATAAGTGAACAGCCTTGCCCTTTAGTCAGGTGGCAGCTCAAGGGCATCCCAAACCACTGCTGGTATAAAAAGGGGCATTTTTCCCATTCTGCTGCATAGCAGGATAACTTTGGTAGTGGGGAAAAGGGGAGACCTGGCCCTTCTGATGTTACACACTTGGTTCCACATCTCAGCATCAGGTCACTTGCTAGACCTGGGAATATTTTTCCTGAGAAAAGGATGGACTGCTAGTGTTTTGTTCACCTCGGTTGCATTTCTTTCATGGGACACAGCTCTCAAAATTACCAACGGGGCAGAAATTACCAACCTGAAGAGGGTCCTGGTTTTGGAGAGGCTGTACAGCCCCAAGCCCTGGAAGTGCTCCTAGGAATGTCCCTGCCTGAGGGCGATTGAGAACTCCAGGATGGCAACCAGGGGCAAACCTCTCTACAATATATATGTGAACGGGGTTTTTTAACATAACTACTGCACTCATAATTCTTCACACTAATCCCATCCCTGGCACAAATCTTCTGTCTCAATCTTCCTATTTTTCCCCGTCCGCATTCTGACATTCATTAAATTCTCGGTGTGCCCAAAGCTTACCAATACGGCACGCTGCTTTATCCAGCGGCGTCAGTCCATCAATAAAGCTCAGCTGTTGGGTTTGTCTGCTCTCCCGCATTTTCGGATCACCGTAAATTATGTGGATGCTGGAGCCACGCGTCAGCACCAGGGCCTGAGGTTTGTGTTGGATTCCCTGTGCCCCAGCACCATCAGGGATAAGGCAGGAGCGAGGCTTCCCCATCATTTCCAGGGACACATAAAGCCACCACTGGCAAAAAAAAAGTATATAAAGTAGTCTCTGCTAAAGCTCAGCCCGGCTGAAAGGGGATGAGAACAAGAACGGCATCTTTCTCCTTGGCTGTGACTTTCCACTCATCTTCTCTCTTTTCTCACTCCAGAATGAATGCACAATTAAAACGCAATCAATCTCTGTGACATTTCCAAAGTGTGCAGTCAGTGTACCAGCTTCTTTTGTAGCCTTGGCGAGAGCCCAGATTCCTTGGAAAAAAAATAAGCTCTTGACTTTCCCCTCGGAGAAACTCAAGATTAAAGGTTGTCGAGTGGGGACAAATCAAGCATCAAATTCGTTGTCAACAAATTAATGTGCTGAAGAGACTTCTCTGAGTGACTCTTTTCAGGTTTAGTAGTAAGTGGGGATGGTTAATTCTAATGGTAGCCAGTGATTTGCATTCAATAGCTCTGTGTAATGGGGAAAAATACAGGGTTTTTTTTAATAGAAGTGACTTGTTACACCTTCCTTTATCAAAAAATGAGGGGAATGAGAGGTGAGAAACCTATTAGATGAAAAGCCTCTTGTTTGTACTAAGAGAAAAAAAAAAAAAAGGTGTTCCCAGTTTATAGTTTATTTTATTTGTCATCTCAACAGAGACAGGAAGAAAAATATCAATATTTAAGACTACCTCTAGCAATTGTGTGTTTTGTTTTTCTATTTATACACCCTCGAGGTGCATAGAGGGTTATAGCAATGCCTCAGGTCACACTCATAATAACAGGAACCTCACTTTTATTTTTTTTTCCCCATCTCTCTTTAAAACAACTCTATTAGTACTGCGCAAGCTACCTTAAGCAGCATCTGACATATACAAACTGTTGCCTGTAGGTTGCCTGTTTGTTTGATTTTCTGCAGTGTGAAGGTTGAGTTGAGTCATTTTGCACCCAATTACTTTGCAGTAAATTTGTCGGATGATTCTTGTCGTGCCGTATTGATCCAACGTGTCACCTTGAACTTGTTTATTGACACATCAAATTCCAAAGGCAGCCCTGTTCAATTTACCACTTCCCAATTATGGCATTTATATGATGTCACTGAAGCTTCTTGTCACGTTCAGATGAGGCCATTTTCCCCCCTCCACCACCAATCACCTGAGCAGCGGTTGCCATTTTTCTCTGACCTTTCCCGAGACAGATGGTGGTTCATAAAATACATCATTAGCGCACATGTCATTTTATCTTGCCTGGATTTTTTAAGTGAAAGGTGCTTTGTTCAACAAAAGGCTTTTCAATTTCGTCCTCGGTGACGGTGCTGCTAAATAGGATTTTTATCCTGACACTGGAGAAGGGGGTTCATCCCCAATGGATTCACCAGGGGATTCACAACATGACACCAGGAGAGCTTCATTCGTGGCCTGACAGAGACCTGCATCCCTGGATGGTCATGGGACCTGCATATGTTCCAACATCCCAGGACCCAGCCTGCTGCTCTGATACAGGAAAAACAGGTGTTGGAAATGGGATGTTGATGTGACGTTCGCCAGGATGCTTCACCGATGGTCAGAGACGAGCACAGAGAAGCAACAGCTATTTGCTTTGCAAAGTCTTCCAGGATTTGTGAGTTTATGATGCCAAAGATGCTGAAAATAGCCTCCGTTTTCGCCCTGAAGTGTTCTGTTTCCTCTAGAACTGTCCATTCAGCTTCTTGATAACTCAGGAGGTGGGCAGGAAGATCATTTGAATGTACTGCTTTCTCTTAGGATGATATTTGATACCAATATCTAGAAGTATTATCTGGATGTCCTTGTCCGTTTGATTGACTAAGCAACACCCTTGAGCCTTGATGTTTATTGGGGCTTCAGTCCCACTACATGAGTTTAAGATGCCTGTGTGGTTTCTAAGATGAGGTCTGTCCTCTCACACTGAAGAAACTGATGTAACCCAGAAGACAATCTGGGCCAAGACAGGTTTTTGTTGTTTGAGGCTCCCTAGGGCTGAGGTCAAAGTTAAAGACAAGTAGAAGAGACATGCACTCTTCCAGCACATGATTTATCACTTGCCAAAATGTGCCTGAGAAAAAAATCCGGGGAAGGGGAGAGAAAAGCCACCACAGCAGAAGAAAATATTATCTTCTTGGCAGTTCCTCAGTTAGGATGCCAGTGGTGCTTTAAAGTAGCTGGAACAAAAACATTTCCGAATCCAATTTCATTAAATATAATTTCATCTTCTTACTTGACGCTCACTGTTTTACTTCCCCATTTCCCTGACAGTGATCATTTCTGCATCACTAGAACTTGGAAAAGAGCAAACAAGCATCTCTCTGAATTCCTGAACATCCCAGCTCCTCTCACTATGCTCTCACATTACAAGTTCAAATGGCTGCTGTCGTTTCATCCCAACGCAGTGGTGCTGCAATGGTGTGGAATGGAAGAGAGGAACTGCCTATACGGGGAAGAAAATAAAGCCAGCAAACGCTCTCAGGTGGGGACCTTGAATGTCAATGTCAGTCAGGAGCCAGCTCCTGATTTTTAAACCCCAAATGAAGGGTTATGGGTGGATGATGGGCACCTCCTGGCTCTTGTTCAGGCAAAGCATTGGTGGTGTCAGATGTTGCCGGGTGGTGAGACAAGTGAGACCGTTTCTTTCCTGTGTGTCCTTAGCACTTCTTGCATTTTGTTCCCACCTCAGAGCTGTTGCCCAAGCCTGAGCTACTGCTTTCGTAACAAGCATGTATTGTTAAGCTCCTTTAAAGACTGGGACTCTTCCTGCTGCAAAGGTTTTGCCTGTGTCCCTCCTTCAGCTTTATCGATCTTGTGCACAGCTTCCAGCGTCTTCTGCTTTTCTGTTATCAGGTAAGCCACAATTAGCTTATGAGCACCAGTTCCCTTTTCCAACAGTCTTTGTATCATAAGATACTAAAAATAACTCCACTTCCTAGCCCTGAAAATATTTGAAGTCTCTAAGTCCACTGGGCACACTTTGATTGCCGAAAATTTGCCGCACACACCCCCAGATGTTACAGCAGCAGGGGCTGTGGCACAGCCAGATGTTTGCACATGGTTTACATCCTGACTTGGAACCATCACTGCCTTCTCGACCAGGGGCGTTGCAGATATTCCCCTGCATGCAGGAGGCAGAAGCCAAAGGGCGTAGTATCCCAATTTCTGAAACAGGGACTGGAAAAAATGAGTGGCCATTCTTGGGATATCAGGTCAGGGAAGGTCCTCTGAACCTAAAGCAAAACCTCCCAACAGACAATCAGGACTATGAAGCCAGGGTCATTTTTAAGCACAGCACCATGTACTGGGCTGCCCTGCTGATAATTACTGGTGGTTCATCAGGTCACTCCTGAAGCCTTTGAGGCTTGTGCATACACAATCTATATCTTGCCAGCCAGAGCGGTTTTGGCAATCTTGAGGACCTCCTTTAAAATTTCAAATGAAGGAGGCCCTTGGCAAATCACAGCATCACAGAATATCCTGAGTTGGAAGGGACCCACAAGGATCACCCAGTCCAGCTCCTGGCCCTGCACAGACACCCCAGCAATCCCACTCTGTGCATCCCTGGGAGCATTGTCCAAATGCTCCTGGATCTCTGCCAGCCTTGGGGCTGTGCCCATTTGCTGGAGAGCCTGGGCAGTGCCCAGCACCCTCTGGGGGAAGAGCCTCTTCCTGATGTCCTACCTAAACATCACCATGATGTTCCCTCATGTTCCGTCACCGATCACCAGAGAGAATAGATCAGTCCCTGTCCCTCTGCTGCCCCTTGTGAGGAAACAAACTTTGGGACTTACTTGGTTTTGGTGGGAATGACACATCTTTGTTTGCACCACTGCAATTCTCTGCACACGCTCACAAATAAAACGGGACGGAGAACAAACGCTCTGGTAGATACTGGATTTATGACATGCCAAGTTTAAATAGCACCCATAAGGCTTAAACCAGCAGCAATGGGGAATCCATTTTTCAACTGCAGCAAGCGCACAAGATCCCTCTCTTCTCACTGGGTAAGCTGATGCTGGGTACCAATTTCCCGAACTCCTCATGCCAGGAAATCATGTCTCCACCTCCTCACGTGTGACTTAGGGTTCTTTTGTGGGTTCTTTCTAAGGTCCAAAAAGGTACTAAAATAGCAACCACGCTACTTAAGGGTATCAGGTGACTAGAGACAGCCCTTAGATACCAATTAACCTCTGTGCCAGTTTCAGTCTGGTGTGCACACTCTCATCATGACGGCAACTGTTGAATAATTAATCCCTTAGACTAAACAAACCATTGCCGGGCTGCACTCAGCTTCCTCTTCTGCTCCTTTATGCACTGATGTCTAATTTTTTTCTAATTGATTGTCACCCCCTTTTGAAGGGAGGGTTTTTTGGTTTTTTTCCTTTATGTGGATATGATTATATTCTTTTCCTTGGTTATTTGAACAGTGGATCGGGGGTTGTAGTAGTCAGTATAATGGAAAGAAGTAAAAAGAGTAAGAGAAAGAGGAAGAAAAGGGAAATTGANGAAGGAAGGAAGGAAGGAATCTTTTCACTCTAGCAGAAAAAAAATCTTTTTCTGACAACTAATTGAAGAATGTATTTTGCTTACAATGATGGTTTGGTCTGCTATAGTATTTTACACAAAACTCTGAAAATTAAAAATTACCTCCAGGGACTAATTTTTTATTTTATTTTTCCAAATATTAGATAGCCCATTTCCATCTTATTGAACATATTGTCACTCTAAACTGGCAGCTCATTTGTTATTCTCAGAGCATTCTAAAGATACAGAAATAATACTACAGAGAATAAAAATGGCCACATGTTCCACGAACACTTCCCAGGATATAAATTTGTAGTCAGGGAAGAATTTACTGATACATCATTGTTTTGTTTTCTAGTCAAAGAAATATATTCTTACATTTCATGCGTAAAATTGTATGCACTGCTGTACAGCAAACACATCAATTAGTAATAGAGGGCCAGATTTTGTGGTTCTTTGAGATTTTTCAGGTTAAATTCTCATAAGCAATCAAGAACTGCTTAAAAATATTGAAATGTATTTATCTTTGTGAGCTGTTTGATTTCATTTTGCTGGTTAAGCACCGCCTACGAGTTCACAGTGCCTCGTGGAACATTCTAAGCACAATTGTGGGAGGTCTGAACCATAAGGCATCAAAGCCTATTGTGGCAAGAACATTCTACCATCTTTAATTTTGAGAATGCCTCCTGGAAGTGGTGTCAGTTGCCCGTCAAAGCTCACAGGAGCACCAAAGATGCTGTCCCAGCTCGGAGCTATTCAAACATTACTTTCATTCTTTGGAAATGCCACACCAGCACCTCGTGTCTCTGAGTGACGTGACACCTTTGGGAAGGCACAGAGAGATAGTCAAGAGTTTAAAAAGCAAATTGGGAGTTGTTACCCTCGGGGAGTCAGCTCCAGTGTCTGCCAAAGCCTGACTGAGGTAGGAGGTTTGCCCCATCCAGGAGTCCCGGGATTGGGTCCCATGTACTTACTTTTCATTATTCTTAAAATCAATAAGTAGATACTGACTACTCTTAAAGTGAATATCAAGATTAATTGACCCAAGTGGTAAGTATTGATCCAGGAATGGCCAATCGATTGTCAAGGGATGATAAATCTTGAATTTTATAGGAACATGAAGCCACAGGCAGGAGCAACCCCAGGTTCACAGTGGTGGATGAAAACGCAGGGAGATCCTGGGCTGGGATGCATTGCCAGCACCAAGCTGTGCAAAGTAAAAGTGCACAAATCCTCCCTTTCTTTCCCCAGAGGAAACCTGAGGAAAGTTTGTCACATATGCCAGGCAAAAATCAGTCTTTATTGCAGACTGCAGCAGAAGAGGTGTAAAAGTTGAGTCTTCCTCTGGAGTGCACTGACATTGAAAAAAATATTGGGGGATCTGCTGGGATAGAAACCTCCGGAAATGCACCTGATTTCTTTGGTCACTGGAGCTTTTTTAACCAGCACCTTAAAGAGATCTAAGTGGAAAAACTGCTGTTCACCTGGGATTGAATACCAACTTCGGTGGGAGAGAAGTCAGACAACGTGGATGAACTTTTAATGAAACAATACATGTAACATTGACAGGTAATGTGATTTATAAATAATGTTTCATACAACGGTATACTGATTTCTGGGAGTTACAAAAAACAGATATTTATTGGTGCTCTGTCCTTTTATTTTTGGCCAAGCACCACTTAGAAGATCTGGAGTTTGGGGTTTTTTTGTTATGAACATCAGAATGATTTTTTTTTTAAGCCAAAGCCTTTAGTAAATGATTGTAATTATGTTACACCAGAAGAGGTTTTTAAATCAAAAGGGAGTTATTCAGTGCTGTAAAATCACAGCCCAGGACAGTGAATGTCTATCCAGACTCTCTTCTCCAGCAAGGTTACAGCACAAAGAGCAGAAAGACACAGGGACAGGCTGTGACCTTCAAGTTAATCTCTCCCCTGCCTGCCCTGATCAACACAAAACCTAAAAGTCCCCAACACCTGGGGCTTCAGGCACTGCCTTCAGGAGGTCTCCTGACTGTCTAGAGCGAATGCCTTAAAAAGGTTTCCTCCTTTTTCTCCCCCAGCAGCATTTCCGTGCCTCTTTAGCCACATTTCCATTCCCATTACAGCGGTGCTTCCCCTCGCGCGCATCCGCATCCGTAACGCTTCTTCAAAGATGGAACCACCTGGGAGCTGCCAAACAGCATCCAGACCTCTGGGATGTGAAGTATTTGTATTTTAATTGCATTCTTTGTTCTTATTTCTAATAAAGGATGATATTATGAGGCCTGAGGGCCATATTCCTCTTTCTAGGGATTGTTACTGTGCGATGATAAGGAAAATGCTACGTGATGTGGAATATGCATTCAACAAAAATGTCCTTCAGTGTGAGGAAATATTCCGTCTGCCTTCATAACCTCAGATGGAGGGGAATACAGCTGAGAGCTCTTCCCTTAAGCACTGCTTCTTACCCTGCATTTACACTTCAGTCTTATTTTCTATAGACTGCCATGAATGACACTTAGAGGCAAGAAAGAGAAGGGAATTTTCAAAAAAAAAGTGTGCAGGAGGCATGGGTACAAAACCAATTATTTATTAATAGGTTTTGTCCACACACCTCCTGTGCATCATTTGGAACATTTACCCTGTAGGCAGAAAGGAGCAATCAGGTGAGAAATTTAGGTTTGCATCTTGCCAGACGGGCTTAACAACTTTGTGCTGAACTTTAGCTCCCCATCTCCATCCTTGCAACACAGGACTGTGTTTAATCTAGACAAAAATGCCTAGTGGAAGATTTTTTTTTCTCAAAGTGTTGATTTTGTACTCCTAAAAATGTATATAGACATATTTATATTACCAATTTATTAATATATATGTGTAGAGAGGTATGTATGCAATGCATGAAGTGCCCTTGGGTTTGCACCGGAAAAGGACATTTAGCCAGTAAGAATTTGAGGGCAGTAAGAATTCCATTTTCTTTAAAAAGTGAAAGGCTAATTGAAAAATATCAGCTAGGCAAAGGAAAATGACACTTTGAGTAGATCCCTAAGCATCATTTGCACCTGTAATGGTCCAAATATCTGTCATTAATGCACAGGTCTACTAGTGCCAGTTGAACCACAAGTGTTGAAAGACTTTGTTTTGGCATGAGCTATAATCCTCAGGATGCCACTAAAGAAGAAGTTTCTTAGCCTTTCTTGCATTAAAAAGCATGAGGCAGCAGTGCCTCGTTTTGTGCAAGAAATTATTGCATTTCACACACTTTAAGAGACCTGTCAGGAATCAGACAATGAGCCAGGACTCAGGAAAATGTTCACTCCTTGTGCTCCGTTATCCTGATTATTCCATTATTCCATGCTATTCTGATCTCCTTGTTATGCTGTTNGGACTCAGGAAAATGTTCACTCCTCGTGCTCCATTATTCAATGCTATTCTGATCTCTTTGTTATGCTGTCCTGAGTCAGAAAACACCTGAGGGTGCTGAAAAACTCACTCAATAAAAGAAAAAACTGTACCAGGAAATCCTCCGATGGTGCTTAAGCTTGAACCCAAACACTGCTCAGTGTGGCTTTGATTCCTGTGGGCTGCTGGGGTGAAGTTGTTCGACAGCTCCAGTGGGAACTGCCATAAATAAACAGAGTGACAACTCAGCAACAAACTTATGTGTGCAGTGTTGAGGATATCACAGATCAGAGGTGATCAGGAAAATCAGATTTTTTATCACCTGACAAGGAAAGGAGCAAATGAAAAAAGCTGGGTGTGAATTCCCCCTAATGGACCAGTCCTCATTCCTTCTACACAGTTTCACAATTCAGAGACAAGTTAATCACAATGTTTGAACTTCAGCCAATAACATGTGTTCCTCAAAATAAAAGGAGGCTTTGTTTTCTGGTTGTCCATTGGATTACAACCAGTCTTTTAAGCATAGAAGACGCAGGCAGGCACAAAATCTTCTTACAGCAGGAGGATGATGGAGACGATGAACTGTATGATTTTTCTAAAGTTCTATTTCTCATAATTTAAAAGAGGAAAACAATTTGGGACTCTGAGACCAGTGCTCACCTCTCCTCCCTTCCCAAACCTGCATTGGTAATCAGCACACATGAAGGGCTCTTCACATTTAACATGGGTTATGTGTAAAAAATCTGTCCAAAACACGTAAATGAAGAATCGCAGACTCGCAGGATGCCCTGAGTTGAAAGGGACTCACAAGGATCATCAAAGCCCAACTCCTGTCCCTGCACAGGACAGCCTCAAGGATGATGCCTGAGAGCTGATTTAATTAATTAGAAGATTAGAAAATTAACTAGAAGTGTTAATTTAACAGCACCAGCTACTTGACTTACCTGGCCAGGCTTCACTCTGCTGCCCTCAGGTAAATGTAGGTGTTGGGCAATGAAAGCTGGCAGCAGGCACTGTGAGGAAGACAATTAGCAGCAGCAAGGAAACGTTGCAGCCTGCCAGACTTTTACTGAGGCAGGTCATAAAATGCTTTTGTTCACATTTTCCAAGATTCATTGGCAGACTTGTAATTGATGACAGAGTTAAGAGAGAAAGCGTCTCTCTCGAGCGCTGCGCGAGGCTCCCCACGCCATTGATAACGACCCACTTGCATTTACAAGAAATAAGTTCCAGCATCCTTTTATTGATACAAAACTGCCCACCATTGAGGAAGTACAAACAGCTCTGCAGAAGCTAAAGATAAATAAAGCTATTAAAACCTATTCCATTTCTCCTGAGCTGCTAAAGTCTGCGGCCTCTTAATTGCTACAAAGCTATAGACGCTGTCCAAACTCATTTGAAAGAATAATCATATACTCAATAACCAGCACATTGGAATAGCAATAATAAAATACCACAGAAAAGGAAAGATGACTAAGCAAAAAGGCATTGCTTAGTGTAATTCTATTTTTAATACTTGGTAACTTTTGCCTGGGTCATGCTCCGGAGATTTGCGATCAGAGTGATTCCCATGATAAAACTGGCCCAAAGACACTCAATAATTTTGAATGTGGATCCATGGCTGGATGCTTTTTTAGGGTGAAATCCTACAGAGTTTGTTTAGTCCCTGTGATTCCAGCAGATTTGTCTGAAGACAGACTCAGTAAATTATTTTTTTTTATACTTTATATTAAAGGTTGTACTTGATGGTCTAATAGTTGGAGTCGACGATCTCGTAGGTCTCTCCCAACTTTAATGATTCTGTGACTTTATGATTTTTATTCTCATTTGCTCTTCTTTAGCTCTTTCATCCTCTTTCAAAACAGTGGGACAGCTCCTCTACAACGACATGCTTGTGAGGGAAGGCCACAGATGTCCTCTCTGTGGACACCACTGCCACAAGAACAGGATGAATATCTGATCCAGGGCCACACTTCCAGTGCACTGGGCACCTTCCAGTTTTGGGGCCCCCGAAACCAGTAGCAGGTTGCCCCAGCCACTTCAGATCTCCTGCTAATTGACTGGCTAACTCGGTCTTGCTCCTGCAGCCTGACCATATTTCTTTTTAGGGTCCCTTGGAAATGCCTGACTGCTCTGCAGATTCAGACCTAGGTGGCAGAGCCTTCCAAATTAACCAATCCACCAAAATTCACTCCAGCCTTTCAAAATCCACTGTACCTACGGGCCAGTCAACTCTGGAGACCACTGACTCCAATGGGGCCCCTGCAGATTTGCATCAGCTGACGTGTAGGCTGATAAGCACCGCAGCAGCACTGGCATTCTGCAGTGATGGTGGAGAAGAGATCATTTAAACTCGTTGCATTCTGTTGCATCTCTCAACCTGTTCCACGGAAAACGATCTCGAATTTGCAGATCTCCCCGTAAGTCACCATAAAAGCATGTCATTTTTCCTCTGATCTTTAATTCCTTGAGTAGCTACTTCCTTAATTGTAGTTTACAGATAATTCCAGGTAGAGTAGGTGTCATTAAAAGCTCATTTGTCACTCCGTAGTGACTGCGGTAACGCGGTGTCTCCTACTGTAACTAGGAGAAGGCTCCACAATAATTGCACATCCCCAGGCAGTGAACACCGAGAGTTTAATGGTGCCAACTGTAACTGCAGCAGCAGGAGAAAAGCCCAATGTGCACAGCACAGAGCCAGCTAACACTGCTAAACATCCTCTGGCAGACAGCACCGAAGGGCAACAACCCCATTCCCAGAGTCTGGGCTGCAAATTCAGCCACAGGATTCAAACCTGGAGCCTCTGCGGCAGGAAGGGCAGAGTCTGGTGGGACGTGCACCTTCTGTCAGTAGGGCTTGTTAGAGCCACAGGGCTCAGCTCAGCTGAGGAGGGGTCTGGGCTCTCTTTTCCTAAGGGAGACAGGAGCTGCAGCCACCCGCACGTCGGGGGGAACGTCATTAAAAGGCTATCATTTGCAATCGAGAGCGCGCCACTTAAATTGTAACTGCCAGGATGGTAAGTGCATTAAATCACATTAACTCCACTGGAGTGAAGGGAGTGTTAGAAGGAGAGCAGATAGTTTGTGTGGTTTATATCATCTGCGAGAGAAAGCAGTGGAGCAGAGAAAACTTTCACACTGCCATTTATTAAAATTACACTCAGCGCTTCCCTCCCTTTCGTTAGAAACATTAACAGATCATTGGTCCTGTTCTCATCTCACCAGTGGGGAAACAACAGCACAGAGATTAAGTGGCAATTTTAAGGTGAAGTAAATATCTGCAGCAAGCAAGCCCATGGGAGCAGGAGACAGAAAGGCTGAAAGAAGAAATTAAGTTGCTTTGCATGTTCACAACAACCCGTGGTGGCTCTACAGGCTGAGGCAGGTATCTGGGAACTGCCCTGCAATTTAGATTGGATATTGGTAAAATTCCTTCATAGAGAGGGTTGTCCAGCCCTGGCACAGCTGCCCAGGGCAGTGGTGGAGTCCCCATCCCTGGAGAGATTTAAAAGCCATGTGGATGTGGCACTTGGGGACATGGATTAGTGATGGCTTTGGCCGTGCTGGAGGAATGGTTGGACTTGGTAATCCTAGAAGTCTTCTCCAACATAAATAATTCCATTATTCTGTGATATTGACCTAATGGAGAGATGAAGGGGTTACATGGCACCATAGCTGGGCTCTGTAGTTTGGGGAAGTGCACACCCAAGTTCATAACACCATGGACTGCACCTTCTCACCGAAAATAAGCCCAAAAGCCATGTGCTAAACATGTATCTTGACTTGTCTTGCACAGAGCGTAATAAATACAACCAAAGTCATTCACTACAAAGCTTTGGAAATGCTGACTGTGTCACACTCAAGCAGCAAAGCAAGTTTGTCACTCAACAGAATTTTAAATTTCCCCTTACTTTTACTTTTCATAGAAAAAGAATTCAGGAGTATGAGAAAGCAATTTTCCACGTGAATGTGTGGGCTCTGGACACGTGGAGATAACTTGACATTGATGTGAATAGAGGCAGTACTTTTCTTGACTTCTTCCCATGCTTTCCTGCTTTTGGTCCTCACATGGATTTCTACTGGGGAATCAAGTAGGATAAAACAGAGGTGGCAGGGTCCTAATCAGTAGCTGTGCACACAGGAGGAAGAATTAGTACAATTAACACGTAACCACTGGGTAAATTTGGAACAGCTATATCCAGGCTGTCCGGCCATCACCTTTTTTCCACCCAAACCCTGCCTTTCGGCATCTCGCTGCACCAGCCTAGCCTAGCCCGGCGCTTGGACCTACATACCGGAGGCACAAACCAGCAAAACGCTTCCCCTCTGCTCGTATCTGCCGCTCCCTCTGCCAGCGACAGCCTCGGGGAGGCAGGACAGATGGATGTCACCGCCGCTC